>LN890949.1:77933-233166 GCA_900010015.1 Tuber aestivum
ACGAGAGAGAGAGAGAGAGAGAGAGAGAGAGAAAGAAAAAAAAACAGGATTATAATATCAAAACCACTACCACCACAAATACGAGTAGTCCATATCCAAAATTGAAAGAGAAGAGGGAAAAAAAGGAAAAAAAAGACTTGCGGATGGATATTGTTGCTTCAATCACTTGTGGGTTTACACATTTTTGAAAAAAACAAAAATTGCCGTATCCGCTGTTCTGGTAATCTACCGTACTTCATCGGTTCGTGGATCAAGAAAATCCCCTCTTTTCTTTTTATGGTTATATTGCATCATCACCCTACTATCATACTTACTTACCGTACGGTGTGATAATTTACCCCAACCGCTGTTCTCTGGTTGCTATATTTTGTGCCTACGATATGGCGACTATGGATCTTCTGCCCGAAATAATTATGATACCATCGTGTTTTCAAAACACAGAGGTGAGGAGGTAAAGCAGACGAGCGACAGGACCAGTCCACAGCACACCGTACGGAATCCCCCACCCCCCCAAGTGCCAATTCGTGTTTTATATCACTGTGCAAAAGCCCCAATTTCAGCATGTGTGCGCTACCAGTTCTTCCCCCCCCCCACCGCGAGTACTATACAAGAACAGTACTGCATTGTACTGTACTGTGCTTTGAAGGCTGAGCGGGTGTGGGTACTAAGATAACCAATTCGGGAAATTGTTCTACAGAGTTACTGCAGATTTACCATAGACGTCTCGAAGCACAAGTAATTCTCTACTCGTACCGTACTTTCCAAGTTCGCGCGTTGGCTGATTCGTAAATGCTGATGCACGAGCAAAACCAAAGTTATCTTAAATCTACCCAATTTCTTGTTTCGACGGCGACCACGAAGTATGATAACATGTGAAGGAAGGATATGGCCTTATCCGGTGTCACCAATTAAAAAAAAAAAAAAAAAAAAATAGGTAAAAAAAAGAGAAATGCCGGTCTTTCTTTTTTTTTTTCTAAAGCATCTGAAGTCACAGAAAGAAACCGGTTGGAAAAGCCATTACTTACAGTATGATACCCTACGGCACCATACCATACTTCTCACCGCAAAATACAATACAGTACGAGTACAGTACAGTACAGCAGCCACAATTTTTTAAATTTTTTTTTTCCCCACCGTACTGAAAAGCAACACGAAAAAAAAATTTCAATCATCGGTCAGGTAGGGCAGGATAAGCAACCGTGAAGAATTCAAAGAAAAAAAGAAAAAAAAATACCATCTCATGGCACTGCCGAAACGGGGTTAAATACACCGTCCGTATCGCACAAGTAGCACAAGTACATACATACATACATACACGTACAGTACTAGTACAGTACCGGTACGGCACCGCTGCCGCTATTCCGCAGCATATGCCGGTATGTACTTGCCCCGGCGGGGTAGTGTAACGTACGAGTACAGTACTCGTACTCTACAGCTACCGTTACCTACCGTAGCCGTCTGTGAGTGGATATTAATAATTAACTTGCGGTACGGTACCGTACCACCCGATAATAGCAAGAATATATAGCACAGTACAGTACTGTAGATAAGCGGCGCATAAAGTTAAATATGGTAATAATAATAATAGCGAGCAGGCACGCACGGACTGACTGGCTGACTGACCCGCGAATTGCTTGCTTTGCTTTGCTTGCATGACAGCCGCTGGTATAATAGCAGTTCTGCAGAGTTTACCGGTGAGTTACAGTACTAGATGTTGGGGGGGAGTAGACTAAAATTCCAGCCCCGTATGCAATACTCGAGTACTTAGTGCTGTATAGTACGGTACAGTACGGTATCAACAGCGTCTTGCAGCGGACTACCTATCAATCTATCAATCTATCTGTCTGTCTACCGTACCCCGCTCATCGCATCGCTTTGATTAATTAATTGATTAATTAATCTACATCGTCAAAGTTGGGAATCGGGTGTGGGTGGCTTCGATGCTTGGTTCGATTCTTTGGGAATTTTAGTATGATAGCTACGAGTATCATACAATATTTATCTACTATGGTATGATACCCTAGGAATTGTCGGTGTGGTTTTTCAAGCAAAAGAATAAAATAAAATATAATATTATAAAAAACGATAAATAGAAAAATAAAAATCCATGCCGCGACAACGATCTCTGGAATCAATATACTAAAGGGGGAGGGGGGGGGGGCTAGATAGATAGTGAAAGCCCGTAATTGTGCATCCAGGTAAGGTACGTTGGAGGAGTGGCCATGTGATGAGTTACCGTCAAGATATCCGCCCCCGCCCAGTATGCAATGCACCGTCTGATATTCATTCAATCGCCCAAATCGACCCTTTGAACGGTGTGCGATACGGTGTTCACCCGTTTCGAGTCTCGAACCCCATTCTCGACAGCTTCATGCTACAGTACTCGTACAGTACAGCGCAGCACGAAACAATACCCCACCCATCCGCCCACCGCATTAATGGCTGTAAACATTATGATATTTGGAATTTACTATATCGGATGGAATTGCAGTCTACCCTGGCATCCACGCTACTGCGCTCCCAGACAACCGTGGTTAAGGTACTTCCCCAGTGAAACATCTGCCGCCCCGGTTCATCTCGGCATTTACCCCCTCCCCCCCCCAACCAATCTTCACCGCAGTTCACTCCTTCATGACGATATATGCCGTGCACCCTCGAGTAAGACCGCGCCGGGTTTACCCAACCCAAACTTCAAGTACGAGTGATACAACATGTTTACTTCCCACAAACACCCACGGTGACCCACACCCCACGCATCTTCCTACCAAATATACCACCACGCCAACGTGCCGGTGCTTTCGTAAACCCTTCCCCCAGAGATAAAGGGTCCCAGAGGCATGGGCAAGGATCGGCAAGATGCTCCAGCGGATCGGGTTGTATCAGTGCTCGACTAGGACAACTGTTAATCACGGGCACTACCCACTTCCCCGGCCGAGCGACCCGATCGAGGAGATCGGTATGATTCAACAGTCAAAGAGCTGATTCCCAGCAAGATCAGTGATGTCGATGGCCCTCTTATCAGTGGCCCATCCATCTCTCCCCCTTATCCAGCTCCACCCCCTTGCGCTGTCAGGGTCTTCGAGAAGGGTTGTGGTCCCCGGTTGAGATGATAGTGGGGAGGGGTGGAGTCATGGAGAGGCTGAACGTTGACGCATCCCATGGCAGGATCCACCCGGTCGGCGTGGGCCCTGGGAGGATGGTGATTTGATCGGGGGATAAACGATGAGCTGGGAAACTTTTTGGGAGCTTATCATTCTTATTATTATTGGTGCCCTTTTCCTTGGAAGGGGGAAGGCCCGGTTTTGTTTTGGACCGAGGAGGAAGATACGGTAGGACGGGTGATAGTGAGTGCGAACTGTTGTACAAGTAACCATACCATCATAGGCCTCCAAAGAGCGTATTCCGTGCCAGCAAGCGACCCGCTGTCCCTCCTGCTTTCCCGCCTGCCCCACCAACGATAGATACGGTAGAAATTTATTATCTAACTGTAAAATAAAATAAGGGTCCGGTGGAAGAAGACTGGTTTTCCTATTTCGGCGAACTACGCTGTCACTAAAATGTGTTCCCCTGCGAAAAAATAAAAAAATGATTGCGGGTTTGGGCATCGGTAGTTGAGGGAAAACATAACGCATCCGTACGAGTACCGTGGGCACTTCTTATGTGCGATAACTGCTGCGACGGTTTGGTGGGGGGGAAAAAAAGTATGGCAGGTTCAAACGCTCAGAATATCACCAGGAGTGAGCCAGTTACCGACCGCACGACTGCCACCGCATTGCATCCCCACCACCACTACCGCTGCCACCCGCGCGGCCGGAGACAAGATCCGGACCTGTTTGCACATATGGCATGTATGACACGGTATATCTGGTCGCTGGTACCGGTATTCTGTTTTCTTTTCCTTCGAGCTCATTGACGCCGCAGAATGCCTAACGACCACCTCACCCCCTCCCCCCCCCTTTTTTCGTTTTACTTCTTTCAGCTGTATAATATTCTCCAGAACAAGCCGGTCTATTTATGTACCAGTTGTGTGGTTAGGTTAAGGGTGTTGGGAAGGCACACGGTGCAACTGAGGGGGAGGCTTGTGCCTGCCGTTTGGCTGATAGTGTTCTCGTAGCGCCAATGACGAGCGCGGCAGGTTTGATAAGGGCCTTTTTTCTCTTGTTGTTGTTGTTGTTAGGGAAAATTCAAAGTGGACATGTGACCTGTCGGCAGCACCCCAAGAAAATAAACTTTTGTTCCACACACCCACACACGCAGAGATTTCATTGGAGGGGAGAGAATAAGGCAGGAAGGAGAAAAAAAAGAGGAAGAGAGAGAGAGTCTCTGGGAGCCCCAGGCGTGGGATAGGGCTGGCTGGACTGGGTTCAGGTACCCGGCGAGGACCGCTCTGCAACCGAAGAACCTCCGGAGTCAGCTTTGGCCAAGCGGAGCACCGTACCGTACTCGTACAAGTTAGCCGCGTCTGCAAAGTTCTCCTAGCCTTCCTTTTATCATCCCCAAGAACTACACCTACTGCGTTAACAATGGGAGAATGGGAGGAGGGGCTTTTTAGATGACCGTTTTCGGACATCCCCTGGCGATGTTGTAAATTATTATCACAATTTCCTCACTAAATAATAGGAAATAGAGGGCAGAGGGATAGCAGAGCATTTCCATGCGATACTTTGAAAGGTATGAGAACCCTGAGGATGAGGCGGCACTACGGTATATTGCACCATCGCATGCCAGCATTGTACCAGCACCGGTATCGCACCAAAACCGTTGCCTTCGAGCGGCTCTCTGTTCGCCACCTTTCTTTCTCCCCCTCCGCCAAATAAATCAGAAACGATACGTTAATAACACCAAGAAGAAACCCGCGCGAGATCAGGTTTCGTGACTAAAGGGGGGGGGAACAAAGAAAAGGAAAGACGTGGGAAAAGAAGAAGAAAAAAAAGCGCCTCTACAAACGGTCAGACTTACATCCTTCAATTGAGTAAACACAACACCACCACCACCAATTTTTATTAATTTTCCTGTTGATTCATCCAGAGGATGCCCACCACCACCACTGCTACGAAATGAAATTCCAGCATCCTACAAGTTAGTAATTTCAACCACATAACGCCGCGAACACGTACCGCATACCAACTCGCCCTCATACTGCTCGAGCAACATGATGCGTGTGGTGCCTTGTCAAACAAACCTTTGAAAATACGGTACCCAAAACAGATACGTAAACCCACAAGCCTTCTGCAATTATTCTGCATGCCGCCCTTTGAACATGTACTGTACGGTAAGAAAATTTCATCCACCTGCTCGGCTTGCTCCGGTCCGGGGTTCGTATAAGCTTCGATCTCTCCAAAGATGCAGCCACGGTGAGTCTGGAGCACCTCTTTTTTTTTTTTTTTTTTTCTTTCACCCTTTTCTTTCCTTTTCCCCCCTCTCGCCCATCCATGGATGGTGGGGGGGGGGGGGGGGAGGTGGTATGGACTCTGGAGCGATGGCCGGATGGGAGAGCTACGCCGTGGGGAGAGGATTCCGGAACATCGTATGGTAATTTCGAGAATTACCTTGGAGTTTTTAGCTAGTTCTAATATCATACCCTCGGGTATCAAGCGGGGGAAGAGAAACACCTTCCTCTCCTTTCAGATGCTTCCCCATACGTCTTCCTCGGTCCGATATTTTCCTATGGGATACCGGTACCTTTCTTCAACCAAGTTGGATGCGTTAAAGCGGCGGAAGACGTCATGGATGGCGGAAAGTGCAAGCACTCTCTCGAATCGCGGAAAATGGTAGGAAAAAGCATGGAGGCTGCATGTTTTACTAAGGACTGATTCACTGGGTTTCAATGCGTGTCGACGAGATAGTGGTACATACGGTATGAGCAACCTAATCTCACATATACTTACCGTCCGGCGTCCGCGCATCCTCCCTCTTTGGCGGCCACATCCGTGCATCCTCGTTCCTTATTCCTTATATTCTTAAATAGTAAACAGCTTGGTCCCGAGGTTTGGCTCTATGCCGTTTACCGGTACCGGTATTGGATTCATTCTACCGGTAATCTATCCCCCCCGCGGTGGCTCCGTAATATCCATCACGCCCCGTCAAAGGCATAGTCTATGCTCACTTCGCTCCTCCCTCCACACTCGACCACTCGGATTGAAGGGTACTCTCTTTGGCCCATTAGAATTGGAGGAAGCTCTTGGGTTGGGGAGTGGAGGCTGGCCACGCTTCATTTTAACCGGATAATGCAAAGGAGGCATTATTATCCGGAGGATCATTCTTAGTTGTTTGTGATACCGTAGTCCAGCATCATCTGGGGTATGCATTGCTGCCGCAGATGCTAATGCCAATTGACCACTTGAATTACACCCGACCCGGTGGTGGGCTGGGTTTCGTATGGTAGGAGCCGATTCCAGCAACCGTTCTTGATAGAGTCAGTATCGGTGCTTCGTTGTACCGGGCTCCTGCAGCAGCCATGACAGCTATGGTGCCATCTGGTAGTGGCTACCCACCGGTATCAAAAAAAATACATCCGTAAAAATGCCCACCCCCTCTCAAACTCCTGTTTGGAGCGCGCAAATACGACGGTTCGAGTGAGGAGAGACAGTAAGTGGAGGCGATTCCCCGCGTCATATTGAGGGGAACTATTCTTCCAAGGATCTTACCGTCGTCCCGGACTGGCTGGTTATCAGACCTCAGTACTCGAGTACAGTACCGTATCTCACATGCATGGAGAACGACTCGTCAGTGGCCACTCTCGGTAGATAGAGTTATTGTCCCATCAAACTTTCCAGTCCGCCCCCTCTGTCCCGGATCTTGGTGTAGCGGTAGGGTGCCTCCCTCCCTGACTTACCATGCTACTTTACCGTAATAACTACACCACGCAAGTCTTGTTTGCTCCCGCCCACGTGCTGCAAACCAGACCCCCCGCTCCCCTTCAACCTGTGATACGGTACCCCCCCACAGGGAAAACGCTCTGCTCGAGTACCCTGCGAACCTACCGTACCATGTCTCATTATGCATATCTCGCTATATTGAAACCTTACGAGTCTTATTTTGTCGTGAATAATAAGGTGATTACATGGGGGATCTGGATGCACTCTCGGTCGGTAAGCGGTACAAATCTAACCCCGGGACCGGACGCGCCGCTTGTACTTGGGGCTATTTGGGTGAGACTGCATCTCATCGCCCGCTGAAGATAGCGTCGAGCAGTGCGGGATACGCAGCGCAAGTACCGGTACTCGAGGAGGGGAATTACAGGCAGCCCTCCCAAGTACTGGAGTAAGCGAGCAGGCAAAGTGGGTAAGAGGGAAGGAGGAGTGACAGAATCCTAAATAACAAGTCCCTGCTTTGACCCATCCTCCGTGGGTGAGCGGTGCACTCGGATTCGCTACCTTCCGCAGGGTGCAGTGTGCATCAACTCAGTGTAGCCCACTACCGTACTCGAGCACTTTATACCGGTGCTTTTGAAATCTTTCTTTTCTTCTTGGTTGCTGCGGGCTGCAGGTTTTTGGATGGCAAACCTCACCTCCACGGATATCTATGTTTCATAGAAATCAATATGGTAGGGGGGGTAAAGGAAAAATATCTGGCTTGCAAATCCGATCTCAAGGGCTCCTGCAAGGTGGCAGGAAAGCTTGGCCCTGGGGGGGAGGGGGGGGGGAAAGCAGACACCTGGAGGAAATGATTGTTTACCAAACTGAGTTTGTAGTCTTATCGCCGCTTTTTCGCCCCTCCAACTCCAACTCCACCACCACCATCATGCTACGGTACGTTGACATGCTCTGCCCCACCTCCCCATGGTGTCGGCAGATTATCCCCTAGCTCGGTGCGCTACTGACTGGTGACGGGGTTGACATATATAAGGGCTGCCCTGATTCCCCTTCTCGTCCCTTTTTCCCCCACAGAGCCGGAAAACCAGAGAAGCAATCCTCCAGATATTCTTCCTCGAGCCCAACGCGCTATATCAGAGAGCCGTCCTACTCCAATCTTCCGAAGTAATTACCCAGAATTATACGAACCAAAACCTCTTACCATCCCCATACAATCAATCGGAATGTCTGCCCCCTCCGCTTTCACCGCTCCCAAGACCCATGCCATCCGCAAGCCCACGGGCTTCCTTGCGCTTGGCCCGGTCCACTCTACCTCCTTCCCAAAGGCACCAGCATCCCCCAAGCTCTCTCCCACAACTGCCGCCATTGATGCCGTTATCGACGCTCCGCCGCTTTCCCCCACCCAGAAGGCAATCCACAGAAGCAGCTCCACTTCCTCCGTTGGCAGTGTCGCCGAGAAGCGACTATTCCTCAAGCTAGGGCCAGTCCACTGGGGTGGTGCCATCGGAGAGAATGACTACGCCATCGAGGATTAGTTCATGATCCAATAAGTCCGAACACGATTCCTCCCGTCATATATTTTACTCTATTTTCAAGGACGGGGTCGAAGGGGGGTGCCTCACACACACACACACACACACATTTCTTATAAATACCTTGACGGCATCTTGATGTCCCTTTTCTTCTTTTTTTCCCCTCTTCTTTTCTTTCCATCGATCCCATTTTTCTCTTTTTCAAAAGACAGGGAGTTTGCCGGGGGTTATCAAGTGTTTGGCGGGGATACAGGAGTTCAACTTTTCCTTTTCTCATTTTGTTTTTTTCCATCGCATGGAGAAATCTATCATTCTCGTTCCTTGATCTGATCTGATGGCTCGGTCGGTTTGGAGGTTATCATCATGGCTCTCGGTCGGCGTTTTTTCTTGTTTGTGTCGTTACTCGCGAAGATGTGTCGGTCTTTTGTTTGTTGTATCATATGGTGTCATGAGATATGGTAGGAGTAGCGCCGGTAGTGGCGCGGGATAAGGATGGGTTATGGTAGCGGTTGGCAATAGCAGTTCATTTTATTTGCCAGAAGAATTTGCCTTGTCCAGGTTTTGGGGCTCTTTTGGGCAAATTAATTTTTGACACAACTAAGCAAATGTTTTGATTGCTCGCTGTTGAATTCGGGAGCGTGTTCCTATTCGAGCTTGGGACAGTTGGGCAACGGAAATGTGTGAGTGTGACACTTCTACCTCCGGGGAGATAAAGGCTTGGCACCATCTCGACCACCTGGAAAGGGGGGGGCCCAAGGCATGGGTTGGGTGGAGGTTGGGGTCTCAGTATGCTAAAAGGGGAGGGTGATCCTGGTCCAGGTGGATCATTTAATGAAGCTCTCGAGAGGAAGAGAGAGCTTCCCTCACTGTATTGTTTGTCCCGGCAGTACTGTATCATGCTAGCAGTATTCGTACAATACGGGTACCGGTGCTCTTCAACGAATGAACAACACCCCCCTTCACCACTTGACAGCAGAATAGGCGATCAATTCAACTCAATGGTTGTCAACGATGCCAACTAATGCCCCGATAGCCTCCTTAACGTTTTCCCTCCCGCTTTCAAATCTACTAACGATGGCACGAGCGATGAATGGTTAACGCCCACCGAAATGCGATAACTGGATTGGTCTGCTTGTACAGTACTCGAGTATTATGCGTAACTTTTTTGTCAGGGTGTGTGAAAGTGGGAGGGATCATGGCGTTCAACTTCATTTCCCAAGACTTCACCGATATCCAACCCACCAACACCAGGCTGAAGTTACCGCTCTCCTCTCTCCTCTCCCTCTCTTTTTCTTTTTCTTTTTCTTTTTCTTCTCCCTTTCGCTTCCTGCGAGATTTTGCCTCGGAGAATTTTGTAGGGGAGGAGAGAGCTTTGCTCATTTTCGCTCGCTCGGGTTCCGGTAGTTACTTTTTCCTCTCTCTTTTGCCCTTTTGGCCAATCTATTTGCCCTTTCACTCGTTCTATTCCATATCCGCCGGCGCAACCGCCGGGAGCACGAGAAAAGAAGCTTAGAAGGGTTTAAACGGCTTCTCTCGCGTGCAGCCCAAGCCGCACGCCGCACCGCTAGCGGTAACTGAACTCCCCCTTCAGTATCAGTGCCATGCTGTGCCATTCCTATTCTTTCATTCTCCTTTCCTCTCTCCCTCTCCTTGAGCCCACTCCCAACTCTCGACCCCCGTCGACAATCCCGCCGCTTTGGTTTCCGCCGCGCTTCCGCACTCTCTCGTTCAATAGCCCTTCATCGCTACCGGTACTGTACCTGAAAATCTAGAACCCGGGCCAAAATTATCATAACCTATCTGTAATATTGTACATCTTACGGACGGCTCTTTCGCGCCTCCCAAAGGTCCTCACTTATTTATTCTGCCCTCGCCATTTTTCTCTCGCTTGTGCTACATTTGGTCCTTCCCCCTCCCCCCCCCTCTGAACCTCCATCCCCCGTCCCAGTCCCTTTTCCCTTTCCCACAACCCCCCCCAATCCGTTTCCTTCGTCCTCTCTTTCCTGTTGTTTTCTCCTTCTTGTGTCCTGGCCCAGTCCCCTGTCTTCAACCCCCCCCCCAGCCCTGCTGTTTTAGCTGTGCTCCATTCGTTGGCGGCTGTCACCTAATCCAAAAAAAAAAACGCCCCCAGCAACGCATCGACGCTCATTAAACTTCCTCTGCACTCTATCTCGTCGTCTCTCAGTAACCATCGCCTTTCTTTCCCTCTTACCCTCCCTCCCTCTTCCCTTCCTTTTGCCCTTCCCGCCGACCATCTTCATCCCCGTCCGTCCGATCGATTCACCTTCGACCACGATCATCTCGGCCTTTCTTTTTTCGTGTGTTCGGTTTTTCCTTCCGTTGTGGAAGTCGGTGCTAAAAAAAAAAAGGGTTCTCATACACGAGGCCGCTTCTACGGGATTAGATTCGAAGTCGTGGGCTCATCACTGGGATACCACCTTTTAATTTCTGTCTTCTCTTCTGGGCGGGAGTTTGGAATAATAGTGAGGCCTAGAATCGAGAGCGAGAGAAAGAAAAGGAAGAAGAATAAAGGACTGTTTTTTCGCGAGCCGAAACTGTTTCTAAATTTCTTCTAGACCAAGTTACTCGATATTTTGGACTTTTCTATCTTCTCTTTTCTAAGATGTCTTCTGAGAAACAAGCACCCTTGAATGGGGAAGTGACATCTGGCTCCGCGACTCAGGCAATCTCACACGAACGAAGTTCGTCAAATGTTACTGGTGCGTAGTTCCGTCATAGGCATCACCCTCTTCCTCCCACTTCAAGCTCATCACATCTATTGCTCTTTCCTTGCTATCCCTTCCCCCACTGTCCGCTTTGCCAGGAGTCTTGGGGGTTCAATGGATGCAACGTACTAATGCTATGTATAAATCCAGATAAAGGCCGTAATTCGGAGTCATCCCCTTTGACACCCCCGACACCTCCCACCAGGACTTCGTCGATACAACCAATTGCCCCGCGCTCCTCCGCAGACGAACCTTCATCATCTCCATCAACGCCTGTGCCTCCTCCATCAACCTCGACTGCTGGAACCGAGGTGCCGCCACCTGCTAACGCCCCCGCTTCCCAAAAGCGGAACTCGTTGCTCTCTGTCCCCACCCGGACGTCATCAACAAAGCAGGCCGAGCAGTCACCAACCTCGACAAGTAGTACGGCTGTCACTGCCACCGGCGACAACACGTCTACCACCAGTCGTAAAGGAAGGCGGAGAAGAGAGGCGGGGAGTAATGGGAGTAGTTTGAACTCTGGTGAAGAAGGACGTCCTCGCAAGCAGGCTGGCGGTATTGTGAGGTTTTTTGGATTTTTATGCTGCCGAAGTGGCGCATCCGCGGAGGAAATGCAACCCAGTCCACGCAGAACTAATAAGAGGCCTGGATCTGCATCTTCCCGCAAAGCAACTCCTGTCGGGAAAGAGCATGCACTTAAAACTTCAAAAGATAGCGGTGTCGCCGAATCTAAGGACGTAGCAGAGGCCGGGAAGCTTGGGGATGATGGCAATACAATCCGTTCCGAGACAACAAAGGGGGGACCGGCGTCTGTTACATTGAGCTCTGGATCTGGGGATGAGGACAAGATAAAGCGGGCGGATGGCGAGGTTCTTGTTGGAGAGAAGATTGTTGTAAAAGATGACTCCACTTCCAAAGAAGGGGGCGCGGGGGCGGGGCAAAACAGTTCCTTGTTGTCCGGTAACACACCAACCGTCACCATACAGGCTCCCACGCCAACGGGGCTCCAAACCGAAAAAGACGACCTCGATTTTATCATTTCCGACCCCCAGTCGTCGAAGGAGGCCGGCACCTCGACTTCAGAGGATATTGAGATGCGCGATGCGGACGGTGAGGATTATGGCACTACCGGAAAGAGGAAGGGCGAACTGAAGATTCAGTTCCCACATTTCGAGGAATCTGGTCAGGATAGTGAAAGTGATGACACACAGCAGCGGAGCTCGGATGAAGGTTATCCCCATGATCCCCGCGATACCGCACTAGTGCGTACTCCATCGCTGGATGAGAGGCAACAGTGGCTGCTACCTCCGCCGGCCCCCAGATTCGAGGGAAAGAAGTGCCTGGTATTGGACTTGGACGAGACCCTGGTACATAGTAGCTTCAAGGTATGCGATCTGGTATTTACCCTTAAGGCTTCCTCTACTAATCTCTCATTCCAGGTCTTGCATCAGGCCGATTTCACCATTCCTGTAGACATCGAGGGAAGTTATCATAATGTCTATGTTATCAAGAGACCCGGTGTGGATGAGTTCATGAAGAGAGTTGGTGAACTGTACGAGGTCGTTGTGTTCACAGCTTCCGTCTCGAAGGTATACTCCTGTTGCGGTAGATTTATAGATGCGTGTTTCTGATGTTTGTGTCACAGTATGGCGATCCGTTACTTGACCAGCTAGACATTCATCACGTCGTCCATCATCGTCTCTTCAGGGATAGTTGCTTCAACAACCAGGGGAATTATGTCAAGGTATTTTAGACAGTGGGCACCATCCTAGATGTTAGTTCTGACCACTTTTGCAGGATCTCTCCCAACTCGGCCGAGACCTTAAGGATACCATCATCATCGACAACTCCCCTACAAGTTACATCTTCCATCCACAACATGCCGTGCCTATTAGCAGTTGGTTCTCTGATGCTCACGACAACGAGCTATTGGATCTCATTCCCGTTCTGGAGGATCTGTCGACACAAGATGTTCGGGATGTAACGCTGGTCTTGGACGTATCTCTGTGACGATCCGTATAAGTGACTCCTAGAGTGACTTGCGATGCTATGGTGGATTTGCTTTTCTTGATCTTTTTTATTTGAAAATGGGGCTTCTTGCATCAACACATGGTAAAATGCCGATAATTATGGCTGTACAACTGCTTGCATAATTTTGGGGGAGTATTGTGATTGAAAGGGCGCAGTCTTTGGATGGAGCAACTGCAAGTGTCTTTCCATATACAAAAATGCTGCTCGATGGAAAATGCTATTGGGATTAGGAATTGAGGGGAGATTCCTTGGGACGTGGCCTTGCGCCTTTTTGCTCCTTGCCACACTGGCTGTTCAGTGTGTCTTTTTTTATGTTCTCGTTTTTGTCTTTTTTCCCCTTGATATCCCACGCCCATAGGTGTTGAATCTCATTCAGTTGGCTGCTGCCGTGTTTCTTTTGTAATGCTTCTCGCACGCTTCCCTCTCCTATTAACTTATTATTAGGTCTGCATACTGTATATGCTATTTTTTTATATCCTCCTCTTTTCTCTCCTGTCCTCATCTTCCATCTCTTCCCCTTCTCTTTTTCTTCTCTTTTCGTTTTCTCTTCTGCTGATTCGTTCTCGAATATGCTTCAGGAGTCTATTTCGTGCAAAAAATCTTTCATGTATCTGGGGTCAGCGATCTTGCGATATTGTCTCTTTTCTCGTTTTCATTTCCGTTTTCATTTCCGTTTCTTGATCTTCACTTTCCCTTTGTAAAGCCCCAATCGTAGTAGCTTTATTCTTGTGACTTGATTGCCGAATCTTTTTCCTTCATCAATACCCACTGCTCTTTTCGGCATTCTCTTTTTCTTCTTTTCATTTCTCTTCTCTATTGCTTAACGGTGAAATTGGTATTGGGGGGCGGGGGCGGGGGGTGCATCAATGGAGGTAGTTTTGTGAGGATACAGGAGGGGAGGTGGGGGAAGGGGAACGAAGGTGGGTATGTTAGTTAGGGGTCGATTGAATATATTTGTAATGGGGAAGTGTTGGCAGAATTGGTGAAAGCAAACAACCGTATATCGTGCATATGATGTTATGCTCAAGATAATCTCTAACTTGAGTTAAGCTAATAAATGTTGGTCGTCATTGATGGGTTAATTACTTTCCTTGTCCCGACGGGTATGTGGGTGGGTACAAGTATGTAAGTTACTTATCACGCTTCCCTCTCATTGTGATACAAGTTAAAACAATCTGTTCCAGTAAGGACCCTGAATTACCCTAAATCCGCCGGGAGAAAAGGGTACAGTACAGGAGATCGCGCAAGTCATGTTTAAAACCCCGCAACCACTACGTCGGCGAACGAGGGGTAGGGCAGACAAGGCAGGGCAAGACAAGAGCTAGGAGCAGCTCAGGTAGAGCGGGGCGGGCGACCGTTTTATTTCAACCACCATCGAACAACCTGTCTCTTTTTTTCTCCCTCCCTCCCTTTGCTTCAGAGTTCGGAGCGAGTAACTTAACTACCCACCCAAGCTTCACTCTTGGTCCCCCTCAAGAACCACGCATTGGGAATTATAAAGTTACACCGTCGCCGCCACCACCACCACCACCACCACCACCACCACTACTACTACTACTCGTAGTTATGACGGATGAGAGCACGAGATCAGCGAATAATAGAGCAACGGAGGATGACCATCAGAACGCACCCGTTGGCGATAGCGAAGCCGAGGTAGAGGCTGAGGAGGAGGGTGAGGGCGGTGCTAATACAGCTGTGCCTAATGGAAGGGTTATTGAAGATCCTTCGGTGGAGGTTATCGATGAGGATGAAGGTATTTCCTTTTTCTTTCTCTCCTTCTTAATCTCCCCGGTTTGCTATGTATGGTAAAGTAGAGAAGGGGGGAGAGCTAAGACGTGAGATACAGATCTACTTGATGATTATCCTCTTGACGTTGAGGTGGGTAGTATTGTTTCCTTCCACACCCCCCCCCCCTATTTATTTGCTTTCTTGGGCCTAACCCGCCCAATCGACAATTAGGACATCGAACTAGTCCACCTGCGCATCTCCTCCATCCGCGCCCTCAAGCTCGAGCGCTTCATGCAAGTGCAGAAACTCTGTCTCCGCCAAAACAACATCACGGACATCGAATGCCTCTCCCCGCTCGCGCGAACCCTCGTTGACCTAGACCTCTATGACAACCACATCGCGCACATACATGGCCTGGAGGACCTGGCAAATCTAGAGAATCTCGACCTGAGCTTTAACAATCTGAAGCACATCAAGCGCATTTCCCATCTCGCCAGGCTGAAGAATTTGTACTTTGTGCAGAACAGGATTTCCAGGATTGAGGGGCTGGAGGGGCTGGAGGTTTTGCAGAACTTGGAGTTGGGGGCCAATCGGATTCGGGTATGTTTTTTTTTTCGACTTGAGGGAGGGTGGAAGAGAAAAGATGACTAACCGGGGGGAGGGGGCCGCGTTTGTTGTAGGAGATTGAGAATATCGGGCACTTGACGGCTTTGCAAGAACTCTGGTTGGGGAAGAATAAAATCACCGAGCTAAAGGTTTTGACCCCCCCCCCCCGACGGATATGGCTTAACTCACCCCTCTCTCCTACGATAGAACTTGTCTACTTTAAAAAGCCTCAGGATCCTTTCAATCCAATCCAATCGCCTAACCAGCATCACTGGCCTGAACGAGCTAACCTCTCTCGAAGAGCTCTATATCAGCCACAACGCCCTGACCACCATCACGGGGCTCGAGGCCAACAAAAATCTGCGCGTCCTGGACATCTCGAATAACCAGATCGCCCAACTCGCCAATCTCGCGCACCTGTCGCACCTCGAGGAGCTATGGGCAAGCAATAACAAGCTCGCCTCGTTCGAGGAGATCGAGCAGGAGCTGGGCGGGTTGGAAGAATTGGTCACTGTCTACTTTGAGGGGAACCCGCTCATGTTGGAGGCAGCTACGGGGTATAGGATCAAGATCAAGCTAGCTTTGCCGAGGATTAAGCAGATTGATGCCAGTAAGTTCACCCACCCCTCTTCTTTCCTCTTGCTCTTGTTTTCTGGCCTGATTTGCCATGCTGATGGGGGGATGTTCTCGTAGCGTTCGTGAGGGCTTAGGAAACCTTTGTCGACGATAGTGATTGATACATTAGATTGAATTGGATTGTCTAGAGGTGAGAAGTGTGCGTGGTATAATGGATTGGTATAGTGGGTATTATTGCTTGTAGAGGAGGGACATCTCTTTCATGCTTGCTTGCTTTCTTCCTCGTTATTAACACTTTCTTATTTGTAGCAGCTGAAAATAAAAAATGAAAAAAAAAACACTATACAGCTCCTTGAAAGCCCCCTCCCCCAATAACCTGATCTAGGCTGAATGCCTCCCTCCACGAATCCTCAAAATCTTTCCCCTTTCCAACCCACTCCTCGTTTCGAGAACCCAATTTGCCAACCCCTTCGCATTCTCACCGTCGAGTCAAGGATATATGGTATCGACCCGCCTCTCACTAACAATTACGAACCCGCTCTTCTCCACCCCAGCTCCCTGCCCCTACCCCACCATTCCATCTTGCACCCACACCATCATCCCTCCGCGCTATGTTCACTTCGTATCACATATTATATTTTATAATCGATCACGCATCCAAGTTTTACACTCTTAGTAGTTTTAGTGAACCGAGTATCTTTACCTCAGGCTTATGAGCATTCATAGATATATCTCTGCTATCAATTATTAGGCTCTAGTTAGTTTCAATCTTCTTTGAGTCTGCTACCACCTAACATTCACCTCTCTTACTGACATCCCTCTGTACTATACCAGAGTTGTAACTAAGTAGAGTACCTAATAGAGGCTTTGAGGCAGTTGTAAACAAGATAGAATCTTTAAACTTATAATAAAGAAGTAGCTGTTCAACCAAGTATATTCTAAATACTATTAGTTGAAGTCTGCTGTTCCTAGATCAGACTTTGGTAGTATTTAAATCTATATAGTATGGTTCAAGCAATCCAAAACGTGTACCAGATTTTTCATCAATTTCAAATCCCTAAGGCTTCATAAGAATAAGTGCATATCAAGAAAAAAAACCTGTTTCTGAAAGACAAAATAAAGAAGAATAATAAACAGGTTTTTTTTTCACATTTTGACTTATTTTGATAAAGTCTTAGGGATTTAAAATGTTGTATTTTTGGTGTAAGAGTACAAAAGGTATTACAGCAGCCACACTTGATCTGCTTAGTAAAACTGAGTTTATTGAATAGGGGTTGGGTTTTTCTAATATAACCCTTAATTTTAAACTTCAAACTCCATTGAACCCTATATCCTAGAAATAATTATAACTCAACAATGACTTTGTATATTTTGTTACAGAGGTATGATACTCATTTATCTAAAGTTTCATTGTAAAATAAACTTTATAGAGTATCTATGGAGTACAGCCAAGTGGTATACTCATAGCTACTGTGGATATTCAATTAAGAGCTTGCAATCTCTTATACTACAAGCTTTAGATTCTAATTCAGATGGTCTAATTTGGAAATGTGCTCAGCAAGCAGACTGGATTATAGACTCCTATTACCAACTTGAAGGAATATCTTATAGAACATCTGAGTTTAATGCATCTGTTAAGCATAAATACAAAAGCTATAGACATGTCTCAGATCTACAATAGCTGATGTATGATAAGGAGGAAATCTCTATCATTTATTCTAAGTCCTTCTGAACTCCTATCTTCTATGATTGCTTTTATTCATTATAATAATATTATTATTATCTTAAAAGTATTTCTTACAAGAAAAACCCTCTATTTCAAACCCTATATTTCTAATATTTTCTGCCAAGACATTAGCCTTGGCATTTTCCGTGCACAGCCACATGTAACACTTTATTTTCAGCCTGGTACACGTTTTGGATTGCTTGAACCATACTTCCACTGGGCAAGTATAAACAAACCAAGTATTAAATAATACTTAAAACAATATCATATACAAAACAAGCTAAGCATTAAAGAACACTTGAGATAATATATAAAACATAGTCAGGTACCCATACTGGTTACACTAAGTGAGGTGTTAGGATTATTTATTTTTATTTATTTATATTTATTTATATTTATTTATATTCATTTACTTATATTTATTTATTTTTATTTATTTATTTTACACACAAATATACCTGGGATTGGGGTTACCCGGCCTTAGCACTTGGCATGGTTCCCGTTGCCACTTGCGAGAGTTTTTTTTTTGCCCCTGTCCTACATTTGACCCGCCGTACTAGGGACAGCCATTCTTCCTCCAGATGCTGATATACTTATCAGCCTCACCATCGCTCTTTCCACGCTGCTTCTTATAATGTGCCTTGAAGTTATCAGGCCTGGTGAATTTATCGACACATTTGCAGCCCCCCACTGGACAAGCCGGCCCCTTCGGCATGCTATGGGCTCTACTTGTCCTGAAGTGTCGATCAAGATCCGTCTGGCGTTTACATCCCACCCCACAGGGAGCGCATTTGTAGGGCTTAAGGTCTGAGAAATCGGCTACGGTGTCTTGTTCCCCATCGTGGTGCGTGGGGGGGCATAAAATCGCTGATGTCCTGTTCGGGGCAATATCTCTGCCCTTGAAGGCCACTAGTGAATATGTACTCTTGTGCTGGTCTTCCCGTTGTCGGAGGGGTTGAAGGGGGGTCGGGGACTGATCACCTCGATTCCGGATGGCGTGCCCAAGATCGCGGGTCCTGGTGGGTTTTTTTTTCTGCTGGGGGAGGAACTGGAATGGATAGTAGTAGGCCTGCGACGTTGGGGGAGGGGGGTGCGAATGAATGAAGAGCTCTAGGTTTTCGCTCGTTCGCTTGGCCATCGAGGCCACTCCGGAGAGATACAAGTACATTGCAACGCACTATATTTGTTGGGGTTTTTGGTTAGGTGGTCCTTCTTGGATGTTCTTTTTTCTTTTTTCTTTTCCCTTTATTCTCTATACGATTATTATAGTGGGGGTGGCCGTGGCGGTTCGCGGTGGATGGGAGGAAAAGGAGGCGTTCTCGCTCAATCTACAGTACAGTATTATACTCGTCTCTGCTCCGTCGGCCCCGTCTGCGCGACTCGGACCGTGTATTATATTGTATATACGCCTGTAGTGCTGGGTGCTATGCGTGCGTGAATGTTGGCCAAGTGTGCAGACGGGCGATTTGCACTGCACCCCACTTTGTCGACGCCGGTGTCTAGGTTATGATAATATTATGATACTAGCTTGCTTAGTAGGGGGGGTTGGAGCCGAGTGAGTTTTTGTGCCGCGGGCTGCGGGATGGAAGGCCAATGCTGGACCACTCCGGTTTCGGGGGCGTTAGGCGGAATGGGGCTAAGTGCGGTTGTTGTAGGAATCCGGCTAGACTATATACAGCACTAGATTGATATATAAGTTATGTGGAGAGAGAGGAAGTGGTTTGGACGAAATGATGGGTTGCCGCTGGTTTGTTGGTGTTGCTCCGAGCACGCGGTTTCGGTGTCAATCCCAGACTACTCGTACCGGTAACAGGGGGTATCTCTATTTGTGGTCGAGCGTTTGAAACATTTTTTCTCCTTCACTTCTTGCCATTCACCATCACCACTGCCACCATCACCACCAATACGGACGGACCATGCCCCCGCGCACCTTCCACCAAACCAGTGCCGGCGACCTCTCCACCCCACCTGGAACCTACATCTACACCCTAGCCCCACTCTCTGCAACGCACCTCGCCGCCTCAACCTCTTCCTCCTCCTCTCTAGTAACCTTCTCCAGATCCACCCTAACACCAACAACCACCATCCCGCATGCGCACACAAACATAACCTCACTCAGCGCCTACCCCGCATCACCACAAACCCTGCTAACCTCGGGCACGGACGGGCTCCTAAAACTCTGGGATCTCCGCTGCTCCCCTCCCGCCGCGGAAGCGAGCAAGATAAACGTGGGCGCACCAGTACTATGCACTTCCGCGGACGCGCAGGGCAGGATCATCGCGGGAACCGAGATGCGGGATCGGGTTTCGAGGGTTTGTGTTTGGGACGGGAGGATGGCGGGGGAGAAGCCGACGTGGGTGTTTACGGAGAGTCATGGGGATGACGTCTCGTTTGTGGGGTTCGCGGGAGGGGAAGAGGGGGGGAGGTGGGGAGTTAGTGGAGGGATGGATGGACTGGTCAGTGTTTTTGATTTGCTGGCTGGGGAGGGGGCGGAAGGGAGGGATGATGATGAGAAGGCGCTTTGGCAGGTGGTTAATATTGGTTCATCGGTTCATCGGGCGGGGTTTTTGAACGCCGGCGGCGGTGGCGGTGCTGCTGGGAAAGGGGAGTGGGTTTTTGGGGTATCGACCGATGAAAGTCTCGTTCTTAGGTCTTTTAATCATACACCCGGCAGAGAAGAGGACGCCGCGGGGGAGGTCGCCGGGGATGTCGGGGATGTTAGGAAGAGGTTGGATTGTGAATATGTGGTCGACGTATTACGTCTTAGTGGTACTGGTACCGGGGGAATTATTGTCGCTGGGAATAAGGAGGTTGGGAAGCAGCGGATCGACCTCGTCCCACTGAGGTGGGCTGGTAGCCATTGGGGGTTTGCAGGCGAGGATAAGGTTAGGCTGCAAGGGGGGCATGGCGAGGAGGTTTGCAGGGGGGTCTGGGTTGATGATGATGTAAGTTTGCCCTCTTCCTCCCTTCCACACCCTGGTTAGTGAAGGAGGAGAAGGGGGAAGGGTGCTGATGGGTGGTAGTCCGAGACGGTCTTCACTAGTGGTGAGGATGGGCTTGTGAGGGTCTGGAAGGAGGAGACGAGCAGAGGGGAGGGCTTGTCCGAAGGGAAGAAGGAGAAGAGGGCGAGGAAGGGGGAGGGGAAGAGGGAGAAGAAGAGATTCAAGGCGTATTGATTCACTGGGCGAGACTGTTGGGTGGACTGCATTGCCTACATTGGGGGTGTGTTATGGTAAGTTGAATGCATCAGTGCCTACTGTGCTCGCACAGTACGAGTACGCGTCCCGCAAGCGGCCTGTGGTATTTTGGTCGTAATCTACCGTTACTATATTCGACCAAGGTGGCACAAGTATGATATGGTCTCTGTGGGACCTGTATACGGCCCAGGATACTGTGCTTTACGACCGGTTGCGTTGATGGCAACAGGCCGCCCTGCCCCGTGTCTAAAGACCCCTCTATGCCGGTGCCGTGGCGATCGCCAAAGGAGGGTGCTCCCTTCGGCACCTCACCGGAGTGGCCTTAGCTATGCCGTCTAGTGAATTAGGGGAATGTCGACGCTGGTACCCGTGCCGGACCAGAGCAGGGCTGTGAGCTACTGCACCGCACGCGTATAGCTTATCCCTTTTTTACCGAGCCTTGAGTTTGCTTTCCTCCGGCTTGAGCGCAAAGGGTAGTTCCTGCGTCCAGTAGCGGTACTGTGCTCTAACTACTGGTAATGTGGTGGGTAGTCTACAGGCATGTCTAGAAAGCCTTCATACCCATTGGCGATTTGACGTACCGGTAATGCCGCAAACAAATTCAATCGCGAAATAGATTCAATTGTAGGGCATAATAAGGTTAATTTCATGAGATGTTGCAAGACCTTGCCAAAATTTATTGTTGTT
Source organism: Tuber aestivum (assembly GCA_900010015.1). Taxonomy (NCBI): domain Eukaryota; kingdom Fungi; phylum Ascomycota; class Pezizomycetes; order Pezizales; family Tuberaceae; genus Tuber; species Tuber aestivum. The sequence continues at coordinate 99,558 of LN890949.1, forward strand.
TACGATATAATTGCAGAGTATCATACTAGCCCGAGAATTACAATCACTGAGAAATAAATAAATCTATTAATTACTTATCTACGAGTATGATGCTGTTTAGTGTTTTTTTATTTTGGGCAATGGAACCTGAAATAGTGTGGATATATCCGTACAATGCCTCAGGTTCTGGTGTTGACACCTATTGGGCTCCTGCTATTGTAATGGGTTCCCCAGGTTTCACCAAAAATCGATACCCGTTGAGAGTCTGCGGTGGTGGGGTTCACACCCAGGCGCGCTAATCCTATTTAGGGAGCATTCTGGTAAGGGCCTGTTTGGATGTTATGATATTTCACCGATTCTTGGCGGTTGCAACGCAAAACTGGAGTTTCTTGGCAATCTCTGAAAATCACAATACCGTACTGAGATAAAAATTCCAGAGATTGCACTGAAGCGGTGCAACACCCCTTCTTTCACCAGAATTTAAGCTTTCGGTTGCATTCAACTTATCAACCTTAGCCTTCCAGCCTTTCCAACCTTGCCCTTCCGGCCTTTCCAGCCTTGCCCTTCCAACCTTGGGCCTTCCATCAACTTGGGTTTCCGCCAGTGATGTTTTTTTTTATTGGCTGCTAAATAGAGGCCGGTAGATGTCTGATCTCTGGTTCACTGTTCGGTAATCCATGGATTACCAATCTCACAAATCTCAATCTCTGGACATCCAAACAGGCACTAAGAGTATGCTGAGCCGTTGACAATTCATGGTCGCTCAGCTCAGATGCTAAGTCACCTAAACATTGAAAAATCGGATCCACGACCTGAGATAGCTGGCTTCCGGCTGATTCGGACTTGGCGTGCATACTCGCGGGTTTTACTGTTTCGTTCAGCTCAAGGAATGGTTTATAAGTTACAAACTGGTAGCTCACCCTTCGGGGCAGGGCACTCACCTCGATGACATAATTTTCTGCTTCGTTTTATTCTACCCAAGCTATGATACTGTAGGGTGCTCCCAAGGGGCAGTTTTCCTCGTTTTATTTGCAAACTATTGGACTTGTTGGTAATGCGTGAGTATGAAGACCTGAGGGGCACGACCGGGCTCGTATTTACGGTAATTACTGTGCTTTCCCAGCATGCATTGTCAACGCAGCAAAAAAAAAAAAAAAGGCCACGTTTTGACAGATACCCGTGTCAGGGACGGATTCTCACAGATAGCAAATGCGGTGGCGCGTAGACTACTCCTGTAAAAAGTACGGTTGTGTGCTGTATTGTACCGGCAGTGTGCTTGGGAAGCCAGACGCCTGAGGACGATGCAATCAATAACCAAAGAAGCCACTTTGACAGCAAAGTCCATCGCCCCTCAAGAGGCCTCGGGAGTTCGAGAAACAGGTTCCTGGGCGGTTAATACGCTGCAGACCAATATATGACCTCGGATTATGGATATATCCCCTTCCGTTGATATCTCAGACTTGCCAGCGCTGTCTTGAGGGTATCATATCCGGGTGCTTATTCTCGCAAGGAGATAGCGCAATAAGAGATGCCATGTTAAAAAAAACCCCCCGATATGACCAGAATTGCATCCGCAAGGGTAAATACCAACGATTAATTAGGAGCGATTTAGTTGTTCGATATCTGGAGTAGACGGAGGAAGAAAGACGGAAAAAGGCTCTCGCGAATCTCATCATCCCGCGACCCGGTTTTCGTTCTCCATCCATCCCTAGATTTACTCCGTGATGCAAGACACGACAACACTACTTGTATTATCTTCCACGTAACCCTCAACTCAACTCGACCATTTTTTTTTTTTTTGCACCTCCCTTCCCCCCCCCCCCCTTACCCTCTACCCCACGCTCCAACCGACCAAAGCAATACCGTTCATGATCTCGATACCGTCATCTCGATAGAGAGATTGACTTCTCTAGGGGTTCTTCCTGTTTCTTTCCTTTTCCCTTGCCGCTACTCTATTTATTTCCCTTTAGTTCTGTCTCTTCCCCCTTTGAAGGGAGGATCCCGGCCCCTGGTTTGCTACTATGAAGCTTGACCATCTAGTCACCCTCGGGGGGGCTCTGTCCCTGCTCGCCGGAAACGTCGCAGCAGCAGTGGGAAGTTCAGCGTCATTGCCTAAAGCACGAGGGGACCCGGAATCGTCGATAGTTTTACAAAGCCAACAACGGAACTCCCCAGGACGATTACTGGGCGATCGACTCAATGCAAAACCCCCCGACGATGGCACCGCCGTCGGTGGCGATAGTGACGATGCTAATGAGCCCTCGAAACAAACCGCGGCGGCCCTGGTAAACGATGCGCTCGCCATCCTGCGGACCCTTGATCCGAACCCCTCGCGGTCCTCGCGGTCTACTATGCGGGAGGGCGGGGGAGGAAGAGGGCAGGTGGAGGGGGAAGGGCCGGATGGTTTGTTGGGATTAATCGCGAGTTGCGTTAAGCGAGCGGCCAGGGTTTTATTATTGTATACTCCATCGACACTGGAGGAGCCGGTGGATGGTGGGAGGAAGGTCATGGTTTTGGGGAAGAAGTTGGCGGCAGCGGTGGAGAAACTTGAGACCGCTGGGAGGGTGTTGAGGAGCCCTGATGCGATTTATTTGCTGGCGCAGATGAATTTTGTGGGTCCCCTCGCTTCCCCCCGTTAAGCCATTTCTCGGGGGTGCCGTGTGAGTGGGCTAATTTATGGGGGGGGGGAACAGTATGGGAATTGGTCGTACCCTAGGAATTACCCTGTGGCCTTTGAGAAGTATAAGCAACTAGCGGACCTCACGGGGAATTCGACAGCGCAGAGCATGGTTGGATTCATGTACGCTACGGGCGTCGGGGGCGCTGTGGAGAGGGATCAGTCAAAGGTTGGTTTTCTAGGGGGAACTTGGAGACTGGGCGAGGTTGCAGTGTTGACAGCGTTGCAGGCCTTACTTTATCATACCTTTGCAGCGCTCAACGGCGAGACTCGGTCCGAGATGACCGCCGCGTTTCGACATCATACCGGGATCGGCACCCCCCGGCGATGCGAAGAGGCCGCTTTCTACTACAAAAGAGTTGCTGACAAAGCGATGGAGTATTGGCGCTCCGGCCCGCCCGGGGGCCATGCGTTGATCAAGCATAGCTATAGGCTCGCGGACGACGAGGGCGGTGTATACGGGGAGGGTGCCTCGGTGGTGTCGTCCGGGATGAATGCTATGCGACGTGGAACCACGACTGACTCTGCCAAGGACCTGGATGATATCCTAGAATACTTGGACCTTCTGGCCCGTAAGGGAGACCTATCCGCTACATTTAGTCTTGCAAAACTCTATTATGAAGGGTCTAGGAATCTCCCTAGGGACCTTGGAAAGGCTAAGACCTATTTTGTTAATGTTGCTAGGCAATATTGGTCTAAGGAGGGGAAGCCTATATCCGGGGGACCTCCGGGCCTGGAGAAGCTCGCTGGTAGGGCCGCGGGATATCTTGGGAAAATGCATTTGAGGGGCGAAGGGGTTGCCAAAAACTACGCTCAAGCGGTAAAGTGGTTTGAGCTTGGAATTGAGAATGTTGGGCTCTTGTGAGGGGTTTCATTACATGCCTGGGGCTAATTGAGGTATAGGGGGACGCAAGTTCGCAAAACGGCCTCGGATTCATGTACCTTCGTGGATATGGTGTTAAAGTGAATCGTCTGAAGGCAGCCGAATTCTTCCAGATCGCTACCGAACAAGACCTACCTCAGGGTCAGATCAATTTGGGCAAGATCTTCCTGGAGCAGAATGACATCGAGACTGCCAAGCGCTTCTTCGAACTCGCAGCACGTCATGGAACCCTCGAGGCTTATTACTTCCTCGCGGAGATTTACAACTCTGGGCTCGGGAAAGAGCGTTCCTGTGCACTGGCGACGGCCTACTACAAGATTGTTACGGAAAGGGTCGAACCACTTCACAGTCCGTTGGCCTGGGCGAATGAGGCGTATGCTAGTGGGGATAAGGAGAGTGCTGTAATCGGGTACATGATGGCTGCTGAGCAAGGTTACGAAGCCGGACAGGCAAACGTCGCATTCCTGCTTGACCAGGAAAAGTCGAAGCTGGACCTGAAGTCCCTTCTCAACCCCAAGTCCAGGGACCCAATGGATCAAGAATTGGCTCTCATATACTGGACCCGATCCGCCAAGCAGTCCAATACCGATTCCCTGGTCAAGATGGGAGACTACTACCTTAGCGGTGTCGGCACGGAGCAGGATGCAGCGAAGGCTGCAAGTTGCTACACCGCCGCCAGTGAACTCCAAGCTTCCGCACAAGCGCTCTGGAATCTCGGTTGGATGCACGAGAATGGTATAGGCGTAGAGCAAGACTTTCACCTAGCAAAGCGCTACTACGATCTTGCTCTAGAGACGAACCAAGAAGCATACCTCCCAGTAACTCTGAGTCTCTTCAAACTCCGCCTGCGTAGTTTTTGGAATACCATCACCGGCGGCAATATTAATGCCATTGGCGCCGACCCAGGTATTAACTCCCTTCCAGTCCCCCCAGCAGTGACTTATTGTGCAACAGACCCAAAACCAAAAAAATCCCTCACCCTCCGAGAATTCTTCAAGCAATGGTACGAAGCTACGCCAGACGAATATGCGGATCCGGACGATATTTACGCCGCGACAGCGACGGGCGGGGAAATTCCTGGCGAAGAGTACTACGACGCGGAGTATGAGGGTGATTTGGTCGAGAGTGTGATTATACTTGCTCTTGCGGCGGCTGTAGCGATATTGGTGTATTATCGGCAGCAGCGGCAGCAGCAGATTGCCAGGAGGCAGCAACAGCAGGGACAACAAGGGCAAGGGCAAAACAATGGGGAGGGAATGGGTGGTGATGGTGGTGGCGATGGTGGTCCGATACAGGGTATGGGAGGGGAAGGGTTTGGACAGTGGGGTGTGCCACATTAGGGACGCTGCTGGGGGGTGTACGATAGGAAATTTAAATGTGCGGTTCCTCTTTTTCTTTTTTTCTTTTTTTTGCTTTGGTTTTGTGGTTTTGATGCGGGAGGGAAAAGGGGGGGTCAGGACTAGATATATTGGGTAAAGTCGGTGCGACGCGATGTACTGTATAGATGCGTTAGTCCTTGTAGAGTCTGGTTGGATTCTTCTTTTTTATTCCTATTAGCTGTTGATCGGGTTGGGCTAGGTAAATATACCCATAGCTCGAGCTACTCTAGTTTCTATCATACCATATCACACCGTAGACGTAACCCGCTAGCATCGCGATGCTGTACATTACGACTGGGAGACGAAAACTGCCCCTCAGTCTACCACTTTTTCCCCAGGACTACAGTACAGCGCTGCGTAGCAGGCACCGAACCTCTCCCGCCCCGCCACCCCCACCCACAGCGCCTAAGCCTAGTACGAACGCGGCGCTAGGTAGTATGAAAACATGATAACGTGTTCCACGCGCCAGGGTCGACCCTCCGTACGACAGAACGTTAGCTCAACTAGCTATTTTCCTCGTATGGAGAGAGGAGGAAAGGGTCCAATACCGGACGCCTGGTTTTCCCTCTCTCTCTCTCTCTCTTTATTTTTTCTTTTCTTTGCCGTTCACTTTGGCCAAGTGCGGTTGCTGTTGGGTATTTGTGTGGCACTTTGATGTGATCGGGGTGGGGGGTATTATAATTATGTACGATACTGTAAGAACTGGCCCCCTGCCTGCCCTAGTATGGTCCATTGTCTCGGTTGAGGCGTTGAAGGGGGAGAGAGAGGGGGGTCTGGACGTTGTCGTGGTGTCCCCGACTAAGTTATTCCGGTTCTTACGGTACAGTACAGCATTATATCAGATCTGGTAGGGATGGTCATTGCGAGTGATGGTTTGTGATTGTCTAATAAAAATGGGGGTTTTTTTTGGCTAAACTATAGCACAATGGATCTCTGGGCTGGGTACGAATTACGTAAAGTTTCAGGTTGTGGTTTGAAAACTTGCAAAAGAGAGAAAAAAAAAAAGAGGCAGATCATGACAAAATAAAAGTACAGTATCCTTAATTCCCTTGTCATGTTCAATAAACCACGCGCACGCGCTCTTGCCCATGTCCAAGTTGACCGTCAAGCTGATTGGAATAATAGTCGAGAAGAGCACTGAGAAGCTGGGGTTTTTGATGTACCACCAGCTTCTGCTTATGATTTCGTGAGGACTTTCGGGGTCTATAGCACCTGGCTTGTTTTAGCTATTCTCAATCAAAAATGCTGTTACCAAAGCTATACTGAATGAAAATATCAGAAAGGCAAAGAATTTGTCAAGTCATTGATCTCCTTTTCCAGCTGTCCAGTGTTATTACAGGAGTGAGATATAGACAAAACCACTCACGTCTCCGAGCCAGCGTAAACGGGAGTAGCCAGAGTGATCGAATTGCTGGCCAAGACGCAGTATTATTAATGGATAATCCCAACCCCGAAAGTGCCGCTGCCGGAACTGCTGATGGTGAAGACAAAGAGGTGCCAGAACCTAAAGACATAGATTAGCTAGGACCTAAAGGTAGAGATTAAGCTGGAGTTGATACCAGTTTGAAGAGCTTGCCAGGCGGGTAGGGGTTTTCCTGTGTGAGAGGGGGTGAAGTAGAAAGACGGAGAACAGGGGGAAGAGGGAAAAACCACTAGTTGGTTTGGCGCTTCTCGCAAGGTGGAACCACAGAGAAGATTTCCGGACCCCTGCTTTTTCACTCCCGGTAATAAATGACAATCTCCCTCATTGAAGTATTACGTTGCTTAAGACCAATTTAACTGATCTCCTTCTCGCGACTAGCTTTCAACGAGGATAGACTTTTCCCAAAACGGTTGTCAGATAAGATATGATATAGATATTTTCGTCATAGCTGATAGTCGTAGTGTAATATGAGTTCTATTGTGGTCATATACGTGTCTTTCTATATGTAATAGTCTTCCACCCCGCTCTCCTCACTCCCCCCGTCCCTCGTCTCTCCCCACAATTTCTCCTTTTCCTTGTCTCTCGTCTTACCCCACAAATTTCTCCGGCGCTACCAACTTTGCTCTATTATTATTTACCCCTTTCTTTTCTCACCACTCATTCTGATTCTATTTTCACTCCTGAGTCTCTAAGAATACAGAATGAGTATATTAGGTGGTGATTACGACATACAAGGGGGGGGGTTGGGGTGGTTGGTGATGGCACTAGCTTCTCATTCAGTGTTCCCAACCATCCCGGGCGCCCTACAGGGCCCTGGCGGGCTTGCAGTCCCGGGCATCCCGGGCAGGGTGGGTAAGGACGGCAGGGCATGGCGTCTGTCTTTGATAAAGACCGCCATCCGAGGGGTTAACGCCCGGGCCCGGGAGTCTTAATACAAATGGCATCTTCCGGCCGTCCTCACCGGGGACCAGCCGTCATTCGCAGGGCCCGGCCGTCATTTGTAGGGCCCGGCTCTCATCCGCAGGGCCATTTGCAGGTGAGACACCTATAGGGCCCGGCCGGCCGTCTGGGTAGTGGTTAGGACAGACCACAGGATAGGCGTCCGTCCAGGGCAGAGTTCCAGAAACCGGTGTCCGTCCCGTCCGAAGCCAAGGACGGACAGACTGGACACTTGGGAACACTGTTCTCATTATCCAGGTCTATTTACAGAACCCGTCATGCTTCTGCAATCAGCCAGAGTGTTCCACCGAAATTGCTTGGGAAGCGACCCACCCCTGAAACTAAACCTCCACCTCCAAAACTATCTATCCCAAAATCTCCTCCTATCCCAATCCATCACCAAGCAAAAGAACCCATGGACGATAATAAACTCTCTGAACTGACCCGGTCCTTGGGGTATCCCGGGTGTTTGGTGGGGCAATCACGCCCTTTGAGTGTCCTAAGCCTGGAAGAAATCTTTAGGCTTTAAGATACATTTGAGGGCCAGCTAAACTTGAATGGAATTTCCATGGAGGAAGTGAGCAAATGGGAGGGGAAGCATCCCGGATTAATGGAAAACAAGAAGATACAACTTCCTCAATCAATCGTTTATTATTAAATGTTCCCCTCTCCCCACCCATGAGGCACTGGCCCAGTTTTTCACTGAGAGCATTCTTGGATCCCTGTTTGAGCGGTTTGGGGCAAAGGAGGCAAGAGGTTTAGTAAGGGTTAGTTCCGGAATGAGTATGTTATCTAATCACTCTTCTTATTATTATATATCTAATGGTATCTAGGCTTTACAGCTTTCAGCGGAGATTTTTGTGGGAAATCAGTGAAGATTCCAGATACCTACGCTATGTTGCCTGGCGCAGATTTTCCAACAGTCGTATGCGAGGCTGGATGGAGCGAAAAGTTTGAAGCCTTGTTGGATGATGCACGGTTATGGTTGTTACATACCTCCGGGCAGACAAGGGCTGTGATTTTAGTTTCATTCACAGAAAGCTATGCCGGGAGTTTACCAGAGGTGGGGAACAACGGGCCGGAAGTAGGGAAAGATATACCGGAGGTCAGAGAAGGGAAGACCGTGATGGGGGTAGAGGATGACGAGCTGGGGGGTGGTGGTGAGAAAGATGCTGAGGAACCGGTGGCCTTAAGTGAGGAACAGATGGTCGTGGAGAGTATCGATGAAACCACTGGATACCACGCCCTAGCCGCAAGATTACTGGACTTGAACTGCCAGGGGAATTTGAAGGAGCCCTTGGTTGGCACCCTTGGAGCCACAGTGCACGTTTACAGAGTGTGCGAGGACGGGAAAGAGATTAAGGAATCGTTTACGGCCACCCTACTACCGCCACCGGAAGCGGACTTGGAACCACCAGAAGGGAACTTGGAGAAAGAAGAAAGATCTGGATTTGGGGTAGAATTGGGGGATCTCTTAGGAGACAATGTTCCAATGGGCCATGACCCTAAAAATAAGATTATGTTTAGTTTAAAGGAGCTTGAAAAATTCGTCGGAACTTCACTGCCACAAACCGAGAAGATGAGATCATATACTCAGGCAGTGAAGCTTGTTAGAGCAGCTGGGCAGTGGGTGGAGCGAGAAACCTGGGTGCAAATTAAGAGAAGACGACTAGGATAGTAAAGAAAACGCAGAGTGTCCATGCAGTTGGGGTGGAACTGCGGATATACTTATTTTTTAAGTCGTTTTCCATTGCGGGCCTGTGCTAGCGTTTTCGGCCATTCCCGAATATATACAAAGTCCTCCTCCACCTTGGCTTCCCTCTCTGTTTTCATACCTCAATGACATTTAGGAGGGGGAGATAGAGAAATACTGTCTACATTGGTGAGAGGTCGGAGAGAATAACAACATGTTCGAAGTGTATAGAACCCCCGAGTACTGCTCAGCATGCTCAAACAACACCCAACATGCCTAGAACCTATCGAGCATGTTTGCAACATGCACGATATGCTCCAAGCATGCTCGGCATGCTTTCCCATCCATCACCCCATCCATCTGTCCATTGTCCGCCGCCCGTTATCCTCTGTCCGTTCGGATATTTGCCGTTATCATTGTCTTTGTTCGTCTGCTCGCTGTTGTTTGCCGTCGCTCGCCGTTCGTCGTTTTGCCTTTCAGTGGTTCCCTGTTCGGTGTTCTCCCCTCCGGTGTCTGTTGATGTCGTTCTGTGTATGGGCACGGGAGCGGTGCGGGTACTAGGGGGGGGAGGGGTATGGCGTGTATGGGAGCGGGAGGTATACGGGCGTGGGAGTTGTAGTATTTGTCCTGTTTATTTTTCTTTCTGTTATCATGGGAATCTGCGGAGGAATGGGGACTTGCGTGGACGAGTGAAAATGGTGGAGCAAGTAAGAGATCAGCTTTTGTCATTTATTTATACTGCTGTGCTTTCCTGTTATTTCAGTTAGTTGAGCGCGATAAAATAGAGAGTTGGCTAGAACCTGAGATTGAGCAAGAGTGTATTTAGGTGAGAGAGTGCACAAGCGGGGAAAATTTTCATACCCCTCTTTTGAACGATGCCTAGTGCCTTAGCGTTTCGTTTCCGCCGAGTGATAATCTGTGAGTACGGCGATCGTGGTTATTATTTTGCTCCGGAGTCCCAAGTTATCTTTTACAACATTCGCGGTGTGTTCTATGGTAAATTGCAATGAAATGAAATGATACACTACCAGGACAAGAATCAAAACAAAACAAGACAGAATGCCCAACCAATGCAACTACAACTCAGAATCAAACTCCCTAAGCATTAGTATAGCTGGCTGTCCCAACCTCCTCCTAACTATTCCCATGAACCAGAGCGGCACAAGGCTGACCTCGCCGATGGCCACGACGGGCAATAAGAAGGCTCATGAAATGACGTACCCGAGACCAAAGTACTCACCCAGCATGAAGATTGAAGCAAAGAACAAGGCTGTGCCTAATTCTGTGAATATCATTCACATGTGCCTGTTCTCAGTGTTAGCTAAAAGGGAAAGGGGAATGGGAAAGGGAGGGTGGGGGAGCAGGTGGGAACTTCCAAGTTGTGATTTCTAGGGCCGCCATTATATGCCCATTTAATATCAGAACTGTTAAACTCACAGATATGATGCGATTAAAATGGTCGAGGCCCACGAGTATTTGGGAGAGGTTTTGGATTATCTCTCCTCTCCTCTGTGCTTTTATCAGCGCTCAGGCAGTCAGGCATAATTATCGGAGGGAAAGATAGACTTTGGTGAATGCTAACAAAAGCACCCTAACAAAAAACGCCAGATAATTCAGCGAATACCCTTCGGTAAGTTTCTTATAAAGATCAGGATAAGGATAAAGATTCGCCTGAGGCTCGTCTACATCAGCATCCAATACCGGCGAGAATACCGGTACCATAGTATAGTATTGCCATACCCAACAAGCAGCCCGGACCATGGAGACGTCATTCTCACTGTCGCAGATGAAGCATATGTGTTTCCTAATTAAGGCACGGATGAGCCGGGCTATGTCGGACTTTTGGGGGAGGGTGCAATGGTAGGCGATTACTCCTGAGAGTTGTACGGTAAAAATTATGAACTCGGATTTGTTCGTGTCTAGGAAGAACATGAGAGATTCGCTGTTGATGAGGAGACAGGAGCTTGCTTTATTGCAGAGGAATTCTAAGGCATCGTGGGTGCAGTCTCTTGGTTTCACTAGGTAACAGCATCTGAGTTAGTATTGCCTGGAGGCAAAAAGAATAGAGTAGTAGGCATATACTTGGCAATGACTAGTATACCATATTGTTCCTTCAACACCAACTTTGCGAGTTTATCACCAGTCAGCATCCAATCATGATCCCCACATTCCAGAGAAGCTCCCAACTTGGCTCAACATCCCTCGGCAGCTTACCCCTGACACCCACCACCCCCAAAAGCTCCAAGCCATGCTCAAAGATTCTCCGTCACAACATCTCCATCACGACTTCTCCGTCACAACCTTGCCCATCTCCTGTCCCAATTACCAAGCGACAATGACCCAGATTTGAGTTTTCCGGAGAATTCCTGGTCGCGCTAGATGGACACCTTCTTCCTTCCAATAAATCAGGTTTCTAATTCCTCCCGAACCATACTACTGCACTCCTGATCCCATTAGTCGTTAACCTGCACAATCGAAGTCATGACGGTACCCACCCCCTCCTGATAAAACCCAATATCCCCAGAGTTAGATATTTCCTCCTCCATACAGCCACCATGAAAATCTGGCCCGTTTCTTGTTTCACCAGCCATAAATCGGACAACAATTCCCATTCTCTCCCTGTCACTCGTGAATGGGATGACCTCCAATACCTAGGCGCGGACAGTAATTTTGCCAGTATCGACACTTTGTAATTTCATCCTTTTATGATCCCTAGACGACAGACGCAGCCCAACACTCTCTGTCCGTCGCAAAATAGCAATCTCACCCGTATTTGATGCCTGATATGTAACTGTAGCCTCCAAAGCACCCTCGTAGGTATTAGTTGTAAGAGTAACATTGTGACCTAACGCAAGAACAACATCCCTAACTCTGGACCCAATCTCCCTCCTAGCTCTTGTGGTAGCAACATCCAGCTGGACCCCGGGAGCCTGAGCACTCCCGGAAGTGCGACTGCCACCATCAAAAAAATCTGAGTCTAATATAGTCCCTAACTTGATCCATAGCTTTACCAGCATAACTGATGGTGTCAACATGAATCTCCCCCAGTCCTTTGTCGTTCTGCATCAACACTCCAGTCTTACAGCTGAGAAGGTACTCCACTCTCACAAACCTCCTCGGGAATGTTGCTAGTCCTAACAAAATTACTCGAGTGTTGAAGAATATTTGTGTGATTCTGGATGAGAGTACCCGCTTAGCTAACCATCTCTCTCTCTCTCTCTCTCTCTCCAACACGGGTACTTTTTACGTTTTCTTTTTCGTGAGCACCTCCTTATGAGTTCCAAGTCATAGGAGGGAGGGAAATTTCATCGCAGCGGCGGGAACACACTTGCGAAAATCCCCATACAAAAGGTGTTGATTCGAGGCATTTACCTAAAACACCTATCTATAATACCCTCCTATACCCTGTGGAAACCCCTGAATGGCTGGTTAGATACCGGTATGTATATATGATAGCATGGGGGACTGCGGAAAAAATTGATTGATTGTGTCCTAGTGAGTGAGTGAGTGAGTGAGTGCTTCACACTTCCGGGGATTTGGGAGAAGGCATCTGATCTTATAGAATGAATGGTTTTTTGTTCTTTTTTTCCGATTGATCAATCTGATGTGGCGTTCTTGTGTTCGTTTTTTTTTGTATGATGAAAAAAGTGTGGCGTTTGAGGGCTTTTTTCTCTTTTTCTTTCTTTCCTTTCTTCCTTTTTCGTGTTAATGGTTGGTGAGGTGGTGCCGTGGTTGGGGGTAGATATACCGTGTGAGGATGATTTGCGCGTCTAATTGTAAATTGTGTGGATAGATTAATGGATTTGAGTCCCACACCTCCTCTTATATATATATGTATATATGCACGCCCGGAAACACTGATAGAGTTGGGGGTTTTTTTTTTTAGCGGCCTGACACTTAGGCGTGCGGCCATACTCTGTCCTGGTCTGGGCGCGCGCTTTGGCATTTGCTTTTGGGGGGGGGATTGGGCCGGGAATGCTTTGTACCCGCAGGTTTCATTTATATTCACATCCGATGGGGGCATTGGGAACCCCGAACTCTGAAAGTTGTGAGTATCCACAGACGGGCGGGCGGGCAAGCGGGCACCGTGAGTCGGCAATTCCCCAGGGATGTATGGTAACTCATGTTATCAGCAGTGTCCAGCAAAAAGGATTTTGGGGGGTGTAAGTTTTGTGCGGGGCTGTTTTATAAGAGTAGGGGTGCCATGCGTGTTTGTCCCTCTGTCACCTGGGGAACGAGCATTTGGAGGTTATCGGTGTGAATACGATGGGTCCTGAGGAGTTGGGGGATTGCGCTAGGTTGATCTTTAAGAGTGGGGTCGGGAGATGAAGTGTTTGGTACACGGTGGTTTGTCACGAGGTGTGGTTAGGCGTGAACACCAAATATGGAGGAAGAAAGGGGGAGGCCGAAGAAAGGACATCACGCCTACTATGCGGGACGGTTTCGGCAAGAGAGAATACTTCTCTTCCCTCTTTCTTCCCTTTTTTTCTTCCTCTTTTTGCCTCTTGATAGATGATAGAGACGAAGTGTGGGGTTGAATATAGGCTTGAGGATCCTCCCTGGATGTTCTTCATACCGTATTATTATGATAATAATAATATTATTATATAATATTATAATATACGGGAGATCCCACAACGATAGTACTAGCCCTATGTCGCTAGGTTGTTGTGACCTGGGGCTCCAGCACTGCGCCCATAATATATCGCCACAATAGATCTCTTGCGCCATGGCTAAGGATCGAAATAACCGCATGGACCTTTAAACCAATGAGTAAATACTCCAGGCCGTGAGACGCGGTTCACCTTCTAGGATAAAAGCACCGCCCCCTTCGTATTACAGTGTCTGGCCCAAAAGTAAGTACGATGATTGGATCTCGGGATCAGGACGATGCGTTACTGAACGAGTGGGAGAGTTATTTCCGTGGGACACCGGGGGGGGGACAAAAACTAACCAAACGGCTAAATCGCGATTCTCAAATTGGGTGTCTGTAAGAGAAGAAGCTGTGAGAACCAACACCGGAACATGGCGCCGGGCCTCGAGGCATGATCCCGGCAAGTCGTGATATTATACCCGTCAAGGGGGGCGGGTGCTGTGAATATTTGAGAAAAAACACCACGGGACCTTCCGAGTTGGACATCCTGAATCCCCCTTCCCAATATTTTCAGGGTAAGAATTGGATACTGTCAGGGTATGAGAATATGGAACCTCATATCAAATTTTCCCGTTGAAATCACACCTATGAGACAGATGCCCACTAACAGCGCAGGTCGAGACCTTCGAAATGGATTCAGGGGGTTGAAGGTTCCTAAATTCAGTCGGGATGACACATATGATGCCCAGACCGAACAAAGCCCAGGGCGCCAGAAAACGCAACGATCTAAACAAAAGTGCTAGTGATCGATAGAAGACAGCAACCAAAGGATCCGTCCTGTTGAGCTACGATTTTTTATCCGCGAACCGGGAGACTCCTTCGTTTTCCCTATTACCTATGAGGCACTATCGGTGCAGTCCTCCCCTGCATTTTCCTATTGGAATGCTCTCGTGCTTCTTTGGTTAGTTTCCACTGCTCACTCGCTCTATCTCGTTTTGGGAGAGAACGGGCACCCCACATGCCAGGCACGACTAAGGTACTTGTCCACATACCGAGGAGATTTCCATCCGCTTCGGTTCTTCGCTGGGGGCTTGGGGTGTGGACTTTGCGTCACTGGTGTTCTTCTTCAACTTTACAATCCTTTGATAGTGAATTGAACCATCCGATCCTGCCGGTACTGGTGAATCTCTATCCGGGTATGGTCGATGCTTGGAGATTCTGAGTGCTCACCACGACCGCCGTCCGGGAAATCGTTGCCGGATAACATGACGATGTCTAGTGCTGGACATTCGTGGTCGGGAGCTTTTTGGTAAAGATATAGAGTGGGGGGCTCAGAGCATCAGAAGGATTCACCAACATTTCCTGGTGAATTTCCTACAGTCCGTAGAACATCCGAGTGGTTTCGGATGTTCTGGGTGCTAGTGGAAAGGTGAGCGATAGGAGCAATCGGAGGCATTTGAAAGAAAAGATTGAGGTACCTTGGATCATTCGCACCCCACCCCTCTTTCGCCGGAATTAAACACCCTTTAGGCCAAACCTAGACACACCTTGTCAAAGCCACCACATGTATAATCCCCCATATCTAAGGCTAGTGGGGTAGCCCAAAAATCTATCTCCTCCATCCTAATATGGGGCATCCAACTTCCCCAGCCCACAGAAACCCCCGGGGCACTCTACAGTCGACAGGATTCTCCAACCCAGCCCGACACCTGACACGGCTGTAGGGCGTGTTTACCCCCCCCCCCCCCTACCTAGCCGCAGTGGGCACATTCACGGCTCGAGTCGCACATGATCATGGCATAAGTGGGGTAACATGAAGGAAGCATATCCGAGTGATAATAGGTGATTAAAGTGTAGATTTGCGCAGTTTTGAGCTATCTAGTATCCAGTTTTCAGGAAACTTCATAAATGTGTCGGGGAAGCACTTATGAGACTCGCAGAATGCTATAATAGGGGAACAAAAACAAGTCTGTGGGAAAAATACCTTGCAATTGACTAAAAGAGAAATTCGCAATGCTACTGCTACCGCTCGAGGAAAGCCTCACCTAACTTGAGCACCTATTCACAGAAATAAATAAATAAGAAATACACGGGGGGGATTGTAAGCCCAGGGTGAAAAATAAATAAATAAATAAGGGTCCGGCTGTTGGGAGAAGTATGGTAATGCTGTGAAGAACCTGTATATATCAACCCCTTCCGGGAAACTGAGAACCTCCACAACCTACACTTGCTCCCATCCTAATTTACTGGCCCAACATTGTCAAGCTCTGCCTAGCGCACCTCAGCAGTTCGCTCTCCCCATCCCGTTGCAGTGGAAGCACTGTTCTCACCTGGCTATCATACAACTAAGCACATATGACAAAACACGACCCGTGGGAAAGAGCCCATCACACCAACCAGTCCGATCCTATATATTAGAACCACGCTCTTAGAGGGGAGAAGAGGAAAAAAGGCTTTACAGAAAACGGGCTTATTCCACTCACTCACTCACTCACTCACTCACTCACTCATTGTGTCCTCCATGACAAGGATGTACCCACCCCTTTACACCGGGACGTATCCAAACGGAAGAGAAAAAAAACATTCTTACCACTCACTTACGCTCACGAGTGCACTCGCTACTACAGCTATACTGCTGTACTTCCGGTAACGTCCGGAGACCCCCGCCCGCTAAAGAGACTCCAAAGGAATAAGTATTACCATCAAGTGAATGCCCACACATAAAGTACAGCACGGAGCGAGATATATAGCTTCCGGAATATCCACACCCTATGATACATGTATGCTATGTATATACAAAGATATGTGCCCGCTTCAAACCGACGAAACTGTCATCCTCCCTCTGTAATTACCTTCGTTCTTCCCCCGAAAATCAACACTTGCGATCTAACACCTTCCCTCCCCTCCCCTCCCCTTTCCTTTCCTTTCCTTTCCTTTCTGGTAGGTACCCTTCTATATACCACAATGCTCAAACACCCACGATGCGAAATAAAAATAAAAATAAAAATAAAATAAAAAGAGACCTTCCCACTCTCCCAATCCGAACAAATCCAGAATCTAATACGAGTGATATTCCATGACGACTGTTCGTCCCTCACCATCGACTCCGCAGGAGACTGCAGGGTTCAACTTTTCACGAGGGCAGTACCTATAGTACAGACAAAACGGTCTGTCGGAAGCAACATTACTTCACTCTGGGGAGGGTATGATACTCCTCCTACAACCCGGACACAGTGAGTGAGTAAATCACTATAGCATCACCTACCGTAGTCTATTCATTTCCCCCATTCTCCCCGCCATCCGGTTTAAAAAATAATAACAATAATAACGAGAACCCTGACCCACATGTTACACAGACCCTAACCCCAACTAAGCAATCGAGTGATCGGCCATGCCTAATCAGCCCATCCCCCTCCCCTCTTGTCCTCACCCCTCATCCCCCACCCCCCTCCCCCCCTTCTAGAACCTTGCTCAGGACTGCGCACGCGTTGCATCCAACCCCTTCCTTCCTTCCCACTTCCACCAAAGGGGTGGGGTAAGAAGGAAAAAAAAGAAGAAAAAAGAAAAACTTTCAACGGTTCAAACGGTCGATGGTCGAAAGAGCTTACTATGACAGAATAACTACGTCGTTAAGCCGTGGGCAACGAGCGAAAGTGAAAGTGAAGTCTCAGCCTCGATCCCGACGTACTCGAGTATATGGGGGGGAAGTGAAGGGAAGGAAACCGGGATAGCACGGCCCATGATACGGTATGATCGATTACGCCCTCAGCCTCAGCGTTGACTTGTGATGCAGTTCGAGCAGTCGGACATGGACGGACCATAGCGCGTAACTAGGTATGATAAAACAGTACATTACGAGTAAACAAGCTAGGCTTAAACAGCACTCACTCACTCACTCCTCCAGTTAATAACGGTCGACCCCCTTCAATCGTGGCTCACTATTTGCACCTACTGCGCCCACATGACTTGCGGTACGATACAGCATCGTGATCGATCCGCCTGCAACAATAGATCGAGTTCTCCCCCCCCGGCCCACAGGTATTCACACACGATCCCCCAACCCGCTTGAGCATCGTGCGCTACCCTACTGCACGAGTACACATCCGCATCAGTTCCGCCAGGGCAAAACGAGGCTAATGTGCTGAACAATGCCTCATGACACCATAGACGACACAAAAACCCTAACCCTAATTATGTCTACACGTGCGGTTGGCTAGTTAGGTAGTTAAGGGTGATACACTAGCGTCGATAAACTTAAGGACGATTTCACTCTCGTTTTTGCCGTTTTATCTTTAAATGTCATTTCTGCAGGTGATCAGAGATGCAAGAGTCTCCGTTATGATAAGCTATCCATACTTTCGACGTTTGATGACACTTCCGTCGATACCGTACTACTACCACATCTCGCTTGTCCGTAGGTCTCTCTGTACACACACGCACGAGCCCATAATGCGGTACTTGTACACATGAGCGGTATGATATCATGGATGAGTGACCTAACACCGTTTGGATTTTTTCGCGAAACCATCAGGAGAAAAGGAAGGAGCAAGGAAAGTGAAAAAAAACGAGGGGGGAGGAGTAAACGCCTTGTCCTGAGAGAAAGAAAAAAGCTAAAAAATAATGATTCTGAAACCCCCACCTACATATGTCTTCCATCGCCCTTCCTATCCCTCGGCTTGTCATGGCACCCTCAATGTACTTATCGCCATCCGTTTATTTCTCGCATTCGTCCCGGGCAGAGAGGGATAAAAAAAAAACTCTAAAACAAACAAACCAAGTGGAACCCAAGATGCAGAGAAAACCACCTCAATCCACAACTAAGCCGTCCAACCCCAAATTGTCCAGATTCTGCCCAGTGAACAAATGATGAGTCTGTAATTCAGCGCGCACGCAACAAAGCCCAGCCACGACCACGACCCGGCCAATCCCAATTAGCCAACCTTTCTTTCCCTCCCACAAAACGCAGCGGTAGGGCGGAGAGGATAGAAGAAAGAAGGCTTGCGAAATGATGTAATTCTCAGGATGGAGGTAGGTGTAGGAGATGTACCAATTCATCACCCGGGAATTCCCCCTCGCCAACCTCCTTCACGTAGTTACGGATAGCAGTGAGTGACTTTGCCCCAATTGACTCGAATTGACTGTGCCACCTGTCATGGGCGTCAGAAGTGCTCAGAAGTTTAGATGACCAAGGGCACAACGCACTGTGGAACACAAGGATCTTGGTAACCTAAAATCTCGGATTGGAATACCATCTGCCCGTCGCAGAGTTTCCCAGAGCTGGACCATTCAACCGTCAAACAAGCCCTATTCAACCTTGCAAACAGCCTTGGAGCGAAAAGGTCATACCCTATACCAATTGTCGGAACCGTCAGATGATCCCTCATCAGCTTCGCTGCCTCTTGAGACACAGCAGTCAACATGATGCCCACAGCGCCAGCATTCTGAAGGCATAGCGCATCGTCGAATATCTCACTAGCCTGGTAAATTTCCTCAGAAAAAATGAACTAGACCCAACCGAAGTTCGTCCGAGCCCCATCCACAAACACTCCTTCCCCGTCGACGCCAGGTGAACACTGGGAGTACTAACGCTCACTTCACTTCTGCCCGTGCCCTCCTCATCGTTCGCCGTCTGGATCGTTCGCTGCGGTGTTATGCCCACCTGACAGAATACCGGGATACCCGCAGAGGTGATCTTGGAAACCTGCGGAATTATTTCTTTGCCGCCCTCGAGTTTTACTCCCGATACCCCTGGCGCTTCTTTGATCATGCGGATGGCAGATGTCAGAGCTATAGCCTCGATAACATGGTCAGTACCAGCCCCAGCTTATGCTTCTCCCCGACACGAGTAGAGAGTGTGAAAGAGAGAGTGTGTGAGAGAGGGATGAACGAGTGAGAAGTAAGGACCTTGTTCTGGTGATATTTCATAGCTTCCCATTGGTAAATCAGCCAGTAAGAATGGGGTTTTGACAGCGCGGGCAACTGCTTTAGCATGATGAATCATATCCTGCGCCCGTGCCCTAGTAATTAGACCCCGGAGACATGATGGGGATGATGAAGCACGATGGCGGCGATGATGGATGATACAGATGGTTTGCGGGGGGCCGGGATGGGAGAAAGGGATAAAATCAAGCGACATGAGGTAACAACGAGAAGAGCCTAATAATGATAATTATGAAGAAGCCTCCGAACGGGTGCACTCACGTCCAAACTCAACCCAATTGACCCGGGAAGTCCCAGGACAATCTTTCCCAGTGAGTCGCTCACGAGGACCATATCAATCCCACCTGCACGTTGGGCCAAAAGACCGCTGGGGTAATCCCATGCCGTCAACCCAACAATGGCTTTCCTCTTGCCGTGCTTCTCGAGTAATTTCCGGAGGGTGCCCATTCGTTGGTAAAGAACCGAGGGAAAACGTGGTCCACAAACAAGATAGTCTGATTTGCCTGGAGGTGATGTATGTGTGGTCGAGGAGCTCTCGGAACGGCGTCCTGAAGAAAGGGGGTCGGATGTTCAGTTATATGGGTTGGTGTTGATGAAGTGGCATTGGCTTGTACCCCGCACCAAAGAAATACATGTTGGTACCTTTTTAAGTACCTTTTTTCTCTCCTAAGCAGCACGGCCGGCACTGGGCAAATTTGGAGTTGTAAGGGAGGGGAAACGATGCTTTGCTTGCCTGTCCGCCTTGAAAATGATACGGCTGTATAGAAGGGGGAAGGAGAAATCACGCTGGCCTGCCCGCCCGCCTTGGAAACAATATGGTTGATGGCCAAGGGGATTAAAAAAAAAAAAAGAAAGAAAGAAAGAAGGGAAAGGGAGGAGCAGTGCAATCGTCACGGTGCGTTGTTATATTCTAACCCCGCTCTTCTTTGCAACCAAGATTCATGTATCATTGCGCGTCGCGTCGCGTCTGTTTTCCCCGAGAAACAATTCGCCAATCAAAGCCCACTCAACCTATCGGTGGACGATGCTCCAGAGAGTTTCAAAGCGGTAACTTAAGACCATGAAGAGGCACTGGTGCAGACTCTTGCTCTCCCGACCACCGTAGACCTTCCATGTACCCTTCGGGGCAAGACCAACCCGAGCGAAAGCCATGTACATACTCGTACAGTACCAGAGCACATACCGGAATGATACACAGTGTCGGCATTTGACAACCCTGTGGAGCTGACATAACATCTTCCCTCCCCAAGGCAACCACAACCCCGCAAACCCCACAAAAAGTTGTGCAAGCTGCCAGTTATCTTGCCCACACAAAGCCGACATGCCCCACCGCACTCGAGAATAGGCATGCAGAGTGTCCTTGGCACCGAATGATGGACAATTTGGCAGCCATTTGCTGTGCTGTGTGCGGCAGCTGTCTGTCGGGGTGCTCGGGCAGTGTGCTTTTGAATAAGCCTCTGGGAGAAGGCACCATCTGCCCAATTCATCAAAAAAAAAAAAAAAAAAAGCCCGAAGAGGCATCCCGGGCACCAGTTTTGAATCCTCATCGTGAAAAATGCCACTCGAGAAAGATTATTGGTTTCCATAGACCATAAAAGTCGGGGTGATGTAAATTTAAATATTTTCTTCCAATAGATGTCATGGAAACCAAGGAGGGACCCATGCCAACATTCCCGCGATGCTGACTCGCCAAGTTCCAAGATATCCCAATCGGGTGATTTCCTCCCATATCAAACTCGAAGGAAAAGAACAATCTTAGAAGGTGAGGCGAAACGGATTTTCACAGGGGTTCCCCGCACCCTTCAGCGATTAATCCAGCAAGAAAGTGTCCAGAGGGATGGTTTCCATGCATGGAGGCGTCCTTGTTGGCATCCCATATTCCTTTTGGAAATGCAATGGGACGTCACGAATGGCTGCAATGTATCCCACATTCCCCCCAATTTTTCCGACCGATGCTCAATGATATTAGAGATAGTTATCTATTGTGTGTGTGTGCGAGCCTGCCCATTGGCATGAGCACGAGTCAAGAGTTGGTGGAGATACTCTCGCGGGGGATCTCCCCACAGTTTGGTTGCCACCATCGCTCAGTTACGGGATCCAGCTAATACCGGTATCATACGGTACTGTACCGTACTCGAGAGAGGTTGTTAGCCTCACATTGGTGGATGGGGGGCCCTTCGAGATCATGCAGAATTGGAAACGGTCCCAAGCCCCAAGCTTTGTCAGGTCACGCCTCCACGTGGGAAGCATGGAACTGAAAGGCTTCCGGCATGCTTGCCAGGTGTGGCTCGGGTTCAAGGGCTCGATGGCATTGTGAATTTAAGAAGGAATCGAGGTTTGATAAGGCTTTCGGTGCCGGTAAGAGAGTATGATACCTCTGTACTCGCGTATGGACGTGGGTGACCGGGCAGCCAGGGATTAGAGGTGGCAGGGCTTCCTGCTTGTTCGAGCAATTCTCATGCCAGACTCATTCTTTTATTTCCTATGGGGGCAGGAACGGCCAGGCCCCTGGAATCCCTGGCTGTCCGGCACCGGTATCCCACGTCCACGCCCGAGTATGTAGCATTTTATCGCTACCGTGCCAGACCGGTACCGGAGGTACGGCAAAGCACGAACGGGGAGAAGTACCGTAGCTCTATGCTCCAGCACAATGGCAATGTCAATGGCGATGGCAACGCTACGCGGGATTCTGGCTCGAGATGACATCACGGCTCATCAAACGCTGCAGAAACAATCGCCGAGAAATTCAATCCCTCTCATCTCATCTCATCTCGTCTCATCTATCATGACTTCTGTTCCGACTTCTATTCCGATAACTCTAATGATGTCTAACCCATCCGGCGATGGAAAATGCTTACCTTAACAAACACCCCTTTAAACCCCAAGCGCACCCGGAACCCTGAAACCCCCATCAATCCAAACCAACGTCATCCGATGTCCCGACAGAATAAAATTCGCAGTCCCCATTCCACCCCCAGACGCTCCACCAACACTTAACCTCGCCTCCAGCTCCCCAATCATCGACACCAGTCTCAACTCCCTCACTTCTGATTTCCAACCCAGCCTTTTCCATTCTACCCCTAAAATCGACCCTCTCAGAACTATACCCATCCCTTAACGGCATCTCAACAACAACCCTGCTATGTCTTCCCCTCTTCAACCACTTGCCAACCATTCCAACAAGAAGTCCCGGATGCTCTGGCGAATAAAGGGGATCCGCCGCAAGAACCAGGTCATACTTTTCACCCTCGGACACAACCTCATATACTCCTTCCCGCCAGTCCATTACCGAAACCGAAATCGCGGTTCCAGGCGCAGAATTTGTATTTGCGTTGTGCTGTAGGTTAGGCACTATATCTGGCAAATCGGTAAGGAGAACCGGAATTTTAAAGATCACAGCCGCAGCTAACCCAACCAAACCCGTGCCAGCTCCGAGTTCCAGGGCCCTCGCGGTGGATGAGAAGGTTGGGAGGTCGAGTAGCGGAAGGCGTTTGGATAGGAGGTACGAAGAGGCCCAGGTCTTTAACCCAAGGTTGTCTGCTGTAAGGGTTGGTTCGCGGAGGGATATGCTGATGGATTTTCGAGAAAAGGGGAGGGGGATCTGAAAAGTTCTTGTTTGTGAAGGCATGGCTGAACCACTCGGTTAACCACTGTTATTATAATAATAGGGAGAGAGAGAGAACGATAAACACCTGTTCGTCCGCACCTCTCCGCCAATCGCGTGCTCACTGCCTCCCATACCACCTCTTTGACCTCATCGTTTCCGATCCACTTTAACGGACTAGCAATTATGCCAGTCAACCATTTGCTCAATCCCGGAGGATCGACAACCCCTTGCCCACCCTTGTCCCACGAAGTTGGCGCGAGGGCCAATCTGTTGAGTGTAGAAAGCAAATCTTCAACCCGAGGCCTAGTATACAACGCCGGAAGATCAAGAACTAGTCACCACCCACACATCAGTTCCCGTCAGATGGTCACCAGAGCCGTGAAATGGCACCACAAGCCATTATCATCATACATACCGTGCAAACCTTGAAGAGGAGCCTCCTCCAACTCTGGAGGAGGCGTTGGAAGGGTAAGCGCGGGGGCCATCGTAGGGTAAAGCTTGTACCGTAGAAAGCCCAATATAGACGGCAAGTCAATGAGGGCGGTTGATAGAAAACAATTGAGATAGTTTATTGGACACAGTAGCATTTATATATAGCACATGACACCAAAAATCGTACCCATTCGCTCACTTTTTTCCTCGCTTAGTAATACGTCCAATATATACAAATTAAAAAAAAAACAGCATCTTGGCATGAATTTGTGAACGTGTTCAAAAAGTCCCCTAATCCTTTCCTATCCAACACTCGTTCCCATAATTTATAGTCACCCGTCCATCCATCCATTGTCGGATACATCCACGCAGAACTCCATTCCAGACACCGGCACGACCGTAACGAAAATGTGTACAAGCACCGGTACCGGTGCCGGAAAGGAAAAAAAAATCTCGTGAAATCCACCGAGTGCGAGTGCGAGTAGCCTTGAAAAATGCCGTGGACGCGTTGTCAACGGATCATATTTCTTCCGATAGCCCCCTCGCGACGGGTTCGTCGGCGGATTCGGCCAAGGAAGAACCGTGAGGCTCTGCCGCGGCAAGTCCCGCTTCTGCGCTGCGCCGCTGCACGAGTGATACCTTGTGATATCAATTGCGTTTCGCCGGATCAAAATCTGCCTGGCGGGACGGATGGTACTGTAGGTGGGACAGGTTTTCTGGGATGGGGTATGGATGGATGGTGAGTCTTATCGAAGGAGACCCTTTTTCCCTCTGCGCCTCCGACTGGCCAGCCAGCCAACCAACCAACCAACCTGCTTTGGGGTTCCGGAGAAACGGACAAGGCGGGGGATGTAATAGGTGGATTTTTGTTGTACACATTATGGTATGATAAAGTGTCGTATGGTAGCCGGTAGTGTGTGTACGAGTATGTCTGTATGCATGTATGTATGGTGACGGGGCACGGTAGTGCGGGAATCGGGGTGCCGGGGTTTTTGCCTATGTTTATATTTGTTGTGTTGGATATATGACTGCTGATAGGTAGGGGGGGGAATTCCGGATGTCTTTGGAGTTGCCTGCTCCCGTAAGGGTTGGTGTATTATTATTTTTGCTTTTTAGAGTTTGCCTTAGAGGGGCTGAGTGGCTCAGGTTTCGTTCTGTTTTCACACTTTTCTGGGGTAGAGTAGGGAATTTTCGAGTACTGTACTCGAGCGGGTACGGTAGTGCATGATCGAATTACCGGTATTCGAGATTCTGTCCGATGTGTCATAGCTAAGCTAAAGGCACTAAGTCAGGGCTTCACCGGCTAACTGGCCAATCCACGGCGCAGCACTTCCCTTTCACATCCTTATGCTTCTGACTCCCGTGGGGTATTGGGTATTGGAGACGAAGGAAGCCTAAAAGGGCCCATAGCGGGGGATGCGGACGCAAGGCTTGGGTGTATGGCCTGGTCGTGGTACCAGATAGTAACTTTTGGAAGTAAAGTATTCTCCCTTCACCCGAGACTGTGAGCCTTTCATTAATAGAAGTTTTCTTTTTTTTCCTTCTTTGGAAAAGTGGAAGAGTGGGGGAAGGGCACGTTATTTAGCATCCGACAATGGCCAGAATATAGAATTGTCAACTCCAACTTCACTTGCAACGTCAGAGATCTTTTTACCCTACTGGAGCTCCTTTCTTTGTAAGGTCTTCCCGTAATCTACACTTCATCAGCCACCACCATTCACGCCCCACTCCGGAGTTAACAGACCAAGGGTATGACGAAGAGCTCATGCTCAAAAACACCAAATAGGACACCTCCAACGCAGCCGGTAAAGACTCTTTGTCGCCCATATCTGGCCGTATCATACTATCTCCGATACGTGCCCCTTCGATACCCCAGTTTTGGACTCGGTAGGGGTTGAGTGGCATTCCTAGGGTAAAGCCTTTCGAGAGCTGCAGGTCCCGAGGGCAGAGCTGACGACGGAATCGCCTTGGGTTTCGGTGACACCGAGGAATACCGAGAGTGCAGACATCTCCGGCGAGGCGGTTAGGAGTTTTGTTAAGCATTCAAGAATTGTTTCGGTTGCTGTCGCTTGAAGATGTAGATGTAGGAATTATTGAGCGTTGGAGATTATCGCGGTGGGAGGAAACCTGAAGAAAGAATTTGAACGAAAACTCCTCAATCAAATCCATATCTCAACTCCTCCTCCCCTCTCTCCATCCACCAACCACAGCGAATCTGGAATCGTCGTTGCCCCCCCCACTAACTTATCATACCCCCCCCCCTTCACCCCCCTTCGAAAAACTTCCACACAATGGATAAGGCCATTCACAACCTCCAATCATTAGAGTATGCCATATCGCCCCGTATTACAAAAACCGAATCAAAGCCAAGACCACCCACCCACCCTCCCACCCCAAACAAGCCTGCACAACCGACAAACCCCGCCACACCTTAATCCAACAGCCAAAGGGATCGTGCAGGCCACGGACACCCACCCACCCGCACCTATAACCTATAATCGACAGGCCATTATCCCTGACCAGAAGAAAAACACCGACACTCGAGCACAGCGCAAATGCAACCGATCGACCCAATCCCTCCCCATGCCAACTTATCGGACGAACCAGACTGAAAGGGATAGCACAGCCAAATACGGTATTTGTAATATAGAAATCACACTTGTGTTATCATGCTCTTCATATCCTCGAGGGTCAAAGGGTAGAGAAAAACCAAAAAAAATTGGCTGTTGGAGGAGGAGGTGGAAGAGGAGGAGTGAAGGACCGGTGATTCGACGGGTTTGTCACTGGTGGTAGATAATGCTCTACGTATGATCCCTTGAAGAGGGATTTTTTTTCTCTCAGCTTTGGCGAGTGCTGGTGAATATCCTTCTGTTCATGGCTTTTCTTCGTGGTGGAGGATGGTATCTGTTTATCACGTGGGTTCTCTGCTACTATTATTATAGTTATTATAGTTATTATAGGTGCAAGTATCGGGTGGGATGGATGGGTAATCATTGACGTCGGGTTCTGTCGGTTATATTGTGTAGTAGGAGGCGGTAGGGGTTGGCTGGTCTGATGTGGTTAGAGTAAATGCATGAGACGGTGCAGGATTTCGGGACGGTATGATCTGTACAGTAGTGTATTTATTTCTGCATGGAGAACAAGGCCGGGGGTGTTTTGCGAACGGCTGAGTACGGTGGAAGTTTTTTTTTTTTTTGCTTTCTTTCTTTTTATTCTTAAGGTTGGGGGAGGATGTGGTGGGGGCGCTGCACACTAACAGAGTACTGTACGGGGTAATGTACCGTACTCGTACAATCGTTTCTTGGTCGGTGGTTGATGTCCCAACTATGATACTTCTACTCTAATCTTCTCTTTCTCTCAACCTTGATAGCCATATGTGCTCGTGTCCTGCCCTGGCCTGCAGAACTTGTTTCTCAAGCATGCTTAGCTCATCAAGTCAACAGCCAATGACGCTTATCGTACACAGAAAGAAAAAAGAAAAAAGGCAAGCCCAACACCAGAAATGCCAAACAAAGGAAACGAAATAGTAATAGTAAAACAAACGCCAGAGGGAATAAAACATAAACAAAAAAATGTCTATTCTGTTGAACCCTTGGGAGAGCCCCCACTAGTTGAGGTCTCATCTACATTCCCCTCTGAGAAGGCAGACTCAGCAGAAGTCCTTACATGGTCCGAGCCCGGGAGACCCGCACTCGGATCCGCGTTAGTATCAAGACCGAGGTCCTCGATCTCGCTCACCGGCCTCATAATGCCATGCGAGACGGGGCTCGATGCTTCAGAGTGTGGGCACAGAGGTGTGTATCCATCCCTTGAAGCCGGATGGATATACTCTGCTGGCGGCGCTATCATTAAAGAGATCAGTGTGTATAAAAAAATGCTGGAGGGAGGGAGGGGTTTACATCTCGGAGAAGTGACTACGGTGGTCGGAAGCTCATATCTGACCGATGTGCCCGCTATCTCCACTCTCTCGAGTTCTCCTTCGCTGGACATTTCTGCTGGCAGAGCCGGGCCTGTGGTGTGCCCGGCTCCCGGTGGTAGATGGTACAGATCTTTGTCGCGTGTTTGTGTTATAGGGAGATTTGGATCGTAAGGTTGGTGGCTAGGTACTGAAGCCATGCCTGGTGATATCATGGTCATGTCCTGCGGGCCAAGATGCCATGCCACAGGATTAGCGTCTACAATCCTCCTCTTTTTCTCTTTTCTCCTCTTGCGCAGGCAGATTCGGAATACCGCCAGGAGCAGCACAAGAGAACTTCCCACCACTGAAATGATACCGATGAACACTGGTTTCTTCAATCCGGCTATTTTGTCTTCTGCTACCGGCACTGCCTCGACAAGGCCACTGTCACCGGCTTGGAAGAGCACTTGCAAGTCCGGACTTGACCACCCGGTGGCAGGTTCCTGTACAATTCGCCCTTGGAACATGCTGCTCTTCTTGACGTCTTCAGGTATGGTATATGGTACTGAGGTCGGCCTGTATTCCTGCTGCCACTCCAGCAGGGTCATGTCCAGCACGCTCATTTCATCCCATGTGCAAGTTTCCTTCAGTCCCTTATTGGCGCTCAAAGTGTCGTTTCTGCCCCCGCCAAGGATGAGCATCTGTTTGTCGTTGATAACATGGCAAGTATGCCTCGTTCTAGCGGCGGGAGCGTTCGCTCTGTCATTGTACGCAAACCACTGAAACGACGGCAGCTGCAGGACAAAGAGGTCTCCCATGAAGGACTTGTCGTCCATGCCAAACAAACGGGATCCAGACCCATCGCCGTACAGAAAAACCTGTGTTGTGTGGGTCTCATGGTCGTACGCGGAGACGGCACACGCCCCCATGCGCTCCCAGGGGCCAGTGCCAGTTGTCTCCTGAACGTGCCATTTCTTGCTTTTGATATCATAGATCCAGGCTTCCTCTTTACGCGCCTATTCATTCATTCCCACCTATCAGTATCTGACATGAATTTCCGGAAACAAAATTCTAAAACAAACCATTGCAGAAGCATTCGGCGCCTAGTCAACCAGCCTCTCCCCATGAGAATTTAAGCTCTTTATCTAAAAAAACAAAAAAAAACAATTCAGATCAGCTGCACCCAGCAAGATTGGTGAAAAAAGGAAAAAAAAACGGGTGGGATCCAAAACCAACCCTATCACTTCCCTCATCCGTCCCACCGATCGTGATCAAGCTCCCCTCTTCGCCGTAGGGAATGTACGTAACTGCAGCTCCAATAGTCTTCCTCCCCCTTGTCATGCCCTCAAATCTTTTATCAAACTCGCCATTCCTCACTGCCATACCAACAACCTGCTGCTTAACAGGATAGTACCAAGATTCCTCCGCCCCGATAGAAGCATTATGGTACATCCTCACGCCCCCAATGTAAAAGCTCTTACCACTAGCATCCGGCACTTCCACGCTCGTGCCGCGCGAGAACCGCAGGGGCCTCTCGCCGTCAGTCTCCGGATAGACACGTTTGGTTGACCAGTGTTTGCTCTCGATATCATAGGATAGGAGGGTTGAGGGGAGGTCGAGGCTAACGTCCTTTGTGGGAAGGCCGTCGTAGAGGTAGAGATTGTTTTGGATGGTTTGGTAGGTGGACCAGAGACCGCCCCCGGCTACTGCTAGGTCGTTTTCTCCACGTTCCGTGTCAATCGTGTACTGCACCGGCTTCCAGGGTGGGTATATCATGGTTTCTTGGTCCCCTACGAGGGACCAGGATTGGGTTAGGTCTAGTTCTAAGAATTCACTGCCTTTTTGGGGAGGGAAATATCATGTTAGCATTAGAGTTTTCTTTCCTTCTTTCTTTCTTTCTTCCCTCCTTTATTATTTTATCATAAGAGGGAGCGGGAGACATACGGTACTCGGCTCACCCCAAAAGGGAACAACATTCTCTGAGTTGTTGAAATGCTCCTTCAATAATACTCCCCCTCCGACCAAGTATAGCTTACCTCCCACTCTATCAACCGTGGCAATTCCAACCTTCCCGCATCAGCCACCTCTCCTTCCTCTTCCTCCTCTACTACTACTCGCAGATCCAAAGTTCACGAAAAAAAACTCACCCTGATGATCCCACCGTCGACAGAGACCCTTAATCGGATATTTAATCCCACCCTCATCCCAAGTTTTCGCGAATACCCCACCCAATAATACTCCCAACGACAACACCACCACCAACCCTAATACCCGCATCTCAAGCATCCGTCACTATAGTTATCGGAAGAGTGAATAAAAGAAAAGGGGAAAAAAATTGAAGAAAATTCCAGATCACACGACGAATGTAAGAATATCATCGACAAAATATATATATATATATATATATATAAGGCCGAATAGAGAGGAAGCATTGAAGGGGGCAGGAAAGGAAAAATACATGGCAGTATCAATCACAAGTTTACAGGAATGCAACACACAACCCAGCGAAAGAATACTCCACTTCACAAGTCCCAATTCTTGTAACGGCTGCAGTCACAGTACTTCCTTCCCTTCGGGGTAGAGTACTCCAGAGTCCAGACAATGGATCCCAGAGAGAATAAGCACCACCAGGCCTCCCATCCAAGTTCCAGCAAGGCCCAAAGGAGCACGCACTTGAAACCTACGGTATAATACCTCATCGTATTATAGGGTACTTGTAAATAATGGTGGCTTACTGTAGCGGGCGAAGAAAACGCCCAAAACAGGAGTCGTGAACCCAACTCGCACCGCCTCCGAAATATGCAAACGGATTCCTATTTCTTCTTCCTTTTCCGCAGTGTATTTCGTCAGTGCTCATCGTCTGGTATGGTACAGTACAGTACGGTATGATACTTCTTTACCACCCGCTGTGGTACTTTACTACCGAATGCCGGTCCAAGTGTCCGGCCCTGTATGATACGAGTTCCATAATTGTGCTACACAGCCCTCAACGAGTCCCCCCACAACGAGAAAACCGGGCGGGTGATGAGCTGGCGCATTTGTCGGACCAAAAGGAAATGGAAAGAAAAAAAATCCCCCAAGGTGCCGTACTGTACAGTACAGTATCATGGGAAAAAAATAATATATTGCAGCGCTGCGCACTCCCGGTATGCACAGCGACGCTTGTGTGCATTCCCAGATTGCTTATTTCAGCAAACGATCTCTTTCCCCTTTGGGTTAGACCCTTTGGGTTAGACCAGCAGCCTAGGCAATGATCGACAAATATAGCACCCCATTTAGCATAGTGCCCAGCAGGATACCGGTTACGGTATCACTGTTCGCCGCAATTTTTCTCACTCATTTACCGAGTCTTTTTCTTTTTCTCTTCCTCTTTTTTCCCCGGTTCTCCGTGATTCTTCATACATCACGAGTACTGTACTGTGCAACAACAAACTCGCCATACACATCACGACGGGGAATCCCTCCAAACCACGGAGTATCATAAGACGCTCTTCCACGGAAACCCTCCATCCCCAGACCAGCAACGCAGCCCCCGAGCCAGGAGGGGGTTTGAATCCGGCCAAAGCCAGCCTTGCCGGTCGTTGGTCAGCAGCATACGGAGGAATGATACATACCAGTATGAGTATGATGCCACTGTCACCCTCCCAGTTTCAGTTTCGTCCATCGTGGGCAGGCAGGGGCGAAGGCTGTGGTCTGCGATAGCACCTGCCTTGCGGATTTCCCATCACTGCGTTCGAGCATTGTCGTCGTCCGAAATGGACCAGTCCGACGGCGAAAGCTCAAGGGTCCTAACACCAGCGGCGGAGTTTTCCTCCGAGAACTTCTGTACGAGTATGGAATAATATGAACCCATTTTTGCGGTAAAGTGAACGTCGGCCGGAAAACTGTTGGGCAGCATTTAGGGGCATTTTTAGTGAAAAAGATGAAAAAAAGAATGAAAAAAGAATGAAAAAAATACACTCCGCCAGTTTGCATCAGCACCAGTGAGTGTGCTGTGCTGTCAGCATTCCAGAATAATGTATCGTATGATGCCAATTTTTGCCCTGCAGTGAAGCTGCGCCGTAAGGCTGCTTTCGTGGTATGATAGAATCAATGTATTACTATGAATATATGAATAGGATCGAGATGGGTTTGTTACAGTTGGTCTGCTACTGTGCTGGTATTCGGTACAACAAAGGTACAGCATGGATCGGAATGACTAAACTCGCCGATAGCTTCCCCTCCAGCCCCCCTCCTCAGTCAACAAAGTGAAGCACTGCAGCGAGGGTGTAGACTTGATGTTGCCGACTTCTCATCGGGTACTATGAGCCATCCTGCCAATTGGGATAGGAAAGAGAAAGAAAAAAAATCATATCGTATCATAGAAGTTACAGCCTCGTATCCGAGGAGGGCACAGGGGAAGAAATACGTTACCCGAGTATGGATACAAGCTTTTGGCCAGGAGGAGCACTTGTGCCACCTATCGGCTTTCGCTGATCTCCCGGCAGACTTCTAATTTTTCCTTGTGCTGTATGGCCTATCTTTCGGTACCGTGGACACGTGATGAGAGGGACCACCATTATCAGACCATCCATCACTGTGCAGACCTTAGACTACAGAGGGGTTCAACTGTTTCCACAGCATTCATCATTGCGTCGTGCATATCCTTATTTTTTTCTCTACAATGCACTCCTCGTGCACGTTCCCACTATGCACCGATCCAACACACTTGCTGAATAGAAAATCACTACCTTGTGGCCACCACCGTATACCTCTCATGTCCCAAGGCGGTTGGTGTGTAGTATTTCCGGTGGAAATGCGCTAGCATGGGCAATTAGAGCGAGATTGGTTGGAAAATACCATGAATATAAATTCAAGTTTACTACAGCTCTCGAAGGATCCGTCATACTGGGTTTTTCGACGTTCCCGAGCTCCACAAATCGTGCTGAATGCCTTCTATTGTATGCGAAACCTACCGGAACATGAGCTCCAATCCATTGAGCTCGGTATCACATAGTGCGGTTCCATCTTCGCGAACGCCCAGAATCGTGGCCCAAAGACCTTGGATACCGTAATCCTCCTGCGCGATATTCTACGCAGAATAAGTTTCTTTTCTTTTCTTCTCTTTCCCTCTCTTTTGCTTGCTCGGTGTGATACGGCAGCAACTGTTTCCCTGTAAACCAGGATACATACCTGGCCAGTCTCTTCCAACACTAACCACCCAGTCCCGGAGGCTTGCACGAAACCAATGCCCGGGGCTAGGACACTCTTCATACTAGAATTCCACTTCTCCCCAGAGCACCTAACACTCTCAACAAGAACACCCGGATCCGGACCCAATGTAAAATCACGCGAGATTTCATCGGCGTCTAAATTTGACAGTACCCACCTTTCGGCTAGCGCCCGGTGGTGCCGCAATGTGATCGATCTGTGAATGCTAGCTTCCGGAACAGCAAATTGGAGAGGGTGACGGAGATAATTTTCGCGCAAAGTGCTGGTAGCCAAGGGTGGGGGGAGGAGCAGAGAGCCCAAATCATCACCCGCTCTGCCGTAATGCGCGGGTATGCTTGCCTTTCCCTTACATTTGGGGGCGAGCTTGGCGACACCAACCGCAGGACTCTGGGCCTCCGTGTCGGCTATGGAGCCACTAAGGGCCCACTGCGGTTCAACCGCAACGCGGACAACCTCGCCGGTTTTACCGACCACAAAGAGAGACTTGCCCGCCCTGGTTTCCACCTTCCATATGGACCGAGACTTCTCATCCGATAAACCTACCTGGTGCACTTTTCCCATTTTTAGATCCGCCAAGAGCTGAGGGTACCCACCTCCATTCCAGCCTACCAAGGTGTAAAATCTGCGGATCCAAAACCTTATCGCCACATCCAATTGGCCCCGGATATCGGGTTCCGCAAAAAGGTGACTGCCGATGCCTTCGAAGAACAATGAATTACCCTTTACAAGGCAACCATCGTTTCGCGCAAGAAACTTCCATACTCGGTTCATCCATGAGTTTCTAAGCTTACCAATGTTGTACCTTCTCTCGGAAGCTCTATGCCAGTACCAGTCCCTCAAGTCTGCCACTCTGATGTCAACATTCTTCGCCTCTAGCCACGACGCGGTCCGAGCGCCAGCAAATTCGAGTGCTATCAAGTGAGTGAATGCAAGTGTCGATGCATAACGATATGTCCGGGACAACGCAGAGAACACTATCAAGAGTTTCCCGGGGCTGTCACCAAAAGCGTTGAAGGCAATCAAGGCCAGGGTCCTGGCCAGCTTCTCAACTTTTCTACGAAGCGAGATACGTGGTGGATTCCCAATGATTAGAGGCGTAACATCGTCATCCATTGTTGGATAACGGGTTATCTGTAACTCCTAAGGAACTAATGAGCCTGCGTGGAAGTGTGCATAAATAACAGAAGAAAATAAAGTAGAGACAAAAGAAAGAAGTGGGAAAAAGGAAAAAAGAAAAAACCCTTAATAGGGATATGAGAACTGGGTCACCTTTGTCCCGTTTGGAGAGCTCTCAGATGGCTTTTCCTCGGAGCTTTTGCGCACTTCTATCCTCTCAGCATTTTGATGAACTCTGAGCGGTTTGAATCGTCGGACTATGCGAGATAGCTTGTGCTGCATTTGCTCTTCAGCCCCATTCGACCTTGCGGACGGCCTTGGGCAAGCTCGCATGTCGCTATCGATAGCCGTATCGCCACGATTGGACCTACCTGCGGTTGAAGCTGAGGCAGTGCAGGGGTTGCTAGGAACATTCCTGGCGCTCTCAATAACCTGAGGTTGCCCCACAGCCAACGCTATAGGTCTGTACTTTACTCTCTGATTCTCTCCTAGCAATAAACCTCGCTTGACACTACGGACAGAGGAGAGAAGATGTGTAGCGTCCATCTGTTGCACCTGTACAATATCTTTGTCGGCATCACATGTGGGTCGAACAATGACCGCTGGATCAAGTGCGGGAGCCTTGCCCCCTTTTCTGGGGGGCAATAATGATGATATCGGCAATGCTTGCGGTTGTGGTGGTGGTGCTGATGATGCCCCATCGAATGGTATTGTCGTCTGGTAACCTGCATTGCGTGAGGGTGGACAGCTCAGCGAAAAATTTAACACGGCCTTCATATCACGAATTAGCTCCTTCTGAACCAATCCGTGTTGATGAGGAAAAAGAAAGTTATCAGGGGGGGCAAGAAGGGATTTGGAGTACAGTTCTGTCGCCTTGGTTGCTGGTGACGACCCTGATTTTTTTTTTACCCTTGATGGCATCAGAGGGGAGGGGGAACGAGGAGCTGGTAGTGTTTTCCTCGGCTAGTCCCCTCTTAGAGGGTATGACGGGGGATGACTCTGGCCGAGGTGGGGGCACATCAGATATATCATCGCGCTGAACCGTCGGCCCCAGTCGGGTTGACAGTCTCTGCGAACCAATTTCTCTAAGATAAGAGGTAATTAAAAGGGGTGGAGGGGGGCGGGGACGATCGAACGGACAGAGAGGGAAAAGAAAAAGAAAAGAAGAGAGGCTATCGAACCGATATTAAATCCCTTTTGCGGCCGCCAACCCCGAGGCCGAGTTCTCGACACTTTTCCTAATTTAAATTCCAAGATTTTTAATCAGTATTCGTTCTCCACGGTTTTGTTTGAATGGTCAGGATGACGAAAGCAAGATCAAAACCTTGAGTTTGATTACTGTGAGACCCGAAAGGGTCGAAAAGGGTTCCATTTCGATGTGCGGTAGGAGGCTGACGGTGTTAAATACACCCACGCTGAGGATCAGCCTCGCTCAGGCGACCTCGAAAATCATGTCATGGGGACCGGAAAAGGGACCCCGCCACGTGTATGAAACCCTTCAGGGGAAGAATTAAGGTAGATGATAACGGAGGTGTGGAGTGACGGAGCGCGACGATGATGGGAGGGGGGGGCAGAAGTGGTAGTGATGGAGCCTTCTCCGGTTGGCTGGGACGATGCAGGCAGAGAAAAAAGGGTGTATGATACCGGTATGTCAAGGTTAATGCTCTCTTTACGATACGGTAATCCCTTGGGAGTGGATAGGGGCACCTTACTCAAGTACCGGTACCGTACCGTACTCGGGTGTCATAAGTGCGTCAGCCTCTCACGAAAGCACGAATAAATACTGTTACCATGATCCAAGCATCAAACCCTCTCGAACCCATTTCCACCTCTCGAATCCCAGAGTAAGCACGGGGTGGCTTTCCTTCAGGAACAATGTCAATGGTGCAGACGGCAGTGCATGGTGATAGCACGACTTGCGTGGGCCCTCCGGCATGTGCATACTCGCGGGCGACTACTCGTAGAGGACGAGTGCCAGTGTACCGGTAGTACTGCACTCGTGCTGCGCGAAGGCAACATATTATATCACTATGCATACATGGGCCGTCAATGAGCGGCATGCTCCCCCCCCCCCACATTTCTACTACTACCGGTAGTATTTCCCCACCATTTCCCTGCGTGTACTGTACTATTTCCCTACCGTACTCGGGTACTATTTTTTTTACTCTTCCTCCTTTTCACGCATCTTGAAGGCACAAAACGAAAGCTGAGCCGGAAGTTGGGGGGGAGAGGATAAAAATAGGAATACGGAAAAACAAAAGGGCCGCGTTGTGCGTTTATTATTTATCCATCTCTATTGAATAATCCAATGAAATCCCGCGTTTGGGCCCGCTAACTAATCCGAGACAAAAGAGAATAAGGGTCTGGGGAGGAGGAAAGGGGAAACCCTTCCTCCATGTACGTGTAGTCATCTACGCATGCGAGTACTCGAGCACTTGAGTACGATAATAGGCGTGCAGAGGGAAACCATCATCCATCTACCCAATAACATTTCCCCCGAACCCCCCCCATCTAGCCATCGTATAATACCAAGGACACCCGGTTTTGTGATACTCGAGTGTCGTAAGAGATGGGGGGTGGTGGAACATTCCTCCTTTTTTCTTTTCGTGCACTCATCATTCTACATCGGCCTTGGCCCGAACCTGACGTTTTCATTCTTTCGGGTACGGGCTGTCAAGCAATGCGGTAACAGTCAGTCGTGATGGAAATCCAGGGATACTGTGCAAGTGCAGGCAACCGCTACATTGGAAACATACCTGATTGAGCCGATTTGTGAGGCATAGGCAAATACCTTCCATAACAACCATCCCAACCCTGTTGTAAAGGGGCCTATTGCATCGGCCTTCGTTAGTACAGCTCAGACGTGGGGAGTGCTCGAGTGCCTGTAGAAGGCACCAGGCCGCATACCGGTAACCTATGAAGGCGGGAGGGCAAACAGCGGTCAAGGGGTGTTGCACTTACGAATGTCTCCCATCTAGCGAATTAAAAGGCCCGTAATCCCGCAGAACGCTCTCTCCCAAGAGCGTCAGACCCCTCTCCCCTCTTGTTCCTCCCCCAACTCCATTGGATCCCGGTCGCCTCCATCCACCGGTAATGGAACTAAGACTTCGTCGTATTAGTGTCCGCCCAATGTTGACCACACAGTACTCGTGGGCGTCGGATATGACGCGGGGACCATGCAGCTACCGGTAGTGTGTATGATCAGGAAAAAAGAAAGAAAAAGCATACCTCTGAGGGTGGTGGTGGGGTTTGCCTGATATTCGCTCGATGGTGACGGATCGCCTTCTGGGAAACCGTTTTCCCTCATCTCGCTCGTTCTGGCCAAGAGGGTTGGGCCGCCATCCTTGGGTGGTTCGCTCAGGTATTGGCTCATGGCGTACGAGTAGTCTGGATCATCTCGCACTTGGCCCAACAACAGGGCAAAGGGGTTGCTGGAGAGGGTGCCAGTTCTTGAACTTATGTCTGTGCTTTCGCCTACGCCACTGCCGGAACCTCCACCTCCGATGCCCGCGTTGGAACCACTTCTACTACCGACACTAGTACTGCTCGAAGATGGGCTACCAGCTCCATCCGGGAATAGTAAATCAATTTTCCTTGTTATATCTAGAATTCTTCGCTTTTTCTTTGGGTGGGATTCCCCGCATGAGTGTTCGCCGAATGAGGAATCCTCGGATGAGGATTCTCCGTGCAAAAATCTCCAGAGCTGGTACGAAACCGCTAGCGCTACTGGCTCGCTGTGGGGTTCTTCACATTTGTCGTCTGGTAGAGATCGTTTTCCTTTCTGCCTTCCGTCCGGGTGGGTGGGGGCGGAGCCGGGACCCGTCGGCACCGGAGCGCGCTCCCCGGTTGCTTTGCCCGCTCCATCCTCGATGGTAGGGAATAGCTCTGTAATCTGGTTGTCGGCGGTAGGATTGGCCGGAGTGGAATTCTTCGTAGCCATAATGACTGTCGATATATCGTGATAATAGTACGGGAAATTGCCTTGAAGACAGAAGTGGGGTGTGGGTGTGTGGGGTGGCTATATCTTTGAGAGTTGGGATTGTAAATGTAATTGGGATGGGACAGGAATTGTCGTGTCAATGCTTCAGTTTTTGCTTCCTGAGCTCTCGGTTTCGATATCAGGCGTTCTTCCGATGGTAGATGGGGCTTTTTGGGGGGGGAGAGCAGATGAGGTACGAGATATAGATAATTCTGAACGTGTTCTAAATAAATCTAGCAGCGGATGGGGGGCCTTTTGTCTTGCGTATCTTCCAGTCCCAACAGTGCCCACACTTTCCGCAGTACAGCACACCATGCGCTTCCCAGATGTCCTACGTGGTCGGGGCCTGGTGTTTCTAGCGGCTGGCTGTCAATACTGCGAACCATCACACTTGTTCCTGAGTCTTCACCTCAGCCTCGGTGTCTAACCGGGAACATGGGTCATTATGCAGCGGCGGCGGGGGGGGGCTCTACCGGCCCTACATTTCTGTAAGTGCCTCGCAGGAGGGAAACACTCCTCTACGTCGGGGGGCTGATGCAAGTGCGATTTGTCCAACATCAATCAGGTGTAGTGGCCCATACGTACTGGTACGGAAGCCAGGCTTATGATCGTCGCACTTGTATAATAGTTGTCCTTCTTACTGGTACGCTCGAGTACTACTGTCTAGCAACGTCTCAGGAGAATACCTCACTTCCATACCGTTGGTAAATTAGCGAGTGCCTTTTCTTCTTCTTCTCTCCTTCTTCTCAATTTCGTCATGGCTAGAAGGCTAAGCTATCATGGTAAGGGTCAATGAGAACATGGAAGCTTCTCGGGTGTATTTTTTTCGTGGGCCTTCTATCCACAAACGAATCATTTCTTACGCCCAGAAATACGGTACACCAACGACGTTGGCACGTTTCTTCAGAGGTACAAACCGTCAGGCAAGGCCTTTATATATAGAGGAAAGTGTAATTTTTGCCTGCTACTTTATTCCAGAAAAATTTGGAGCCTTTTCTTGCAGGAACCGGTGGCTGTCTCCTCGTGAGGTGGCAATGCCGGTGCGCCGTCTAGAGGGAAGCGATATCTACCCGCAAACCACCGTAGAGACAGGAGGGGTAATGTAAGTACGACAGGTTTCATGTGTTCTCCAGACCAATTTTTTTTTCTTTTTCGCCCAGGGTCAATGAGAATTTGCGGGATTTCCAGAATAGGGGTCAGGCCTTGTTGGGGAGGGGAAGCTTTTGTCTCATGATATCTTACTCTTTTGATCCCAAAAGCACCCTTCGTGGACTGTGTTGTTGCCAAGATCAGGTATAAACACAACACAACGACACCTATCAGCAATTAATTGGTACAACTCGATGACAAGCAGTCTTTAGCAAGTCGCCTTAACATTTCAAGGAGAATAGTCTTCCGAAAAAAAAAAAGTGATTGGACCACCGGGGGGAAGATGGGCGGTGCGATACCTGAGAGTAAGTTTTCCGCGGTATCCTGTTCTTGCGGGGTTTTGTGCGCGCGATCAATTCCGAGACCAGAATTCTAAAGTTGAAACCCTCTCTTCCTCCTGTCGCTGAACAGCTGTAGGAAATCATGGCACAGCAACACGGAGAGCGCCATGCCAACCGAACCTGCCGCTGCCGGAGACTGCCAGCGAAGTCATCACTCGGTGCTAGGAGTCTGTAAGATTACCCACGCCTGGCAGCCCCCAATTGCGGAGCCACATCCCCCCTTCAGCAAGCTTCTCTATGGATTCTGCGGTAAGACTGATACGGAGTAGATAGCGGTGTGTTTCACACCCCCATTTACTGGTTCTTGATGGGCATACAATACAGATTTTTCTGAACCATCTATCACTCGTATGCAGCGATGCCTGCTTAGTTCTTCGTATGCAGTCCATTGCCGGCTTAAGTGACAATGCTATTCTAAGTGGGGGCAACGGAATAATTCTATTGTGTAAAAAATACAATGACGCGGTCTGAAAGCAGCAGGGTGCATATTTGCATCTGGTTGTCTGTTGAAATTTGAACCATATTCCCAATACCAGTGGATTCAGAAATTGCAGCGATTCTTCGGGAAAAAAACAAACCAAGCCTCCATTCCTGTTGCTTGGATATCGGTAGTTAGATAATAGCACGGCACAAGCCAGTCAGTTCGTTGCGTGGATGGTTGCCCTTCGGCTGGCGGACCACCCGTGTGCAAGTGCCGATATTAGCTCGGTGTTGAGGGTCAATTCAACGCCTTTAGGACTCGGGTGCTGCAGTTACTTCCTTTGATCGAATCGATTGTTTCTCGCGTGTCTCCAACCCATGGGATAACCATAGATTGAGTCCTGGTATGCTACTGGCGTAAGAATAGAATACCGGTAGAATCCAGACTTTGGTACTTTATCGTAAGGTACGTGTGGACTCGGAAGTATTATACTCGAAAACCCTCGGCAGGCAACGACTCCTGTGCTCAATTACCGTTCTCGATGGCTGATTGTCCGTGCGTATCAGTGCAGGCACCATCAACCACAACTTAATCCACCCACCGAAACCCTGCAATTTAGTGTTCCGGTTCTCTTTAACACTTGGTGCTTGTGTCAGGTCTTGCATCTTACTGGGCGGCCAACTTTCAAATTGGCCGATTGTGGGTAATTGTTTTTTTTTCTTCTCTTCTGTGTGATATGATGCATTGCTCGAGTGGAATGATGCAGCATATTACCCGATCCATGGCCTGAGTATAGCATGCAGGAAAACTAATCTAAAAATAATGTCGATGTGCCTTTGAGGGGTTACGGTAGTCTTGGTAAAAATTGACTTGTCGCTGTAGCGGTATTCCTGAGGAATCTCCTGCATTCATGTTGAAAAAGTCGATCCCCACCAAAAAATTGGGTTATCCTCCTACTTGTACTTCGCGCTCGCTCACCGGTACTGTTCTCGAGTATTCGTACGTGCTCAAGTAACTTCTCTTCTGCATGTACCGCCTGCTATTCAAGTATGATACCGGTATGGTAAGAATACCGTAACACGGCCTGCACCGGCACGGTATTCCTGCATCAAAGTTGTTGCTGCGTCTGAGTCTGGGCTTTGGGCGGCCAGAACGCTGCGCATGCCAAGTACGGTGCCCCTTTCCTGCGCGAGACTAGCCTCACTTCTCTCCTGGCAGACTTGCTGTCCAGGGTTGGGAGTACCAGTATCCTGTGCCAGAACGACTTCATCCCGGTAGTAGGTACTGCGGTGTCACAGTACTCGAGTACATTTGATCCGGGTCACGAAGGCACCCGGCAGAGGAGTATCATATTTGACCGGGGTTGTCTCGGAAGAAAAATTCTCAGCGTTTGCTGGTGTCACTTTGTATGCCCCATTCTCCAACCCATACTCATATTGTACTCCAGTAGAAGCGTACATTCTCGACGTCGATGGTACAAGTAGCATAACTGGAGTCTTGTAGTGTCGATCCTGCGCCGCGTTGTTGAGTGATAACTAATATTGTTGTCTTTCTTAAGGCTTTATGATTGTGGGATTCAGTAGACGGCGGTGCCCTGGCCACGACTGCCTTTCCGACCTCCCTCGGGGGCACAATACCAGTACAATACAGTGCTGAGTACACTCCGCATTAGTCGATTTTACAAGTACTCCTTCTGAACACCCAGAGCTCCTGTCTCCCCACCATAGCTCTTTCCTCCTCATCCTCCTCATGAGATTACGACACAACACCACCGAATATCACCGGTGCTGCGCTTCACATACATTCCCTTTCCGAAAAAGGTGACACTAGAAGTGAGGTCATCACGCCATGTGGAATACGAGCACAGGTGAGATGGCAGGATCTCTCCGGATCACTGCTTCCACCTCCTGTGCCTGATTCTGGCCCATTGCCACTGAGCTGTCGTGCGTGTGTGGGGCTTGACATGAGGACTGGCAAACAAAGTCCGGGAGTTTTTGTCTCGGCTCAGTCAGTATCCATCCCCCTCTCTGAGGTCCTGAAGCTGTTTGGATTCCAACAGTTGTCAGTATTTCGAGGTAATCCCTCTGCTCTACATTTCGGTTCCTATCGGTGCCGGAGATGATAATATGGCTATTAGGTGTCATATCGAAGGAGCTATGGAGCCCTCGATCTACCCCGGCGCCGCCCGACCACAGCTTGACCTTACGAACAAATGTCGATTGTCTCTGGGACTGTGTTTCAAGCAGACGGGGCCACCAGGCTGATCAGCCCCACTCTGGGGATGTGAGACCGGGGAGGCTTCCGTCAGGGGGACTCGTTTCATCGTTCTCAGTGATGTGATACCTTGGATACACTCGGGTCTAACGGTGTGTCTGCACCTGGCTCTGGAGTGTCCCTCTATCATCTCGCCGGCTGACACCGAGCTGATGGATAGGTGAAGATTCCCTCCGGGCTTTTCCTGTTTCGGTTTTCATCAAGCCCTTCTCGAACTTTTTTCTCCGCGGCATCCTTCTTCGCCTGTCCCGGAAGCATCTCCCCAGACATCTGTCATGGCTGTGGAGCGAACTCACAATAGTACGTGGCCGTGGCTGCCTGCCTGCTCCTTAGATAGAGGCACAAAGTTGAGGGTCCTTTATCCTCAGTATAACCCTCACTGGAAACACTTTGGGACCACGTATTCGCAATCTTGTTTCCAAATCTGTGGGAACTTTTGTAAGGCATCAAATGGGATTACATTGGGCTTTTCTACTAACGCTATAATCGTGTCATAGGGCTTTATGTGCTGAGCTTCTCGGCTCTCGGGAGTTTTTGGCCAGGGACTACTAGCAGGTAGGGGAATGGGGAGAAAAAGTCTTCCCCAGGGAAGCTCTGTAACATCTTGGGTCAAACTCTTGGAAGATAATTGCCGACCTATCTAGAGCGGGTTTGGGGCAGTGCGCTGTCAAATCCCCATCCTCCCCGCGGTCCTTCTGTTTCCCCGAGAAATAGGACAAGTGCACAGAGTCACGGCTCATCCCGTATAGAACTCTGATGCACACGGCAGACGATAACACGTATCTGCCTCATAATGCTCCCAGTACTCTCACAATAGGACTCTGAAGGGCCGTTGTTCCGGGTCTGCGCCCCTTTTCGTGGTCCGGGATGGTCAAGCAAATTAATTAGGGAAAATTTTTCATCTGTGCGGCTTCGTGCATATTTTCATCGGTCCCGGGCACTTTAGCACCTAGTGCGAGGTAGCCTCAACCGAAGTAACGGGTGTGCCTTGGCTAGCGGGTCTGGATCGCGGCTTTAGCACAGACAACTATGCCCTTGGCGATACAAGAGCCAAATCGCGGCCCCCATGATGTCACAAGTGAGTGGAGAACCCGTCAATCAACCCAGAATGTCGTTAAAGGTTCAGTAGATAGTAGTGCCCCCACAACTAATTCAAGCTTCTTAGGTGAAGTGGGGAAACAACCAAAGCTGTTAAAGTTGTGAAGGGAAGGAGTCATGCACAAAGATAACCACAAGGGCCTACCGGCATTCCTGTATATTTCCGCTAACTTCTCTTTTTTGAAGAGGCGATAGAAATGTGTTCCCTTAGTGTGTGTGTGTTCTATCAAACTGCTGGAACCCTAATAAAGGGTGGTGGCAGACTCCATGCTCTCAGCTAAGGAGGTCATTATTGGGTAATCCACCTTTATTTTGGAATGGCTC
Organism: Tuber aestivum; assembly: GCA_900010015.1. Lineage (NCBI taxonomy): Eukaryota > Fungi > Ascomycota > Pezizomycetes > Pezizales > Tuberaceae > Tuber > Tuber aestivum. Next base: position 142,915 of record LN890949.1, read on the forward strand.
GTGTGTCTTTCAGTGAAACTAACTGTTGAAATACATCCATCGCAGCACAGTAGTCAATTAAGAGATCTCATATTACAACCTTTCCAATCTTGTACTTTACGTGACCCCAAACACTCATCGTCAGATGGCATAATAGATGCTGCACCGAACGCGTGCCCGAAAATCAGTCACGTTAGATATTGTAAAGCATAGTTCCCTGCCAACTATGCACTTCCCCTGGCAACAAGAAATTTCCTAGTAGTCACTATGCACCGATAACTACTACCGAGGTTTGTGGATAGGCAGCCCCGCGCAGAACTGGAGGCAAAGAATCAACTAGAAGACCAGGGGAAACCTCACATATAGTTTTAGAAGGCAGCGCAGTGCCGGCAGATCTCACGGAGATTCATTTATAATAATAGCTTGCTAGGCTGGTGAGCGCAGGCTTTTGACCTTAAGTAAATTAGGAGGGGCCAGTTTGTATTGCTGTTTCCCCATCCTATAATAGCTTGCTATGGTAGGCTTTAGGCGCACGGTTTCCCTCTCTCTCCCTCCCACTCTGAGAGAGCTAGTGTGGAAAAAGCAGTTATACCATTAATCCGAGCACCAGTACCTTTGGCCCTTGGGGCGATTTCCCTGGAGGGTAATATAGGACGACCGGCTGCTGATCATGCCCAAACATCGAGTGATGATCTGTGAATTGGGTGCATATCCGGGGGCTTTTTTTTTTCAGAGCGGATTATCTAGGAATATCTGGGAACTATTATAGCTTCTCACGGGCCGTGGTTACAATATGCAAGCGTGTTCGCAAAATAAGAAGGATAAGAGAGGTTAATAACATGCGGGAATTACGTGTACTGTACCTCTATTTGCGCCCCCTCTCCTTATTCCATAATAGCGAAACAACGTGGCACTTCCCCCCCCCCCTTTCCATGACCTACCTCCGTAAATGTTCCCGGTATCTCCCGATGGAAAATTATGAGCCCCCTGCGGGGGTGTTTTAGCGTACCGTACCGTCCGAGTTTCCACCTGGATCTGCCTTAATTGTCTCATTCTTAGGTGGATAGAGAAACTGGACTCGCTCAGGCTTTGGTATGTTCTGGTGCATCGCTCGCGATCCCGCCTCTGTTCGTTGTTGTCCCGGTATGTCGCGCGCGGGGGCCTTCCGGTTAACATCCACCCCAGTTGCCGAAAGTCATCCCCGTGCCTATATAGAGGCTTCGGAGATTCCGGTTATTGTCGCCACAACTCTTGATATCGTTGGTATCTACACCAGTAATTCTTATGCCGGTATGTGTGGAACAGGTGCAATAAGCCACTACCTCGGTTGGGCTGGATCATCACAGTCTTTATTCACGCATTCACCCCTTATACTGGTAGGAACCCCGCTGGGGGTTACCATGCAGCGCCACTGGAAGCACCCTGCTTGCAGTTTTCAAGCTTCAGTTTCTCGGAGAAGTTACATAAAGGTAAACGTTTACGCAATCACAATTTTAAACGGAACTCAAATTCGCTGGCTTCAGCATACTGGTTTTAGAATTCATTACTAACAAGGTGCCAGACTTAAGGGCATACCCCGAGGGTAGGGACAGGTGCTCATAGTCAACCTAGCCTACTGCTTCCTAATGGGATGTGTGGGTTTCTCGTTAATCTCTACAAGATATTGTGGTATCCCTTAAAGTGCGTGAAAGCACTCGGATTGCCCCTAGCGCAAGTGAGTAGGGAAATAAGACGAACTGATGATACCAAATGAGGAGATCTTCCGTCTCAGTCTTCTAAACACACAGGAAATGAGAGCTAGCTCTAACATTTAGGGCACATACATCCGCTATTGATCCCAGAGTCAATTGTGAGCAGCTGTTTCTGTTGCTATGGGCAACCAGGGGTGGATTGGTGCGAGTGATACTACGTGACCGCAAAGGAAAGTAACATTTTTACAACAAGCGAAAGTTATCCCCCACTTCACTTGGAAATGTTCTCGGAGAAGTAGGGACAAAGGAGCTCACTTGGGTGAGTTCTTTTTATGCTCCCAGGCCCGCGGAGAAATGCCGTTCAGCCCGGCTCATGCAAGTAGAGCTGTTATCAATAGCCCACCGCACGAGCAGGCCCTCTAAGGGCACCTCTACTAACGCAACCTTTTTCCGGGCTCAAGTTGGGGGCCTCCATCACGTTTATCAGAATTGGTGCACAAATCGAGCCAACCCTAGCTATCCCAAGGTTTCGTGCATTGTGAACAACCTGGGGTAGCGATGATCGCTATCAGCACGGTGGTGGTGGAATTTATGTCTTGTTACTGGTGGAGGGCGTACCAGCTCTATGGAGAATGTCTCCGTCAAATAAAGTATTGCGAAGAAACGGTAGCTCCACTCACGTGGGGAGAGCCTCAACAGCTAAAAATGGGTTAAGGAGTGCACTTTGCCAGTACCAACGGTGTCTCGCCTAATGACTACTTAGCTCCCGAACAGTGGCTGATTTTTCAGCCAAGAATGTATGGGATTCAGCACTAACTTACGAAAAGATAATGGCTGCAGATGCATGCTAGACAGTGCAGTACGAGTACTCCCTACATGGAATGAGGTACATCATCACGGTTATCTTAACATTGACAGAACTCCAAAGCGGGCAAATCTTTCCATAGTAAAAAAACTCTCCCACGATGAAAGTTGGCCTAGTGCCGCTGGGTATAGACCTTGCACTTCATGACAATGCTTCCTCCCAATACCGTATTATGGGGCTGTGGCATCGCTTAAAAGCTGGTCGGCGAACATCAAGGGTGCAGCTTCTTAAGAATAGTGGGCCTCAGCACCAGTTGCTTAGTCAGGAGACACGGGCCAAAACACATCATAAATCGGAGTTCCCAAGTGACAGTTATTCCACGGGTTCTGCTACCCTAGAGACTGGTGGCGGGATTTCCTAACCCCGGACCCGGTGTGTTTATTCCGGCCCAGCTAGGTGCCGCATTGTTGGATGTTTTGGCGTAATCTATGGATTCTTATTGACCGGTTCTCGTTGACATAAATCGGCCTATGAAAAAGCTTCCTGAGGTGAAGTTTCCTCTATCCAACTAGACCGGAATTGGAACATCCCGATCCGAAGCTGGTGGGTTTCACCAGATCCCGTTGTAATGAGTTTCAAAGAAACCTTGGGAAAATATCAAAGTGTCTGATGAAATACAGGGTGAAATTATTGCCGAGTCTTGTCCTTTACATGCAGAAAGTGAGAGACATTCAGCCCCTGGGGTTCAATAACGCTCATGTAGGTTCTTTCTGAGTTGAAGGACTTTCGCGTGGGTAACCCCTTTTTGAGCACGAATCCCACTTGAAACCTGGCGCTCGAAAAAGTCTTTTTTGACCTCGGGGCTGAATGCGTCTGATGTACCGTACTCGTAGAGTGCAGTACAGTACAGGTATTATTTGCAGACAAAAGCACTTGTCTTGGCAGGTACTGTACCACAACGCAGCGGGGAAACAATCCATCGCTCCATCCCCTTTGGACGGAAAAAAAACTGAGAAGTTACCGGTGTCCTTAGTCTTAAGGCACTCTATTTTTTAGTGCGATATCCCTTATGTTTTTTTCTCAAAAGAGTCCGCCCAATTTTGTCTGATCAAAAGAAAAAAAAACGATTGTTGGTGTGTTTTATCCTCTGTCTGTCTCCCTGCTGAAGGACTCGTCTCAGATCCTACAAGTACCGGTAACCCATTGGACTAAATCATGATAGCTTTCCCGAACAAATGCAACAAAAAGAGACCCACCTGCGGCATTAGCAGAGGGAATGATGCGTTTTTTTCTCCTTTCGCCGTCTGCTGCACTTTAGGGTAAACGCCATGAAATGACCTGGCGCCATCCTTCACTCAAGAATCTGACCAACACAATGCAAAACGCCCTTGTGTCAAAACTCGGGTATTCTGCACAATAAGGACGGGTGCACCGGATGCCTCACTCAAGGGGCTCGACGCCACGAAAAGATTGTCGATACCCAGCTCGTATTAACCAGGCAGTGAGTACGCCACAAAGACCGGCGGCTGCCACATGGGAGTACCGATACAAGCATCGAAAAGAAAAAGAAAACTGTTATTTCGCTAGCCGCAAACCCTGATGTGGATCTTGGGTCTTAACGTGGAGTGAAGTGACTTTTATTCTTATGGGTGGGGGATAGTCCTCCCGCTAGACCGCTGAGCTCAAAGAAGGATTTATTATGGTAATGTTGATGTCTGGACGTCCCTTTCTGGTACCTAACTTATTCGGTTGGTTGGTTGTTGGTTAGACGTTAGTGCGCCCGTGTTGAGATAGCACGGTATGGTATCATACCCTAGTTCCGACACGATTCCTTGCTGGTTCCAAATCTTTGGTATCCTCTAGCGGTGATGAGCGGTCACGAATTTCGCTGGAACCGTGGATCGGGGTTTCATTCACTGGTACTCGAGTACGGGTGCTCGGGCATAAGCGTACTTGTACCGGGCGAAGATAACAGGGAAGAAGCACCCGGGCGTTGGGCCTCAAATTTAGGATGGGCGCTCGGATACGCGCGTGTTACTAGCCATACTCGATCGCATTCGTTTAATCCCTGTGTGCAGGTACTTGTACCAGTATTCGAATACTCGAGCACAAGTACTTCCTTCCTGCTTGCAGGTGCCTGTATTTCTTCTGAATTATCTCAGAAGGGGATGCGGCAAGTGGACCCCTTCACTTGCCTGTTCAAGCTATTATATTTTGTTTTCCTCTATTGAGTCCGGTCAGGAACGGCAGGTTCCGTGCGGTGTAATCTTGATTCGATACGAGATATCATGCGGCATGACAGTACGCCTCAGCCAGTGGTCTTAGGAAGGGGGGAAAGAGAGAGGGCCCTCTCTACAAGTAGTCCAAGCCCTGCACATATGTGGCTCAAGTTGCCGCAAAAAAAACACTTGAGGTATAGTATTAGTACCGTATATCACTGGTCCTAGAATCGTATGATAATTATTCTGCATGGCCAGAGGATGCCCCCAGTCAAAGACAATTCCAGAAGGCTTTCAAGCCAAACGCCCTAGAGAGCTTAAGCTGAAGATAAGAAAATTTTAGTTGGGATGAGGTGTTGCTGGGGGGGGGCTCGTTAATTTAATGAAGGGGGTATACTTCGAGTGTCCCCGATTCATTGATGCAGTTGTCAGATATCGGAGATGCGCGGGTTAGGATTAGGGTGTCTAAGACAGTCTATCCAGAGAACAAAGCCACGTTGTTGGCCTTTCACGGGATAGTAGAATGTCTCACCCTTCCATACTCAGCCATAAGCACATACCGGTACCGTGCCAGTACCCCCAACCCACTGCGGGGAGCGGCTCGTGTGGGGGGGGGGGGGGTTGAGGACTACATGATTTGCTTTTTTTTCTTGCGCATCCCCGCTCCACAACTACACCAGGAGATATCAGGAGAAGTTTCAATTGGTTAGAATACTGACAGCAGCCCGAGGGATGCAGAGCGCCCCAGAGGGGTACTGTGGTGAAACCGTGAACCCTGGGATTTTTCTTCACAAAGAATGCGAGAATCGGGGTCTGGGACATTGGGGCTGCGGCGGGAGAGCTGATATCCGAGCATAATATCCTGATGCCCATTATGTACCCCGCCACTGACTCTCCTCCAATGCTTGAGTGGGTGCCCACGTGCTATTGGAACGGGATTCATCAAATCAGATGTGGCGTGGTATAATTCTCTGAAACTTTTAGCCACGAACCATACCAGGTCGGCCGGCTGCGGGTGTGGAAAGCGCCTCTTGGCCCGTAGTACAACCCAATATACATCTGCCCAAAAGACTCAGTCAGACGGAACGGCACGAATTCGAACCCCATTTCTCACTAGCTCACATCTGTGCCTCACTCCCGAACCGTGGCCCTGGTTATTGCGTCACCTGGGCGCTCCCTATGGTGGTACGGGCTGGCCGATATTGATTGATTGGGTGGGCACTTGCTTCAAGCCCGGGTCTTCATCGTATATGCTATCCAGGTTGATATAACGGCACATTACTCCACGGAACCCACAATGCTCGCGCATACCACCACAACTACGGCCATCCTCAATCCACACAGCACCTTGTAGCCTGTCTCAGAAAGGCAGACGGTGCTAGCCAGCGGGATGCTAACCTATCAGCATACCGTAAGAAAACATCCATCCAGTTAGCCCGTGTTTCAGCCGTTGCGAGAGTTCTAGTAGGCTGCAGAAATCGACAACCTTGGTTACGATTATACCCCCGCTACATTCTTGGAGGAGGATACGAGGGACTGCTATAAGACCATGCTTTGACACTCCACTCGGGCCTACTCTCCTTCCCTCCTTTTCTCCATCCCCTCTCGTTCACCATTCTCCACATTTCTCACAGTTCGAAGTTCAGTCAGGATAACACACCCACTCTAGTTAAAATGCCCCACTCTGAACTCCCCGTCATCACTAGGGCCTTGACGACCCTCTCACACTCACGCTCTAAGAGCACCCTTCCCGAGAGCTACGTCCTCGAGGCAAGCTCAGCATCCGAGCCCACCGTCACCACAAACACTACATCGAATGACCAATCCCAAGAACACCCTCCAACGACCAGCGCCGGAACCACTACCGCAGCCACAGCCACTACACACCTTCTTAGCCACATACACCTCTCGTTCGGCGCGAATCCAAACTACCCAAGCCATCAGACGATACGCTACCTCCGCCACCCCATCCCCTCCACCACTCAACCACCAACGGCTACACCCAACCTCCACGATCTCCGCCAAAGCCTCCTAAGCTCCCACGACCTAGACCTCCTTCTACAAGAACAGCCCTTGGCGGTACTCATGCTGGACGAACACTCCGTCGAGAAAATCCCAATAGAGGAGTTCCTCCCAAGCCCATACTCTCCCCCAGAAGCGGACGAACACGAACAGGGAGCAGAAGAGGGGACAGTGCAGGATGCATATGCCATACAGAGATTTCTCAGTACAGGAATGGAAGAGGAGGCGAATGTGGTTTACGCACGGTATGTCGAGGGTTGAAGAAGAGAGGTGGAAGGGGGGGGGGGGGGTAATGACCGAACTAGTAGGGTTTTTATTTTTATTTTTATTTTTTTAGTCCGTTTTACATAAGAATCTAATGATCCGGTATCATATACTTGCGTGAGGTACGATACAATATCATATCATAACCAATATCGTACTATGAGTTTCTAACCAAAACCCCTGGTATCATACACAACCCCATCATTCCATAATTCAACTAATTGCGCTTTTCCGGTTAGATTCCACTAGCACTGTACGGTACAACTACCCGTGCAAGGTTAATCCTGAAACAGACATTACACTACCGGTATACAGCCTCATACCAACATTGCATTCGCCTAGTCCATATACGGAACCCCCACGCACACGAACAAAGATCCTTACATTACACATACTGCATACCATACCCCTTCCAGCCACGATTGATAATACCCAGTAATTGTAAACGCTTACATCGATCATATCAGATTGAGATAGGTAGATAGATAGATAGAGGGTTTACAATATGTCCCGGGGGGCACAGTATGATACCTAAACGGGCCCTTGCTGCTCTTCTCTTCTCTTCTCTTCTCTTCTCTTGTTGTTAATGGGTTTCATAACTTGTAGCTATTGATTGGGGTGACTGTACGGTACGGTACTGTGCGAGGAAGGAAGGAGGAAGGGTGTGTGTGAGAAATTTACGGACGTGGTGGCACTGTTCTGCACTGGTATCGTACTGTGCGGTACAGGACGGGTATGATAGCTGTGACCGCACATATATGGTAGAAAACACCTGTGCATTGACTTAGGGCACGTTAACCATGCTACCGGGATATCATAAGGGTGTTCATTGTCATAATGGCCCCCGAGCTCGCGGCTACCGTATTTATGAAGGCGAATTCCTGGAAAACGAGAATGGTATCCGCCCGTGCTCCAAGGTGCAGAAGTCAAGGCCAGGTGATACACAGCTCCACAGGAGTAGTACAGTAGGGTGCTTGCATCATATCCCACAAATGTAGTTTAACGCGTATGAACCGATATCCCAAAACACCAATTCCAACAATAGAAACAATACAAGGTGTGATATTTGTTGAATTTATTTATCAGCATTCTGTTTCCTCAATCAGAAGAAAGAAAAATGGAAAAACACATCTCCCGAAACGTTGTGGCTAGAAAATGAAAATGAAAACAGCTACAGCTCGCCGTGCCCCTCCTCTTCCTCCTCCTCTTCCTCCTTCTTCTTCCTCTCCTCCTCAACAACTCCGGCAGGCAACCTCTCCTTCGCACCATCACCTAGCCTCGTAGCGTCCAGCCAAGCAAGCACCTCCTCCTCACTGTCTAGGTCACCACCAAACTTCCTAAGCCACCCGCGGCGCGCGTTTAACGCAACCAACTTTGACCCATCATCGCCCACCACGAGCAGCTTCTCAGCGAGCTCCCGGGCATGGGTAGATCCGGCCGAGAGGATGTAGACTTTGAAAGCGCCGGCGGGACTGCGGGAGAGGAGTTTGTTGTAGACTTCTGCGAGGACATCGGTGGGCGCTGACGAGGAGACGATTGCCAGGATGCAGGTTTTTGACTTTGGTTGGAGACATGCAGCGGTGAGGGAGTCTTGGTCTTCGAGGGTGGGGATTACGGGTTTTGCTGCGAGGAAGGGTTAGATTTTCGCAAGAATTGTGTGTACGAATAGATAGATGGACTTGCGTTTCGGGGTTGGAGTTTCCTTAACAGTAGAGGTCTTGCTCTCTTGCGTACCACTCGAAGTCTCCTTTTCATTAGGCTCCGCCGAGGGAGAAGTCCCCTTGGTTAGTGGCACAGTGGCCTGGAAAAACTTTAGCAATGCATCCTTCGAGAACCCGTTGCCTTCATAAACTATTCCCTCCGCATCTCCACCTGGCAAGAGCACAACTGTGGGGTACTTGATAACACCAAAGGTCTCGACCGCGTGCTTCTCCTTGTCGCGGATCTGAGCAAAACCCATAATCCCAAGATAATCAATTGCTATAGCTTTCCAGAGAGGCGTGGTAGCACCTTTGTTAGTAAATAAGATCGCCTTCGCTGTTTCATTATTCTCAGAGAGGAAGTCGTCAAATTTGGCGTCAGTGACTCGGGCAACATGGTTCGGAATCAGCTCGGCGACATGGCTAACGATTGCACCGGCTTTCCGAGCACCCTGGTAGTCTTTTAAGTGTAAGCCGTTGGTCCCTTCCTTCAAAATTGGTCTCATTTTGCTCGCGCACCTTCGACGATGGGTTTCCCCTTCCTTTTTCCAGGCTTGAAGACCTTCAAGGTGGGGAATCCCTGTATCCCGTATTCTCCGCAGAGCCTTTTGTTCTTCTCTTCGTCGCAGTCAATCGCAGCTACCTTTGCGAGGCCCTTGAGGGATTTGGCGGCCTTCTCGTATATCGGTTTAAGGTTTTGGCAGTGCCCGCCTGCGGAAAATGTCAGCACACAAATCCACGCAATAAAGCCCTCGGAGCGAGGGGGAACTGACACCATGGTGCAAAGAATCTTTTTTATGGGGAAAAATCCATCTCAGCATCTTTCCGAACAAATCAAAACAAAAGGAGGGGGGGGGGCGTGAGTGGTTGGTGGGGGTTTTACTCAACAATCTGCCATCCTCAGTGACATTATTAGCTCACCAGCTCATCAACAGCTCAATTACAGCAGCAGCATCAAACGGGGCGGCAACGCACAGAAGCATGCTCAGTATTTAAAATCTCCTTCTCGAAATTTTTCGAATCAAGCATAATAACTCCGCTAGATTTTCCATAAAAAGCATTCGCGCTGCCAGCTAGGGCAAGGAACGTTGCGAGGGAGAGCTCTCGAAGGAGAACCATAGCGATGTATTTTTATCGCCAATAATGATGGGTTCAAGGGCAGTAATATTGGAAGAGGGGGATCGGGGACTGGATGGAGAGGCAGGCAGGGAAGTAGAGAGCTGGTAAAGGGTGGTTCACATAGGCAGTGTAAGTGCCACCTATGCGAGATGCATTCGGAGGTAAATTGTCGTGGGGTTGATGAGGACACCTAGAAACTTTTGAACAGAGTACAGGGGGGAGTCTTGGCATGATCTGATACTGTGGAAAGGGACACCGACAAGCCAGCATGAACTGCTATCATACCCCTAGATCCCATAGAAAAGGGGGTCGTACCCTAAACCCTTAAGGAACTTCCCGGTCGTACTGGGCCACCGGATTGCGGCCCTAAACACCGGCTTCCTATGATACCGCCCCCTCACTACTAGTATGATACCGTCGTGGTGCGAGTACCGTATCATACTGGCACAACTTCTGTGACCTAAACCAAGTCCTCTGGTACAGTACCGATAGCATAGTCCACATTATGATACCTTTTTTAGACCCTACACGGCATCCCGTGTAAAAAAAAATGAATCGTTCTATTGAACCCCAAATTCTTTTGGCCAAAGTGCCAAAAAAAGAAACCACGTTCAAATGTAGCTACCCTATGGAGACCTACAGGTTGGACCATATAAATAAGATATAAAGAAAAGCCCTAGCCGGAAAGTTAGAATACCCGCTCTGTATCCGAAGCTCTTTCTCTATAATATGCCAATCAGGGCTTAAGAAACCGGAGTATGTATGGGAGTGGTATCATAGTATCATATCTCTGGATAGGCCCATGAATGCAGTCGGTTTGAGTCTGAGCTCACCAGAAACTAGGAAGGCGGAAAAACTTTATTCCGCAATCTTATCAGCGTCTCGTACTGTAAGTTACCTGTTGTGGCATTGACTCCCTACCGCGCCCTGCTCAAACCATAACAAACCATCCGCTCTACCGCCCTAAAAGACCTTGCTGTTGGGTAAAAGAACAACTACAATGTCCGTTTACGCTCCCATCAAGAGGAAGCTCTATACCCTCATAATGCCCTTGGACCTCGAGAACAAGCGGATTCTCCTTGGTTATAAGAAAAGGGGTTTTGGTATGGGAAAATGTGAGTCACGTCTGCTCTTGTTTGGATGAAATTGGAGAAATCAAGGATATGGCTAACAGTAATAGACAATGGCTTCGGCGGAAAAGTGGAAGAAAATGAAACTATTCTCGAGGGAGCAATTCGTGAGCTACAGGTTCGTAGACCCCCCCGTCTTACCTACATCTGCGAAGCTGGGGCTAAGAATGATGAATAGGAAGAATCCTGTATCAAGGGTACAGACCTTTCATATCATGGAATCTTGTTCTTGGAAGCAATTGCAGATGCAACTCTACCGATCCTGGAAATCCACGTATTTGCCGTAACCAAATGGGAAGGAGAACCTGCCGAGTACTTACCTTCCCATTCCTCCTTTTCTTTTTACCTTAATTAAGTGACCCTAATCCCCTCCTTATTTAGGACCGATGAGATGAGACCGGAATGGTATTCAGCGTCCCCGGATTATACTGGCTCCGTGGTTGATGAAAAAATACCATTCACCCAAATGTGGGAGGAAACCGCGGAGTGGTTGCCTCTTCTGCTGAGCGCGTATTTTGGAAAGGACGGCAGTCCAGAGCATGGAAAACAAAAGCAATTGGTCCACCACGCCACTTTCGGAAGTGCCATAAACCCTGAGACGGGGCTAGAGGACGTCTGGCATGGAATGTTGGACAACTACTTTGTCTGGGTTGAGGATGAGGAAGGAATACCAAAGCTGGAGGGTTGGGAGAGCGAAGCACGCGGTGCTTGGGTGGAAGAGAGGAGGAAAAGGAGGTTTGGGCTTTAAGGGTCGCTTCCATAGTATATAGTCCATTTTTCCCGGCATTTACCACAATACATTTTAATGGAACAACCTTCCATCAACGAAATATCTACATTCTTAGGGATCAAGCCACGGGTGACTTTTCATGATGAGGACTATGAGTACTTTCGTCCGAACATCCAATTACCAGTACGGGGACAAGCGCAATAACGCCGACACCTCACCCAGTTTACATCTGCACTTGCACATGCAAGTGAGAGCAATCTTCCTGTGTCAGCAGGCCAGCATATTACTATCAAGGCGTTGATGCCGCAATGATGCTATCAAGGTGTCTACTCGAGCACGGTACCTTGGAACAGCAGGAAAATTTTCCTGCTATGATACCATACGTGGAACTGTGCTTTTACAAATTTTTCATCCCCCCAGCATGGCTGGTGCGAACCCGACGCCTTGGGGAGCCTTTCCAAGACCAGGCAGTGGCTATTCCACGTGACATCGAATGTTCCCATTGTCCGAGAAAGTGAAGCACTCTTGGGCGATTGCTCAGAACGCACTGCGATACAGATGCCACAGCTACCGTACGGTACCTCTGCCCTGGAGGTTTGAAGTCCTCTCTTTGAATTCGTTTTCAAGCTCCGGTGTCTCGTGCACGGATACCACCAACACAAGTTCGGTATCCTGGCAGTATTATATGATACTGCAGATCACGGGGATGCTGGCAGAAGATAGGGGCGGACGCGATCAGGCTCCAGAAAGAAAAATTCATATCACCACCGCAAAATACAAGATCGCCTACAAAGGTACCCCTCTAAACATTTGTCAAGATGTCATACTACAGTAATTTGTGCAAGTAAGGACTAGATAGACCTTGAGCGGGGAAACACGGATTAATGTCGCACCATGTAACCCCGACCGACGGCCCACCGTATTGCTCGCCTCAACAAGACATCCCGTCGGAGATAATTAGTGGATCGAAAGTCGAAGAACACCGGATCCGCTGTTGAAAAGGGTGACCACGTGCTGCCTTACCAGCCTCGGTGTTCCTGACCCTGAAGTCCAAATACAACGTCATTCCGCTCCCTCAGGTTCTCTCCCTTTAACCCCCAAGCGCCAAATACCATTCCCCATCGTCGTGTCTTCGCTTTACAGATCGCTCTGTCGGAATGTCGTTCCTATCACGCTTGAACCTAATCCCCCAATTCCCGACATACCCTGGCCCTTACCATGTTGGCTCATTCGAACTAGAGATCCCAGCATCGTCGCTAGAGCCTGCCGCCGGGGGGTCCTCGCCAGATGCTAAGGTCGAAACGGTACAGTTTCGAATTTTCTACCCAGCAGAAGAGACCGATTCGGCCAGTACAACGGGATGGTTTGGTAACACGGCAAAGAAACCCATCAGATGGCTTCCGGAACCATATCAACGGGAGTACCTGAGCGGCTACGCACGGTTTATGGGAGTAGGCTCTAGATTCGCGGAAATAGTTTCGTATGCTAACTCTTCCCCTCCCCCCGGATATCCCGGAATAACGCGGAACAATCCTAACCATGATTAATCATAAAATAGGTATCTTCCCCGAGCACTCTACTACATTTCATTACCAGCGGCAGCCAATGCACAGTTGTTAGGGGGAAAGTTGCCGGAGTTTAGATTCCCAACTATGGTTTTCTCGCACGGCCTTGGCGGAACGAGGCTCGCATACTCGCACATTTGCGGCTCTATCGCCTCCTATGGAGTGATAGTGGTTGCACCCGAGCACCGTGATGGCAGCGCGCCGGTCAGCTTCGTCAATGTGCCGGCGATGGAGACCGCCCACATCTCTGGGGAGAAGCCCGAAGCGGGACAACCTGGTATCAATGAAAACTCCACGAAGGCCTCAGTGAAGGATACAAATAGTAGGGTTCAAGTGGATTATAGAACTTATCCTCACCAAGTCTCTGAAGAAACAGAGAATGGGAGAAACCGGCAGCTTGAGATTCGTTTGTGGGAATTAAGCCTCGTTTATTCGGCGCTTTCCAAAATCGATATTGGAAAAGTCCCCGAGGACACGATTATGTCCGACGACGAAGGTGAAACCAAAGGGGGAATAGTGGGTCCTGAGGCAAAAAAACTGTTATCATCTTTCAAAGGAAAATTGGATGTTAAAGACCCGGGAAAGCTAATCTGGGCTGGCCACTCTTTCGGTGCTGCAACCATGATCCAGTTTCTCAAAAGCATCTATTACTCACCTCCGACAAAGCCATCAATAAGGCCCCTCTTTGCCCCAGATGCTACCCCCCCCCCAAATACCTTCGACACTCTACCGCTTGGCAGACAGATAACAGCCACGTCGCCTCTCATCCTCCTGGATCTGTGGTGCCTTCCACTGCTGGGCAAGCGAACAAACTACCTGTTCAAACAACCTCTCCCACAAATATCAAATAAGCCAAACCTTGTCCTAGTAATCATGTCTGAAGAGTTCTTCCGCTGGAAAGAAAACCTGCGCGGTGTGAAGCGCATCCTCTCCCCAGACCCGGGCCGGAAGAGAGGTACACCCCACCACGAAGTCTTCGAGAAGTGGGACGAGGAAGACATTGGAGATACTGGAGACAACGCCACTCACGAGGAGACACTAAAACGCTTCCATCCAGACAATGACCTCCTCTCACCATCCATACCATCGACCACTGAATTCTCCTCTGCTCCCGACCAAGGCGGCCAAATTATACCGCCAACAGCCACTCCTTCACCCACTCCGGAAAGGCAGCACGAGCACAAACATCGCGTAGCTAAAAATAGAGAACCGCGCTTTTACTATGTCAAGAAATCTGCACACCTATCGCAGAGCGACTTTGGAATACTTTTCCCGGTGGTCGTGCGCCGCGCCGAGAACCCGCAAAGGATATTAGATTTGAACGTCCGCGCTACAATCCAGTGGCTTCGCGAGGCCGGGTACAGCGATAGGCTCGCGAAGGCAGAACACTTAGAAGAGCTAGTCCATGGCTTACGCCTCGACTGCGATGACAAGGACAAGGGAGTAAAGAACAAGGAAGGCGATTGGAGGATATGGGAAGAGGGAGACACAGGTGTAGAAGGATGGGGAAGGATTGATCTTGAAGAGACGGACGTTCCTGAGGTCAAAACGTAGTCAAGTGAAAACCAAAACAATAAGACATTTATGGTAATTGGTTGGAGATACTCCGGTACATACAAGATTTCATGCCGGATTGGTCTTGTTCCTTTTTTTCCATTTTTCTTTTTCCCTCTTTCTCTTCCTCCACCATTAGTTTCTTTTTCTTCTGCTTGCACACCCTGCTCGAAGTGCGAAGAACAAGGAGATGAAGCCACTTGCACAAACACTGTTTTCCTTTGTTTTTCTGCAAGGATTATACATGCAGTTATATGATAGCTGGAAATCTATAGGTTGCCCTGTGCTCTGCCGGTATGACGTTTACTACCACTACGGCAAGTGCGAATAGGAAGAGGGAAAGCCTATGCAGTGAGATTGCACCACGATGCTCATCAACATTTGAGCCTTATTCTAACCTCACCTCTTGTCCCATTGCTCCACTCTTCGGGGTAACCATCTCTCTCTACCCATTAGCAGTTAGTCCTCTCTGTCCACCAACTGATTGTGAAAAATAGCAAGTGTCGTCACAACTCCTCACTCGCTTGTAGTAAATTCCAGTTCATTATCCTACATTAAGCTCGCCACGACATTATAATATCGTAACTTAAAATAAAAATAAAAACCCCCCCTCCGAAACCCACACCAGGCCAAAGGGGGGTGGGAGGAAAAAGGTGGGAGAAAAGAAAAAAATTAAAAATTAAAAAAAGAAAAGAAAGGAAAAGAAAAAACGAAACCCCTCCCATAGGCTGCCCAATGTAACTGTTTTCGGTTTGTTTCTTTCCAAGTCCGTTTGGCCGGCTATCAGTAGTGCCTCTTTCCCAAACATCCCGAGATACCGCAGGGAGAGAGGGCCTTCCCTAGTCGCATAAAAGCTCTGGCTCCCTTCCCCTGACTGGTACTAATCCGGGATTGTCCTCGGCCCAAACCCCCTCGGCGAGAGCAACATTGATCCGCTCGGGGGGGAATCGGACAGTCTGCCCCGCTGTGGGCTCCCCGGCAAGCCGAGTTCGGACTCTTCGCTCGGCGATAGTGAGCGAGCGAACATCCGGCTGCGGGAAAAATTTAGAAACGTATATTGGGCATGGCACGGAAGGAGAGAGTGAAAGGCCGCCGAGCCATTGAGGGTGGGGAGAGATGGGCGAGTGGGTGGCGGTGATGGCTGGTGATGGTGGGGGACTGCGAACAGTTGTTAGTAAGGTTAAAGACGAAAAGGGATTGAAGTGGGTGGGAGGGTAAGTTACCCTATGGGATATTCCTCCACACATTCCTCTGGATAATCGTCCGTGACGATTGAATCCCTCCCAGCATCGTATGCTAGTTCTCCTTCCTCAACTAGCTGTCCCACTGCTAGTAGGGGCGTACCAGTTGACTCAAACGGCCCCCGCAACGGAATCCCCAATTCTTTCCCCTCCTCTATCCCCTTCTTCTTCTCCTCCTTTTCCTCTACTTCTAGTTTCACGAACTGCTCACAAACCGTCGTTATCGGTTCCCCCCTCAATATCGCCATTCCCATCGGCGACGATACAAGATCCGCATTGGGCGAGAATCTAGTACTGTGCGTAGGAACCCGGGAGCCTCCAGTTGCAGGCATCATAGTGTACGTCCTTGTTGCTATTGTCATACCCATATCATCGTCCACAACCAAGACAAAGCAAAGCTCTTCCGAGTTTCCGTCTGGAAGAGTCCTTATGAGCCCGGTAGGAAGATAGTGTATCGAGGGCATGGCTTAGAGGTATACAGGGGAGGGGAGTGGAGAGGGATCGGGGGGGGGGTGAGATGGTATGAAGAAATGGG
Organism: Tuber aestivum; assembly: GCA_900010015.1. Classification (NCBI taxonomy): domain Eukaryota; kingdom Fungi; phylum Ascomycota; class Pezizomycetes; order Pezizales; family Tuberaceae; genus Tuber; species Tuber aestivum. The sequence goes on from LN890949.1 coordinate 159,469, forward strand.
GGGTTGAGATTGTATGAAGAGCGAGGGGTGTAGTTGATGGTAGAGGGTGTTCGCTGTACATATAAGTATCTGAAGAAAAGTCGAGAAAGTATCATACAACGAATCAGGGTGGCTGTCTGGAGAACGGCCGATGGCAAGAAAAACTCTTTCAGTACAGGCTGAGGTTCGGGCTCTTCTCCTACCAAAGCTACATACCGCTTCTTCCTTTGTAAGAAGGCACACACACTCTCAACCGCAAGGCAAAATTCCCTAGTCTCTCTCTTCCAAAGTAACCAGTGCATAAGTTTTTTGACAACGCCCTACCAACATCAGCTGGTATTTCACCAGAGTTGAATTTAATTCACTAGGAAAATTTTCATAGAAAAAAAGAGTAGAGACCGTTGTATAGTACTGTACAAGTAAACTACCACCTTCGTTGATTGGTTCTCGTTTAGTAGGTTCCTCGGCTCAGTAAGAAGACTCTGACAAGTCGGGAACCCCGTCCAATCAGCAACATATATTGTGCTGCGCCACTGCTGCATGCGCAGTGCTTACTATACTCGTACAGCAGAGCTTCCGCTGTTCACAACAGCAGCTCCATGATTTTCTCCAGTTTCTTTCTTTTCACATCGACATCTAGCATCTGTCTATACAGATGCTCCCCTCACAGTTGTTCCCGCAGAAGAGCACATTTGCACCCGCCAACTACTATCTTGTAGCTTCCCTCGCTCAAGAATTTGCGGTTGGCCTCGAAGGGTGGGCTCTGCCCGCCTGCCACCGAGCCCTTAGCTTTATCGATCAAAACTCAGCCCTCATCACGGCCCAGATACTACCCCCAACTCTAGCCCTCTGTTTATCCCCCCCCCCAAAAAAAAAAGAGAGGGAAAGCGGACGTGCTTCCACAAGCGATAAACAAAAACCCGGAGTAGCCTTACCGACATGAGACGGAATAACAACAATAACAACAGATTACCGGTAGAAGGCGTCCTGGCGGCCACATTCCCGACTCCTCCGCCAGTCTAGTTGTGAACTCCCGGATAAGCGTTTCGTAAATTGCCAACGCTCACGCGCCAAAACCCAACGGGCCCTCCCCCGCCCAATCCAATGCCATATATCGGGCATCCCATCGTCATATTACCACAGAAATGTGCGTTCTAGAAATCCTCCTCCGCTTGTGCATCACGGCGTGTACAGCACGAAACCGCGTCCGAGAAACAGCGACGGAAACTTAGGCAGACAAATCACCCACCATCGAGCGAGAAGCCCCCTTCTCGGTCTCTCTCCATTGTTGCACCTCTAGCCCAGTCGGCCGGATGGGTTTTTCTGCGGTTTCAGGCAGCGAGAAAAGGGCAAGGCCAATTATCTCTGTTCTCCGAGAGCCGAGGCTACGAGGCGAGTGACCTACGATGATCAATTACTTGCGCCATACAAGCCTTTGCTTCAGCACACACAAAAAAGCATGGTTTCGCTGATCCCACCCGAGCGCAAGTAAACCAATACCAAGGGAACACGAAAGAAAGTTACACAAAGTAGCCCAAACGTTGCTCCACCAGCTGATAGAAAATATTTTTCATGGCAATGTCATAGCTAACAGCTATTCTGCTATCCTCGCCGGAGGCTTCAGTCTGCCCAGACAACAGAACTTCCACTTTTCTGATAGCCCCTCTGCAGAGCTGATAAAACGCCACGAGTGTTAAAGCTATTCGCAACAAGTTGGTCACCCGGAATCCTCTGCGAGCAATTGGGGAGCAAATATCTCAGAGTATCAGGGTGGCAATCTTACAGATTGCACAAACAAATTTCCGGAGGGGGGGGGGGGCTCTGAACAGCCACCCTATCGTATTTATTCAATCTCTCCTACGCCTCAGTCGAAAATAATACTTAAATACTCGGACCCTCCTGTGCCCTTGTTGATTGTCACACTGTTCATCGAGGATCACGATTCATATATGGTCACTCGCGACTGCTTTCCTTAGTCGGAAGATACAAATAGCAGGACTATACCCACACCGACAAACTCCAAAGGGTACGACTACTCAATAGGGGTCTCTCCCCCTCTCTGGCTCGGCTCCCTTTCCCAGAGAAAATATTTATCAGAGCAAAAAGAATGCATCTCTAGAGATTCCCGAAAGTGGGGGGTATGCATCCTCGCAAAGTTTTCCAGGGCATACATCCTACTAGTGCCATGCCCACTAACTAGGCCAACTTTCCCATCTCCCGATCCGAATCTCTTCTAGAATCTACTCTTCTATTAGCCCTACTCTCTTAGCTCAAGATCCTCCGAGTAGAAGATAGGATGATAAGACAGGTATCCGGAATAGCCGGTCCAGAACCCAAACTCCAGCTTCTTGCGTCCAAAGATCTCGCAAAACCTCCACCAAAGAAATCCCTCAGGTGCTCAATCCCGTAACATCTGCCCATCCAGCATATATCATGTGAGCAAGACCCATACCTTTGGGTGCCCTAAACCCTTCACCGTGTCCTGGTCCCATCTCCCACAAGTCCATTGCCGAAATTCGCCATATGCATATACCCCCGGCACTGTAAACCCATTTCAGGGTACCGCGCCTCCCCAGAGATGCCTTGAGGGTTATTTGTGCCAGCACTGCATCTCCATTAGAATCAACCCAGGCTTCACAAAGCTCTCGAGACTCATCAGCGCAAGGACATCGACCTAAAGCCTCGCCCCAATTCTGAAGATTGCAGGGCTGATACTTGAGCTACGATAGAAACCAAGGACCTCACGTGCAAAATAAGAATGATAATGATAATGATAATACCTCACTCACCCAAAATCACGAGACGAATAAAATATAAAGGAAAGAAAGCCCCGGGATGCGCACAGCTGCCTCTGCAATGATCAACTTTTGAGAGCCAGCTCCATGCCCGCATGATCCTAGACCGCACGCAATGCCCTGACCTGACCTGACCACGTTATATCCCACGAGCTAGATAGGGTTCCATTGAGTGAAAAAAAGATTTCAGTAGACAACAAGGCAAAGCCATACTCGGCTCAGTGCACATGGAGATTGTGCAAGCAGAACCTTCCCAGGACCTCTCGTACTGCCCCTAATTCAGTCACGCATTCCAGTCCGAACCAGAAAGTTCTATGATATGATACTAGCTTGTTAGAGCGGAGCGGCCGAATCCACTCGTCCAATATCCGAGTGGGCATGTTGGCCGTGGATTTCCCTTACGCCCTCAAATGCCTCGTCCTGGACCCTTATCCCTCCACCCCACAACCTGGGTTTTGGCTAAGGCTGGGAGTTATCCTTGTTTTTTTCCCACTGATCCTTACGCTGTGACTCTCGTCGGTTGTTCCGTCAATTAGGTTTGTCTGGGATGTTGTATTTCCTCGGAAGGGATAGTGCCCGCATGCCCTGTTCGTAGAAATGGAAATGGCCTATTGGTGGTATTTGCTTGTGGATAGGATGGTGTGCCTGGAGATAGCAAGCCGGAGAAGATGATGATTCACCAGTAATTGAAAGAATCCAGATATTCACGTAATATCTTCGTACGCATCATATACCGGGAATGGCAACTGTAAGAAAGAAGGTGGATGTCTACATAGAGCGATGTCACCAAATTCTATCCGTGATATCTAGAAAACTCGGGAGGCAGTTCCACCAACAGCCGGTAATCAAATATATATATATATTCCCACCATAATTTCCTCAATTTTACCTAAATCTCAAAATAAAGCCCCATCTCCAAAAAAAAAAAAAAATCATCGCACTCCATCCCACTGTGAATGATTGCGTTGTTGAATACGACAATCCCGACGGGAGATTCAATATTACTTGAGCGCGCTAACGCTTTGATACTATCGTACATAGTACATTGTTCGCCTTTCGCCCACTTCCTTGGCTAAGTAAGATGCCGGGCGTGGGTAGGTTCGTTTATTGCTATCCTGAGTTTTGAGTTATTTTCCTTATGATACTTGGGTATATAACGTACCCGATAGCATAGCGAAAAATATGGTACGACGAAAAATCCCGACATGCGATACTTATAAAATGGTTTGATAAAATGAACCCCCAAATCAAGCAAATACCAAGCAGTTAGGAAGGACTACTACAAGAATTATGTGAAATCAAGTTTGAATCTACCTCCTCCACCTATTCAGTAGCCAGTTTTCGCTGTTTTTCAACAATTTTTCGTTGTACCATACCTTTCGCCACGCCATCATTATATATATATAGCCCTCCGGATCCTGTATCCTTGGCTGGATGTATACCAATTACTGGGTTGTCCAGCATGTTCAGTGCTGAAGGGTTTTCCCACGGACCGGTGAGTGGATGCGAAACGGTGGAGGGAGGAGGGGGAAAAGACCCCAACTTACCGTTTCTTTGTCGACTAGAGAATACGTTCCATCGTTCCGATCTCTACCCTTTGCGTTCTCCCAATTTGAGTTTAGGGCGGGTTTTTCCGGGGTTATTCCAATGTATTTTGTCCTCGTCGCTCGCATTCACATCTGTTGCAATAATGATGAGGATCCTTACGAGTGATAAACTGTGAGCGGGCGGTCACACTGCTGGTGTCCCAGCACCACTAAATTATAGCCAGAAGGGGTGCCTGATTATCTGGCGAGGCTTGCCTGCCACTAATTCGTCAATTCGAGGGTTTCCTTTGTGATCTGTCTCAAATTCGCGGCAGAAAGCCTTCATTTATGGCCAAAACCAGGTCTGTTTCGGACTCTTGTTGATTTTATTGGAGATTTAACTTCAGCCCCCTGCGGTACTTTATTTCAACGTATGCTACAAGCGACCGGCTGATCTCACCAGATAGGGTGATAAGTCTCGATTCATCAGCAGTAGACAAAAAATGTCAACTCCTCCGAGAATTTATGACACCCAGATACCGGTATGGTATGTACCGTACCGGGTAAGCTAAAAGAACAGACGACGAGAACTAGAGGGGTGTTCCCTGTCACCCGCTGCCGTGAAACCTATGATCTGGCCCCCGTCCATCAAGCCATTAGAGATTTCCGCACAGGAAAATGCAATGCAGAGCAAAAAACAAGCAAGCAAAAACAATACCGGTATCGTACGATGCCACCATCGATACTTGTACACGAAAGGGCACATATGTACTGCAGAGTACTGCACTCGTACCACCCGAAGAAAGAAAGCCCGAGCTCTTGATACGCAAACGGGCCAAGGGGCCGGAGGAGGAGGAGAAAGAAAAAAAGCAGAAGACTAGAATCCGATGCACCTCCAGCCAATCATCTAATCCCCAAAAACCCCTCCCCCTTTCCCTCCTTCCTTCCTTCCTTCCTTCTTTCCGCTCGAGCACAATCTCGCTATCGTACGATCACAGATCGAAAACAAACCACCGCAAAGCTGTGCAACCCCGCGAACGGGTTACGGCACGGTACCCGACCATTCTGCTCGATTAAAGCCTCCCTTAGCCCGAGACCGTGGTCCTGCAGGCGGTGGTCTACCGTACCCTGCGGGTACCGGGAAGCCATCACCGTGCATGCAAGGCCAATAGTACTTACTCATCATTGCTTGCTGATCGATTGTGGAGGCATCTCCATCGGGCCCCCGTGAGATTCTGGGATCAGCTCCGAGGAATAACGGGCGTAGTGGTGAAAAGGCTTTGAAGAGATTGGATTGGTCCGGGAAGTGTTGGAGATATGCGAGGTGCGTCTGTCAAGAATATGGTAAGGCTGGTTACTGTACGAGTAGGGGAACCCAACGCCGGGATTGAGAGAGAGTTTTTTTCGAGCGCCAAGTTTCCGGCGGATCTGCAAGCAAAGGTGGCGATACAAGCACCGCACACACACCAAAGTCAGAAAGTCAGAAAAGCTTGCGCACTCAAGTAAGCGCTCCCCACAGCCCGGGGGTTGAATGCCTCTACAGCACATACCAGTACGGCATTGGGATCAATCAAAGAGGCCATAGATTTTCCTGTCGAGAGATTCCATAAAGTTACCCACTTCCCCGACACGAGACTACTTTCAAGATATCATAATACAGTACGGTACTGAGGCGGTAACCCACCCACAGCACTCCCTCTTCCACCCCATCCCCGCTTTTCCCTCTGTCGTCCCGAAACAGTGATGGAGGAAGTTACCGACGGTAAATGTGCCCGTACCAAACCACCTTGCCACTCACCACCACGAGCGACCGCACTGCCAATACAAGTACTGTTACTCAAGCGCTCCCAATCAAATAAACAAACCTCAACCCATCATACCAACGAAAAAAAAACCATAAACCCACCACCCATCTCGATCTGCACCGTAATAATAACGATACGTGGCAAATCCCGTCGACCCCCCCCCCCCTTCCGGTACCGATAACCCGGTCATGAGCGGTAAGCTCCGACAACCGTGGGAAGGGGAAGGACAAAAAAAAATCCTGGGTCCTTGCTCGGAACATCTCTAAAACAAACCGCAATCTATCCACTAACTGACTGACTGATACACAGAAACCATGAACCATGAAACCATTGTCGCTACTGTACCAGTACTGCTGCAGCCGAGGTCCGCATGTCATAACGCAAGTTCCCGGTAAGAACACTGGACTATCCCTTTTGCAATTTAGTGATAGAGTCAGAGACAAACAAAAGGTTTGAGATGATGACACATACGGTATATGAACGGAGGAGAAGTCCCGTAAGGGAGGCCGGGAGGCAGGGTTAAATCTGAACCGCACTTAATCAGTCGGCGAGAACAGCAACACCGGTAGTGAGCATTATATATATCTCCGAAACTTACTTGATGCTGTACGAGTACAAATGTTCGGATACTGTACCGCCACACCGCATACAACTTCTCAAGACGAATTGTTGGTGGTGGCGGTTGAGGCGTCATCCCGCCGGTTAACCAATGAGCACTGTTTATCATACGCTCGGACACTATTAGTGTTTTTTTGTTTTGTTTTCTTTGCTGTACTAGTATTGTACTCGTACAGTCTTGTAGCCTCTTGGAACACCCCTTAAATTTTTCTCGACCGGCTACCGTACTGGTACTGTATAGCGGCGACAACAAAGTGGTGGGACAGTAGTGGGAATATATACTTTACCATAGGTTTACAAATGTCTCCAGTGTTTGACCATTCGCTGAACTGAACTCGTTCCATACCGGTAGCTGGTTCTCTGCTCAACCTCGTGATAGGAACCGCCTTGAAAATAAAACTGCTTCAAAGCACTCTGCTTCTGTGGCTTCATGTTTTCCATGCTTGCTTCAGGTTGGCATTGTGGATTCTCATGGGGGGGGGACAGCATCGTGTCATGGGCACTCACTCGGTTGACAGTTGACACTGGTACGGTAGTTGGACTGACTGACACAGGAAAAGGTCGAAGGCCTGAACACTTTGGTTTGAGCCTGCGGGTTTATGATTCTATGCTCGGAACTGTACTGGTGGTGCTGGAACCTAAGGTGAATGAATGAACAAATGTGTCCTGGAGTTGTCCTCACAATACCTCCCTTCTCCATTCTTCTTCTAGCACTAGTACTGTATTGCATTGTACAAGTGGGCTTTCCTAAAAGTTGATATAAAAAGAAAAACCTCTCTGGACAAAAAGGATTTCATTTCCTTTCCAAAGATCCTCTTCCGTTTAATCAACCACTGAACTGGAGAATTCATAGTACGATACAGTATACAGTATCCAATTCCTCAGAGAGGGAGGGAAACTTTCCGTACGGCACCTAATGGATACTAACTATTGCGCAATCAAACTTTGTGCTCCCCCCCACACTTCACAACTTTTGGAAATTTTACAAGTAGGGTACTCGTGCAGTATCTGTATGAAGGCCGTTAAACTTCCCGGTCTGCACGACAAGGGGGCGGGCGGCAAGAGCTGCCCCAGCCACAGGTACGGACGAACTAACGCTAAAAAGGACGGTGCCTGCAGAACCACCGACGGCCAGGGAAAGCCACAACGCCATTTTCACTGGGTGACGGAGCGCGTCGGATGTTCGATACTGATGCAGGGTATGATACTGTACGAGTACTCGAGTACACTCACACCCCGTTATCCCGGACGGCCAAAATCTAAAGAATCTGTCCGGTACAGCGGGTTATCCGGAACAACAAGTCAAGTTTTGCTGTGGAAAATTTTGGAATTCACAACACTTCATACGGGACAGCGAGGTATACGCATTATAGAGATCCGGGACAGCGGGGTTTGAGTGTACTCGAGTACAGCACAGTACCCATGGCCCGGTCTCCAAGGTCGAGTGGTCCCTGATCAAATCTACCGTACCGTACGCACTGCACTCGTATTCGGGTACGAACGTGTGTGTTATCGGATAGCAAGGGATTTAGGGGAAATGTCAAAGTTTCTTGCTTGCTTGCTTGCTTGAGCAATCCCAGTGCCAATTCATTTCCCATGAGGGTACGGGTACCGGTAGAAAAGTCCCGGCCTCGAGAATCCCTGGTTGTCCGATCGCCGAGGTCTATACGCGTGCCCTGTACTCGTACTAGTACTAGTACGAGTACAGCACTGTATCCACTTGGGCACAGTATCGTACTACCTGAACTGTCGTAATGCGTCATCTCTGGGGGTGTTTATCGTGATCCAGAGAAAAAAAAAACACCCCCTTCCAAAAATCGCGGATAACGCGCCTGACCAGGATAATTAAATGAATGACGTCTGTTACCGGTGCTGGGGATTATTCTACCGTGCTGCCGGTAGTGCTTAGCATCGGGAGCCTCCGGACCAGCTTACCGGATACCAGTATGATACTAGACAAGCGCTATCATAGTCTACTACAGTATTTGTACAAGTAGCAGAAGGCCAACCCCAACTCGTGCCTACCGTTCATGGGAACAAGACGTCCGGAACATGCTGGGGGTGTCCTGGTTCCAGGGCTGAGCAGTGCCTGTGAGAGTCGTACTGTACTAGTACAGTACCGGCTGCGTTCTCCATGTAGGCAGCCTTCCGCGGGAACTTTTTTTTTCTTCTTCTTCTTCTGCAACACTTTTAGTCGGCGAACGCGAAGACCGGTAGGCTACCGGCACAGTTGTGGAAGAATGGTGCGGAGGAGGAGTCAATCTTTTGCAGAAATTCGTTAAAGACTGTTCCGGTCACGTGTACTCGAGTATCGTAGTCGAAATCGATTGGTGTGTGTGGTGATTTATATGCCTGGTGCACTCTACCGTATTTGTACTAGTACCCTCCCCGACGGGGTGGTACAAGTAAATCTGGCATGCCTGCAGGCGGAACTACCGGCCGTGAGAAGATTTTTTTTCCCCTGCACCAAATTGTCAGATCTCGAGGGAGGAGGGGGGGTATTCTGGAAGGCGTTCTTATGGTGATCGTTGTGCCCAATTTTTACGCCTTCCTGCTCGGGTTCGCGGATTCGCCTTTGTTGATTTCCCCCCACTCCGCGGAATGACATCCCCCCAAGAACATATTCGAGTGCGGGAATCGTTATCGTCGAGTAACCATGCCATAACCGTTCCCGAGGGATAGAACAGTGAAGGTGTGTCCGAGGATTATAAGTAACTTATGTTAGAGCGTAAGAGATACAGACACCATAACTTAGGATAGCTGGAGTTGAAACACCTTGAAGCACGATACCGTGCGAGCAAGCCTCCCCACCCTTCCGGACAGCTATCATACTGTACTCGGGTATGCCAGCTGATCCTGGGCCCTCCCCTTATGGAGTACAGTGCCGGTACTACGATATTCCATCATCAATGTTTTCCTTGCACCAGCAAAGCACAAGGTTTCACAGGCACCCAAGAAAGAAAATAATGCTCCAACTTCTGAGCAGGAAGACACAACTTCAAAATAAACTGGATCCGGGCATATTTATTGATTTTTGTTTATTTTTTCCCTTTGAAGGTATTGGAAACGCATTAGGTAGAGAAAATGTGACGCGTGCTGTTCTTGTGGTGTCGGCGGAGGTAATTTAATAAGGGAGGTCTCTACAGATCTTGGCAGAACGCCACCCAGGCATTTTCCTGGAAAATGTGATTTTTACAGGCAAATCTCAAGCAACACAAGCCTATCTATCAACCGTTTGTTTTTTTCAACATTAAAGCGAAATCGGAAATTTAACGATATTCCTGGGCCGCTCTCCCCAATTGACCACCCGAATTGACCCTCCGGGGGGGGCGCAACGTAAAGAGTAAAAAAACCTTGGCGGTATCATGTTCAACAGGGAAGCTCTGGGAGTCAGTGATGGTCGAAATTTGGACACGTGTCTCCCTCTTGAATCAACTAGAGGTTTAGTTTCATTTCTGTTTATTAACTTACAAGTGCGGCCGATTGATGTATTAGTCACGTGCATCATCTCTGCACATTGCAACCGGAAGGCCAACCAAATTTTTCTCTTATCAGGCCCGCGTGACCAATATATCTATCGGCCGCGTTCGTACAGCACATATATCAAGGGGTCTAGTTCTAGGATTTCGATCTCCGGGGCTCGATGTTTGTGTGCCCTAGAGTTCGGCACCGGTGATATGAGCACTCAGACGGACAGGCAACTACCGGTATGGGGCCCTTTGCCTTGCGTCGAGGAACGACCCATTGATCAACCATCTAGAGGCAGAGTGGGGCGTTCTTCTTCATCCCCCTTTTGGGGGCACAGGGATCCTGTCTATGGCGGCGCGTTCCTGCAAGATGGTATTGGTTCGCCGGCACTCGAGTAATTCACGTCTACGCATGGACTCCTGGGGCAGTCTTCCGGGGTGTTGGACCGCCTTTGCAAGCAATTTGAAAGTGTTCACACCGATGTTCTCGAGCTGCAGCCCTGATCCACGAATCCTACCTGGCTGCGGACCGTAAATAGCTACCGGTGCTATACTGTAGCAGGATTCATGATTACCATGCAGCCCTTGATAGAGGATCTGTGATAATCTCGATAGGATTGTGGGGGCTCGTCACACCCCGGACGGGGGACAGATCTAGGAGTGGTTTTTTCTACTCGAGTACCGGTACTCGAGTAACGGACAGCAAGGGTTTTGCACCTTCTATTGTCGGCGCCCACAGAGATCTCCTCCGTGGCTCCCACACCCCTGCCGGGATTTTTGAAACGGGCTCGGCCCCACAAAATCCCTTCAAGCCCAGAATTACTTCCCCCCCATCCCGCCTCCCAAAATGAGCAATGAATATCGAGTCACAGAGAAGAGAGAGAGATGGACGGAGAATTTCGTATCTCTGCGCGAGGGGCAAGTTACAAGTATCATACTAGTAAATATGGCACGGCACCCTGTACACTACCCGTACGGCAAACCGCGGGCCTGAACAAGGTTTGCTCGGCAGGGAGGCTTGAGCGCATGCGTACCGAGATCTTCCTCAATGCAACAACGTCGGCGGCGAGAGGAGGGGAAAATTGCGCCCTCTTACTCGTGCAAATGCTGAGCGAGTACCGTACCCGAAAACTTAGGATTCACCAGATATATGTGATCAATCCGTGCGCTTCTGAGCGACCATGCAAACTCTAAGAGTATCTACAGTAGATATGTGGAGATTAGTCTTGCCTTGGCCCTCCTCGGCGAACGGTCCCACCTTAGCTACCGGCACTGCAAATGCTAATCTAGAGTCCCCAATTCTGGATACTCTTGGAATGGGCAAGTAGACGCTGCTGCTATAAATTGCATGTATGAGTCTCACAATTGCGTTAACGGCATTAAACATCGTACGTTCCTATGATTGGGGGAAAAGAGGGTACGTGCGGGTACAAGGCAAATTGGTCTCGAACCTCCACAGACCTCCGCAAATTTGTGTTACAGTTCATCTGTTGGTGGCACTGCGCTGCACAAATTTGTTCTTATCACTGGTACACTTCTGGGGTGTCACGCAAATATATTGCTGAGGAAATGCCAGCGCAGGAACTCTGGATTAGTCGGCACAATACGGCTGCACGGTGATTTAAGCCGTGGTATTGTAACTTCCACTCCGGTATCCCACAAGTGAAATTCACCGTGTTCGCGCCCTTGTGTGTTGTGGTACATGTCAAGGTTTGGGTGTGATACGATTCTCCAATGTTTGAAACCCAATACGGTACTCACACGAAGCTGGATGGATGGAAAATGGGCAGCAGAGCAACACATCGATGTGCAGCAGTGCCGGCTCCGCGCTATGTCCCGGTGTGATTGGAGCTTGGATCAGGATTTGGGGGAGGGGTACCATATCATTTTATGCGGGTCCCCGTCCTCGTTCCCTTGGCGAAACATCGGAAAATGTGGGGGTCAGACCTTCGACCTTGACACCCTGTTTCGAACCCCGGCTTTGATGCGCCTGTGTTGGTGAATGGATGGAGGCGGGGAGGATCATTGAATCACTGGTAGACTGAGGTCGGCTGGCGCAAGTGGCGGCAATCAGCTCACCAAGCCATACCGCAGATAACACCTAAAGCATCCCCTCCCGCTCAACTAGGTCGTGGACCCCATGCAGCACCGGATAGCACAAAGCATCGAGCATCCAGAACCAAATCGTGGAAGAACTGCGACTGTTTCCATCCCCCGATGATTGATCCGATAGCAGCCTACCGGTACAGCACCAGTTATTTAGCGGGAATTTATGAGCGGCGGAATACCTCCTCCACCTTTTGAGGGTCCCTCGGGCTCTGAATACGCAACACCCATAGAGGCCTTTGTCGGCAACCGCCACGAATCCAGATCCGGACCCGAGTTATATTCGGATTCTGAAATGATGGTCTCTCCACCTCGAAGAAGCACGCCGAGAAGACAGGGCGTATTCCAGAACAACCTTGCTCTACAAGCGGAGTTGGAGCAGATTGAGGAGGGCCGAATACACGGGCTGCACATTTCCGACTTTCGCCGTTCGGGAGCGGAAGACGATCTCGACTCAAAGAATATTGATATCAGAGGGCTATTGGATAGCCTTCGACATATGCGGGCCAAGAGCCAAACTCAATATCGAACATTTCGGACTCGGAGACGAAAAGGAGAACTTGACAGCGATTCCCCCGCGCCCACAACTACTACCGAAAGCAAGAGTTTGGAGGAAGGTAGAACAACAGCTGTTCTCGGATCGTTGCGTATCGCAAAGGCCCCGATACGCAGGAGGGCACATCAAGGGCTAAGGTGTCCCTCTAACAGAAAAGGTGGCCGGGAGTCGAGATATGACGATGATTCTTCCAGCGCGGTAGACTTCTCCAGAGGCCGAGAACATACCCCCTCAGGAGACGCCTCGACTCGCGACACCTGATTCTCCTTTCCTCTCTTTATTTTTTCCTTCCTCATTGTAAATAGGAAACTTTAGACACTAACCACGACCAGCTCCTTTTTGTTTGTTTTTTCTTCCATCAGCGGTAACAAGGGTTTCATGGCAGGGCGTACTGCGGCATTTGGGTCCCGTTCATTTTTTCCTTCTTTTCTTCCTTTCCATAACAATAAGTAGGTGTAGAGCAGTGTGTGTGGATGCAATACTGTACAGCACTGCGATAATCAATCTTGCGAAACCTATAATCAAATGGATCCACAGAAAAGGGGTGATGATCTCCGCCCCGCCGGCCTCCGATCTCGATTTATCGGGACGAGTCTCATTTCCCCCATCAGACTCGGAGTCATTCGGCGTGTGCGTATCAATCTCGTGATAGTAGCGTTGTACCGTAGGAGATGAAGCATATACGGGCGGTACAGTACCATACCTACCCAAGTTACCCGAGAAAGGACGGAGCAAAAGGACGAATCCCACGCGACAAGTATCATACGGTACAGTACTCGTACAGTACACAAATGTTCAGCTCGATGCAGCCGATATAAACAATAAACGCGATATCATGAGTACCGTACGCTGCCCCTCGCACGGTAATTTCCCCCTCCCCGACCGAATCATACTCATCATCCTTACAAGTATTGTAGAGGCGGGTATCGGATATCCAAGAATGGTAACCCCGGGGGTGAAAGGGAAATCTAACAGAGCATTACGAACAACCTTCTACGGTACCGGTAATTAACCCACCGTATGATAACTAACCCCCACCCGGTCCGATTCAGGTTTCCGGATTACTCGATATCTAGCAGGACAGCGAGTGATCGACGGATGATAATAACGTGATTACTGTCGTTGCTGACACTACCGTACCGTACCGTATTTCTCTCTCTCTCTCTCTCTCTCTCGTGTGTACTAGTACAAGTATGATGAGTGGGCCTGGGAACGTCTGACATGGTTACTGTACGGTAAATCACCGCAGGCACCGGACTGGCTGAGGTCCGGATCGGTCAGCAGCTAACTTGGCTACGGTACGGTAGATAGCTAGCTGAACTAGATGAATGAATGAATGGATCTAAGTTAGGCAACCACTGACCGCCAGCGAATCAGTTAGACCGGTTTGGATTCCCCGAATGTTCCCTGTGCAGTTGTTAGCGCGGCTTGAGGCAGTTTTGGTATGGTAGGGTAGGGTAAGGGATAGATGGACAGATGGGATGGACTCTGCAGGAAAAGGGTCTACCGTACCAGTACGAGTACAGTAATATATCCCATGAGGAAGGGGAAAGGGGGGGGGGGTGCTGTGAGACCTGCATTTTCCAGATATTCTAGTTCTTTTTCCTTTTCCTTTCAACTCCGAATACAGCGATCGTATCCGTCCACTGCAGCTAGAGCGCGAGTGATACTTTGTGACGATACCCGCGGGATCGGTGAGTGGAATTCATCTGCGTGGTGAACTATCATACCGAGAGTAATATAACGGTAACTCGAGTGATGGGGGTTTTGTATGGCACATCATCGCACTAGTAACAGTGTCATAACCAAACGGTGTCCACACCACACCGCAAAACTCTATTCTATTCTTGAGGAGATTTTTAAGCTAACTTGACTCTGTCCGGTGGTTGCTTGAAATGAAACGTGACAGGGCTTGTTTGTTCCCTCCTACCGGACCGTATGCTGTTGGATTTTTTTTCTTCTTTCTTTTCTTTTTTTCTCTTTCAACTTTGTATTTGTATGGTGCTGGTTGATTTGCCACCGTACGAGTAAGTACGAGTAAGCGTTGGCTCTCTGCAATGTTCCCTTAACTCGTTCGGGTGTTTTGCATGCATGTATTATATTATAAAAGTTTCTTCCCACCTCCCCCCCTTCCCTGCTTGCATTCGCCGCCCCCGCCTCCCCGCGGTTGCATCGCTTTCTGCAGGCTGTGTGTGTGTGTGTGGGGGGTCCGCCCCTAGTAAGGTAAGAGCGAAAGGTTAATGTTTGGTATAATTACCAGCACCGTAGGCGTTTTCTGTCAGAATATTCGTGAAAATGTCTGGACATATTATGATAAAAAAATGGAAAAGAGCCGATATTTCGAGCACGAACCTGGGAGCCTCGCACCTCTATTTATTTATTTTTTCTTCCGGAAAGCTTTGGGAATGGGGTGAGGTGAAGGTGGGTCGGGCCCGTTTACGAGCAATTGAATCCTCCCTGCTAGAAAGATACGGTACCGGGTTCCCGCAAAGCATGATGTGATACGAGTACCTGCGGATCAAATCGCTCGTGCATCACCTCGCGGCGAAAATTTGCCATTCGGAATCCCACTCCCGAAGGGAGTTTTTCTTTTCTTTTTCCTCCTCCAAAAAGATAGGAGTACCGGTACCGTAAAACAAAAAAAATAGGGATAGTGGAGTAATAGGGGTTCGAAGAGCATGCTTTTCAGGACGGCGATGTTCACAGTAGTCACTTTGGGAAGGATCGGCGACGGGGTTTTGCTTGAGCGGGAACGTTTATGGCTTAGCTCTTGGTGACTGGTGGTCCCGCCTTGTGCAGGCTGGTGCCGGTATCGCATCGGATTGTGAAGCGCTCCCTGGGTACGAGTGCCGTACTGTATTTTCTTGCTATGGTAAATACCGATACCTTGCGTGGCGATATATATATATACCAACATATATATATATATAAAGTTACTGCCTACCGTATGACAAGGAAATACAAGAGAACTTTCTAAGCTATCGAACGACTGGATACCGTAGCTGACTGATTGATTCCGGTTTTCGCATGGTGGGTAACCCCTTGTGAGATTTGGGGAGATGGTGGGATTGCAGGTTTGGCTTGATGATACGGGAGCAATCGAGCACAGGAATCTTTGCCTTGGATCGGAGGTTCTTAGGGGGGTAGACCAAGTGTTTCTGCCATCGCACACAAGAGCTTGTACTAGCACAGCAGCGTTTGGGTGCGAGGTAAGTTGGGTGTTGGGATCGACAGCAATCCTCGGCCTTGGCCGCCCAGTGTTTCCTTTGGCCCGGGTAACTTTCCTTGATTCATCTTGGGATACGGTATTGTACGAGTACTCGTACAAGCAAGCAATCCACCGTACCGGAGCCCTGGTGTGGGTGTTCGAACTCTCGTGCGGGAGAGCAGCGATATGGATTTACCGGCGGTAGCACCGGTAGTGCGAAGGAGGAGATCAGCGAGCGCGTCGGTAATTTTCCATCCCATATTTTCTCACACAAGATCACTCGTATTGCCCTTTTGGTCTTGGCGCCTACTAATTACGGCTAGAGCACTATCCGTTTCAGGAAAGTGCGCCCGACTTCTGGCCGACCCGAGAGCTGCAGCGCGCTCTGCTCGCATCGAAATGGCAGGTTCGAAGGCGTCCCACCCATGGGATTGGATTGAGGGCCAGCTGCGATAGCCTCGGTGTGGCCCAAACACGGACAAAAGTGCATATTTCTCTGCAGGGTTTCCTCCAACCGGTGGACCGCCGACAATGGGCTGCATTCAGGAGTTCGAGACGAGCCGGTTGACAAAGAGGAAGCTTTGGACAAGGCTCGCCCCAAAGCTTTTTTTTCTCTCCGTCGAGTAAAAAGTGTTACCAAAGGGCTGACAGGCCCAGCCTCGGTCTAACCTGCCGAGACCCGCGACCCGCCAACCAAATACCCATATTGCCCCTACCTCGTTTCCAGGTTGATGGGAGGGTGCGACTCATCGGACTCCAGGGAGAGTGGGGATAACCCTCGTCTCGCTGCACTGCTCCACCCTGGGGACTGGAAGGTTGGACTGGCACGATACTTGTACGAGTACCGTATTGCTCCCACTGGGTAGAGAGGGGTGCCCGGGGCAATGGACCAGTATTAGGTGTAGTGCGTGGCTAGTAGGGTGGCAGGACCCAGGGTTGCACAGCAATCCCACCCCGATTCGAGCCAGTGGAGCAATGAGAAGGGAGTATGATACAAGCCACACTCTCGTAACCAGCGCCTGTTGGATTTTTTTTTTCCAGAATAAAGCGTTACCCGCGGCCCTGTTCTTTGTACCTCTCTCCCTCTCCGTCCCCGGACTTCTCTCCAATCAACACCCACCCCACGCTTTCTCAGGGAGGATATAACACCAACCCACCCTGCGGGAAGACAGACTCCGCCTCTCCTCGACACACACCACATGCTGACAACGGCATTTTTAGCGGAGACCCAGTTCCTTCAGCTTGGGACTCGACCCTTTGTTTCGTCACACCGGTGCGCGGTGTTGACGGAACATGTCCTTGAGCCCCAACACTCACCCCGACCTACGGGTTCTCGTTCCACTCACCGAGCATACGGAAAACACGGACGGCCCGACACCAGCACCCGCTCCCTCAGACCACCATCTGCATCCACCTCCAAAGCCCCTCGACCTCCCTTCATCGCCAGAGGATTCGTTCTCGCGACACCCGCCCCAGCCCCTTGCTACCTTTGATGGGATCACTTCCCACACCGCTACCCCGACAGAACCGCCGGCGATGCCGGAGGTTATGCCCGCAGACGATTTAGAAGCAGAGGATGATGATGGCGGAACCTACAGAGAAATACAGGCCAGGGTAGATCAGATTCACAGAACCCGCCACGACACCTCGAGGTTGACCGAACGTCGTGTCCTCAAGGTTCCACGCGTTCGCAAACATCATTCCTCATCAGCACGCCGTGAGCGTAAGATTCGCTCCCGATCTCGCCCGTCGGATATGGACCCCTTGAGCAGGACGGAGGAAGCGTATTCCCGCGAGCAACGCCTTCACGGGCCCATACCAATGCAAGAGGGGAAGCCTCGGGAAGAGCCAGGCGATTCCCGACACGGTAAGGCTCCTGGCCCTCTGGTCGACGTTCCAGAGATACGAGTCGAGTGCACTGGCGAGAGCAGGCCAGTGACTCCGCCGAAAGTGGAGGCTGATGCCGGGCGGATGGATTGGTGCCAACAAACTCCTCCTCACCAGACCATTCCTGAAGAATGCCCTATGGATTGGTCTGGTAATTCACCACCAGCACCGGCAGCACCTCCACCGCCGCCACCTTCAGACATGTATTGAGCATGAAATCGCTCTTTAAGCCTTGTCTTCACGGCCGCTTTTCCGCGTCCTGTCCCCAGCGATCCTCAATACTGCCACCTCAGCCTCTTGTGCATGCTCGAATTTGCGTCTCGAATCACCCCCTTTTGGCAGGATCTCAATCGCCGAACACTCTATCCGCTGTGTACATTTCTCAATGACTAGAGATACCCTCTCTTCCATTTGGTTCCCCCTTTGCTCCTGTATCCCTTTTGTTTTTCCTTCATTCGGCGTCTAGGGCGTGCATTTGACGCATCTCTATCCTTTTGGCTTTCCCTGAGTTTTCGCCCAGCTATTTATTATTTTTTCCCCCTTTTCAGAGCGGCGTTTTCGGTTTCATTGTACAGTGAACTTGTTTCCATTCCTGTTCAGTCAATCTTAGATGGTCGGCGCCGGGCTTTTTCATTCTAGTTATTGGTGGTGCTCGTGCGGCTCGTTACGAATCCGTCGCGTTCTGCAATTTTTGTTCTCTTTTCTATCCATTTTCTATCTATTTATTCTCTATCCTGACCTGATTTCTCCGACCCAGAGGGGAAGGCATCTCGACCTCGGATTATGGTTGGGGAGTCACGTTTTTTGTAGCACATATGTTGGTCGAACTCCCCGTTTTCAGCCGGGAGATTTAGGTTTCGACACGACGCCATGACAATGAAATTAGCGAGGAACCTTGCAATTAGTTTGGAGATCCCAAGATGATGAAGAGATACTGGTATGGGAAAAAAATTTGTACTCTGTCTATGAAGTCCGGGTGTGTTGAAGGGAGACCTACCGGTAGCTCGCTTCGGATGGAGGTCTGACGGACGATTTTTCAATGGGCAGAAAGAGACGGAGCGTATGTATCCCAGCACCCTCCCCATTTCCAACAACATTGGCAGCAAGAAAAAAAGTACTCGTACACCCCCTTCTTTTCTTGTATGATGGCGAGTCATGCGCTTTGTCCTCTGTGCCAGTACCACTCGTATGAAGGATAACTCTCGTGAGTGCCGTAGACTAGAGAAGGCCTCGTCGCGTAGGGGAAAAAGAAAAGAGGAGAAGAGAAAAACGCCCATCGCCCCCACACACACCCCTCTCTCCCTCCCCCCCTTTGAGAAGAAAAGCGTCCAGGTCCGTTCCCGCCCGTCAAAATAGTTTCTCCATCCAACCAACTAAGCGAACCCTAAAACGAAATCCCCAACTTTTCGCCCCGCAATCCGATAAATTCCCTCCAATCTCAGAAGCTTCTGAATCCACCACATGGAGATGGATAGATATAAACGCTGGTAACTCCCCACACACCTGGGGGAGAGAGAGGGCCAACCGGCAACGCACAAGCTCCAGTTCTTCCGCCGCTCTGCCTTGGTGCATGCCTTTTTCCTTGCTCGTGACCACCCACCCACTCACCCACCCCCCATCATACCGGTTAGCAATGGACCCCTACAGTAAGACATGTTGGTGCACTGGGCATGGTTGGATCTTTTTTTCTTTCTTTCTTTCTTTCTCTCCCTCTAACCTACCGCTATGATACTCGTACAGTACAGTACTGTACCGCTACCGTACCGTAGTTGATGTTTTTTTCTTTTTTTCTTTTCTTTCCTTTTTCCTTTCTCCCTGCTCCGTTCTTGGTTGGTTGACCGGAACGGACAGAGCAGAGAGAACAGACACATTCGATCCCTGGACTGTTGAAACAGAGACAGTCTTGCACGAAGAAGTAAAGAAGGAGGGAAAAAAGGACCTCAAGAACAAGCGTTCATCGTGGAGTAACCAGAGCATCTGGGTCCGAATTCTTTTTTGGACTACGGTAGTTGTGTGAGGGAGACTCGGATGTGCACAGATAATTTGTCATGAAAAAATTCCTGATCCTTGCGTTCTGGGTACAGTATGATACGGTACGAGTACTGTACTCGAGTACTGTACCGGTACTTCATACAGGATGCTTTGTATCAGCGCGCGGGACTAGACTAGATACGACTAGTGAGAATGTCACCCCCGAATGTTTCAATACTCGACAATCCTCTCTCTCTCTCCCCTCTCTCTCTCCCCTCTCAATTACGTTTCCTCCAGCCCGATGCTTCTGCACGGGATCATTCATACACCTCCACAGAACGAGGTCCCCCCTTCCCCTCACCTGTATCTCACCCCCTCCCGTACTGTATGTGTACCGGTATCAGATCGTACCGTTGGGTTGATGATGATGACGATGATGATGATGATGGTGCTGGGGAAACTCCGACTTGCCACCTCCAACCAACCGCGCAATGACCTGCCCGAATCTCCAAACCTGATGACCTACCGTACCGTATATATCCATCTGCATACTCGTAAGATAAAAAAAAAAACCATTCGAACGCACCGGACCCGCATCGCATCCCATCGCATCCCATCGCTTCGGATCTGCGATTTAGAACTAGGGTGTGGCTTTTTTTTTTTTTTTTTTTTTTCCTTCAAGGAGTACTGTACCATAAGTAAAGTACGGTAACCATACGGTAGGTTATTCCAGCGTCTCGTATAATTGGCATCCACACATTTCCGACTGGATCTGGTGAAGATGGAGATGAGGAAAGATGATGCGTCGTGTGACCTCGGTTTATAGACTCGTATGGCGGAATCTCGGTCTACTCTATCATAGCGTAAGGGATTGGTGGATTGGGGGGGGGTACTGTACCGTACCACCGTACTGTACGAGTTCCCATAGACCCTCGGTGTTTTGAAAAATCTCCTCGTATTGTAACCAATTTGCCGATTGGGAAAGCACGGGAATTCTCCAGATTTTCCGTTTATCGCAAATCTTTAGGAATGGGATCTTCCGGACGGATGGTGAGTTCTAAGTAGCACACGACGGACCAGTAACCATTATTTGCCTGAGCGGGTTGCCTCGGCTTATGCAGCAGCACCGCATTCCAATAAGAGAGACTCACAGTCATACCAAGCCGGCAGGAACGTCGCCAAGTTAGAGGTTAAGTTAATTATCACTCACACCGACCGACAAATGCCGAACTTTCTTACACACACTGTCCCTCATTCGTTCATTCATTCATTCTACCTATGATACCTACCCCCGCCAGCACATCCCGAAACTAACTCTTACCCACCCACCCACCCAACCGTGTATCATTACCCCAACGAGGAACCTGAGATTATTACGGAACTGGGGACATTTTCATCCGCTAATACCGTAGAGTTCTCAGCTGTTCTAGTGATACACATACCGGTAGCATGCCGGGAATGGACCCGGGAAAACAAAAAAACTTGCCAAGACTTGTTGATCACTTATTGCCTCGTCGTGTCTTGTAGTAGACTGAACGTTCCAAGTGAAGGAATTGTCGCTGGTCTGTTTGGACGGTGGGATATGGCGACTGCTAACCGCCCTGGCATTCCGTAATATCCATCCATCGTATTAGGTATACTTGAATTTGACACTCTTTTCTTTTCTTTTCTAGGGCGTGGGTGTAATTGTGGGATGAAACTCTGCGAGATCGGACGGACGGTCGTTTGGGGGTCGCGGGCGTCAAGTACGGTGAAAGCGCAAATAAGTGCGAGTGAGGTTGTATGATTTGAGCGAGTTTTTGTGGGCTGGCGGGGGAGGGGGGGGGTACGATGGGAAGGAGGGGGAGTGAATGGAAGAATGTGAATCTCTGACAGCTATCGTAGTAAAAAAAAAGAAAACAAAGGTGGGGCAGGGGGGGGGAAGTCTCTTGCATGTACGATATTTAAACCGTTGTAGTCATGGGGTCTCACTCGTTGTGGTTCAACGGTTACCCGGTTGTCTGTGAAAGTATCGTGCGGTACTATGTGAATCTGAAATGGTAAAGTAATGTACTGTATCGCCCCTCGCCCCCACCTTGCGCTTGCTTAACCTACCGTATGAATTTGTACTGAATCGCACTGTATAGGATAGATGGACCTCTGGCAAAACTTTGATAGCAATCCGCTGATGAATTTCTTTTCATCATACCCTGACTATTAAGGAAACTAACTTGGAATCTTGTACATTGCAGTTCTGGATTTCCCTTCTGTCTGTCTGTCTGGCGGTACGGTTACCAGAAGCGGAGAATTGTCATGCTATATATCATGCGTACGGTAGGTGCGGTATTTTGTTGCGCTGGGCTCTTGTCGGATTCCTGAGAATTGTTCTTTCTGAGGGTGCTTGTCGGTTTTTTGGTTGGTTGGTTGCTGTTTCTGTGTACTGTACTCTTACCCGTGTCGTACGGTTGGGGAGAAATATGGTACTGGAGGTTGGTTGATTGTGTTCGGTGTAAGGAGTTTTGGAGTAGGGAATTTATAGTATGATATTATTGTTATTGTAATGTAGAAAAGGCGTCCTTTGACAAAATGCCATGGCATTTCCATTTCCGTCCCGTGGGGGGGGGGTGAGGTCCACCCTTGATTCTTACTTGTACAGTGCTTGACTATGATACACCATAAACAACAGCTATATATATAGAGTAGGAACCCGGGGTTGAGGAATTCCTATAATAAATCCACACTTCCAACATATAGCCCCCAGCTGGGATCTAGTATGATACAAACAAGTAAATAAGTACAGTACGATTTCGCACCATTCTCTGGGAGGACCACCCCAAAGAGACACGCAGTTTCAAAAAGTGACGGGAATTCGTGATGACCGGGAAAATTCAGCCACGGATGACAACACGACCCTTCTCCGAAAGGGGGGAACTAGTTTTCTAGATATCATAGACCAAGAAACTTCTACGGTACATTTCTTAGTGATTTGGTGACTTGGACTGGGCTAGTAATGACCCCGGCAACATAACGACGATATAATGATACAATACAATAGCAAACCCTTATCACCTTCTAGCTCAACCCGTCCCGAAAGAGCATCGACATGACATGATATAATACCACACTTCAAACCACCAAACAAACTCCCACCAAAAAAAAAACCCCCCATTTCGTTATCGCCAGACTGGGAGGAAAAAAGTCTAGCGGCTCCTTTCAAAAAGCGCTCGAAGTACAGTACACTACCCATCCCCCAACAAAAACTAAATTTGTTTACAAAGTATTATTATTATTATTATTATTATTAGAAGTGGTAGGACACCCACCCGACAGCAAAAGTGCAAACGAAAGCTTATCTCGACGTCTTACAAGCAAAGCAAAAGCAGAGTATGGTGGTGGTGGTGCGGGATTGTGTGACTTTTGTCTTTCATTTCCTCTCCTTTCTTTTCTTTTCCATCATTGTTGTTGTAATATTGTGCTTTTATATAGGGTGCTATTTTGGGGACTTTGTTGTGGGGGGTTTTTTTTTTTGTGTGTGCGGTCTTGGTAACTGTTATTGGTACTTTACTCAACTCTTTTTTTCTTCTTCTTATTTCTACCGTTTTGTATTATGTGAGATGAATTGCGGTTTAGTTATTGTGCTCGGGGTACGGTAGAGTGTCATATCCGGAATGGTAAATAGTGTCGTTAGGATCTCACTCTCGATATAATAGGTATTGTTCCGGTGTGAGGGAGTGTATCATACGATATGTGAACCTTGCAATGGCATAGCGAGTATCATAACTTCTCGTCCGCCTCCGCGTCGCCCAATTACCGACCCGGTACAGTACAGTAGATAGGATAACCAGTCTTCATATCATAGCGCTCGGCCTCAAGAACTAACCTGCAGCACTCCAAGATCAGACATCTTTCCATCCCATCTACCCACCCCAAATAACACAACCATCACCGTCAACACGGCATTCACGCCAACTCCCTTCCCCCATCGACCATATCATACCATGGGAGAATTCCATCGCGATAACTATCCATCCATCCATCCATCCATCCATCAATTACCCCCTCCCACCCTCCCAAGAGATTACCGTTCGTTAGTGCAGTTGTTGGCCGGGAGGTTCCAAGTACCAGTACAAAGTGCAATTCCTCCAAGTACTGTACTCGTTACAGTACCGGCAGTTCGCACGCACCCAACCAACCGGGACCTTGAAAGAGCTCGGGGACGGGGGTGGGGTGTGGGACATTCGAGTATTATAAGAGGTACCATACTGTACAATGGTACATATGATACCTACCATAAGACTTCCAGAATTCCCCCCTCGTTGTGTGAATGTGGGGGGGGGGGGGGAGGAAAGGATGGATGGATGGGAAAATGGAAAAAGAAAAAAAAATACAACAGTTTTCTCGAGCGGGCAGCTCCAACTTTCTTCCCGATCTGAGGTGAGCTTCGAGTACAAGGTGTACTCGTACCATACGGTAGAGTACCGTACCGTACAGCATTCAAATTCCATAGCGTGATACTTCTACCTCATCCGCCGCCAATTCTGATCCGATACGGTACGATACACTAGCCGCAAGCACCACTTTCCAGAAAGAAAGAAAGAAAGAAAAGAAATCCGCAAACATAAAGAGACTCCCAACGCACGAGTAAATAAATATTCCCGCTAAGCGAGTCCACGCTGAGATACTGGCGGTAATCTTCTGCGCTAGGCATAGTGTAATACTAGAGAATAGTAGCAATTATTATTAGTAGTAGTAGTAGTACAAGTAATAGCTTGCTCCCAACAAACATCACCATCATATTCTCCGAGCGGAACAAAACCCGTCACAAACGAACGAACGGGGCTGGCTCTGGCTGGCTGGCTGCACTTAACTTCACTTAGCTTCACTTCTTCCCAGGGCACTAAAAAGCAGATCTCCGCGCGAGAAGGCCAAATTTTTTTTTCCCACAAAAACCTGACCATCATCTACCGTAACTTACAATACCGGTAATGTCGAAGCGTCCCTAAATAAAAGAGAAAAGGGGGGGCTGCTACGGTATTGAATGCCGTATCATAGCTGCCAGAATTTGAACCCTTTCACTTGGATCTGGGTGGTAGTCTAAGTTAACTTAATGCGATACCGGTAGCGGTTCTGTTAAAAAAAAGAAAAAAAATAACCCTTCCACACTTGCGAATAGTTACTGCACACCTTCAACGAAAAAGAAAAACTCGTATCCCGAGAAACCAACAATACCGCTAAAAACAAGAAAAAAACACTCACACCGAGCCAACCCAAACGACACCAAGAGAGACCAGTCAACGATACACCCACCCACCACCACCACCACTACACAAAATATTCCTGATTCCCACAGGCCCGGGAGGGAACACAAAAAGTAAAAAAATAATAAAAAAAACCTCTCCCTCTTCACTCGCCTTCTCTGCGATTCATCTTCATTTTTATACACGATGGCTAGTTCGTTTTACTTCACGGCTGAGTACACAGAGCAAGACAAGACAAACACTCAAAACTTCCGGTATGTTAATATAAGGTAGACCCCATTCAATACTTCTCCATGTATGCATGCAAAAAGGAAATCAACAACTAAGGAGAGAAGAAACACCGAAATATGCACGTTCCATCGAGGCCTAGGCTGACGCTCTCATCCCATCGTGAATGAATCAATGGAAAATAAGTGAAAGGATAAAAGTTTGACTGTAAATAATTTCGCTCGAGGTTGGCACGTAAAATACTGTACTTGGTTGCTGTATAAGAGGCGTGACACGTGTGCAAGAGTGAAAAAAAAAAGAAAACAAGAACGAGGGCGAAAGAGAGTGACAGGGTGAAAAGGCGACCACTTTTTGTATATGTATGAATTAAACTGATCCGTAAAGCTTTGAAATTGTCGACGGTAATGATAGAAACTCGATGATTTGTTGCTAATCGTTTAAACAGACCCTCACCACCAAATCCATCCATTCATCTCCAGCTTAGGTCGCCCTTCTCCCCCTTCATCTCGCTCTGCACCCCTTCCCGACTTCCTAATCCCAATCTACCGAATAGTCATCTGCTTGGCCATTTTATTCCCCTTCCCAGTGATGCTCGACCCCTCACGAGTGCTGCCCGAAGAGCCAGGGCGCTTCTCAAACAGCTTCCAGAACTTGAGATTCTCGTCACTAGCGCAGGTCGCCAAGGTCTGGCCGTCGGGGCTGAGGGCAGAGTGTAGAATTCTCGTCTCATGGGCCGGGATCTCTACATTGCGGACAAGGTTTGGGTAGCTCCAAATGTTGAGTTGGTTGTCGGGCATTCCGTGGCAGGAGACTAGCTCGCGGTAACTATAATGATGATAAGACTTAGCTGTGCCGCAAAGAGAAATACACGACCGGGTTAGGCAATCAATGGGGAGGAATTCCTTACTTGGTGCTCCACTTCAAACTGGTAACCTGGCTACCGGTATCGATCGAGTTGACTCTAGCGCCAGTAGTTGAATTCCAGAAGTGGATGCAACGGTCATAGTTACCGCCCCCCGTAGAAAGGAGGTTGAGCTGCCAGGGGCACCAAGCGAGGGCTTTAACGGCAGCCTTGTGGTTAGTCTTGGTCCATTTGGGCGTCTGAATGGACCTGGCATCCCAGATGTTGACGAGGTTGTCGTTACCACCGCTGGCAAGCTGTGCGCCATCAGACCTCCACTCTAAACCGCAGACTTCGGAGGCGTGCGAGAGGAGCTCGGCAGTCTTGTGCTCCGCAATGCGGACGTCGTGGTTAAAAATGTTGCCTGAGCGGGAACCGGTGGAAAGGATAGCCTTGTTCCAGCTCATGACCCCCACGCGGGATTGGTGGCCACTCATGGTGCGGAGCTTGGTCCGGTCTTCCACATCCCAGATCTGAACGTCGCCAGAGTCGAGCCCGAGAGAGATGTAGGCTCCATCGCCGGACCACTTGATGGACGTAACGTAGGTGTCTGGCGAAGTCTCACACAGGGCATTGACGTTTCCAGTGTCGGCATTCCAGACGTATACATGACGCTCGAGGCCAATGGCAACCTGGTTGCTCGAAGACCAATCGAGAAGGTTGAGGTAATAGTCATCGACAAGGCCAGGAGCGTCAAGAACGCGCTCTGGCGCTGTTAGGATACGGCGGCGGAATTGAGCTGCTGAGGCGACCGTCTTGAGCGGGCGATTGTATTGCGATCTCAGGTCAATTGGCTTGGATGACTCTGGTGCTGAAGGCTTGAAGGCCAAGATGCGAGTGGTAAGGTTAACACCACAGGCGGCGGCGATCGAAGTCTCGTACTCCCGGGAATCGGTGTTAGGGCGCTGGTAAAGCTCACTGGAATCATCGCCAGAGGTGGAATTGGTCGAATCGGTATCGTCGTTACCAAACACGCCACCACTCAAAACCGAATTGGATCGGCCATGGCCAGTGCCCGGACGGGAAGGGTGCTCAATCTTCGAGGAAGCAGTCGGAGAAGACGCCCCGCGGGTAGGAATGAAGCGATCGCCGTTAATCCGGATAGTGGTCTTTCCAGTCCCGGATCTGGTCTTTCTCTTGACGGGGGTCTGACCCGCAGTAGTGCCAGTCCCAGTCAACGCCCAATCGCTAACGCCAAGGTCAAGGCGAAGCGGTGAAACAGCCGATCTAGCGATATTCGACTTCGGTGAAGGTGCGATCCTCGACGAACGGGATTTTGACGAGCCCGAAACATTCAATGATGCGAATGCGGCCGTCAGCGAACTGCCGGTCCGGGAAGAAGCATCTCCGAAAAGACTGGCCTTGCGGGGAGGATCGGCGTGCCATGAAGGATCGTGATGACGACGGCGAGCAGGAGGAGTGAAGGGCGAGGCATTATTTGGGCTATTCCTTCCCCGAGGGGAGGGAGTGAGCAACATACGACCACCTGCGGCCCTGGTGGAGAAAATATTGGAGTGAGACTTCACTGGTGTGTGCACAGCTGTAGTGGCCATCTCGAATTAAAACGATATCCGAAGGGATCTGATATTATAAAGGATATAATATAGTTGCTTATGAATCGTTGTATCTTGAACAGGATCTCAACTGAATGATTCCTGAGTGTCGGTGGCTACTTCTGAGGGTCGTGCTGCTTGAAGGGAAGGAGTGAAGTAACAAGATGAACTGACTAGCAGCGATTGCAATAAGCGAGGATAGAGGTTTTTTTTTTGTATGAGGAGGAGTAATGTGGGAGATGGAGAGCGTAGAAGAGAGAACTCGTATGGAGAGGGAGTGTGAGGTGGCTTTTGTAGGTTGAATAATGCCAAGAAGTAAACATGAGCACAGTCCACCGGTCGTCAAGGCAACGGAAATTTTGCCGACACCATTTCTAAATTTGAAAGTGGTTGCGGCACGCTAAGGCAAGTGTGATATGATAGGAGACCTCATCAAAACCTAAAACTCCACAGTTCATTCGACATCTGCATCACGGAGCAAAAGCGGCCAAGTTCCCTCCGATGATTTCTTGCTTCGCCGGCTAACCGGGGCCCGAATATCATACCGGCATTTACTTTCACTCTCCGTGCTTTCGCAGGACAGTTCACCCGAAGAAAGAAGGTTGCCGCACGACAGCCACCGAAAATGCTCACATGTCCAATATAGGCAAAAGCCCGTATGACCTCCCTTCACCATAGCAACGCGCTTGTATTCTTATTTTGTTCTGTTTTACTCGTGGCAGAGAGCTACGAACAATCCTGCGGCTGGGGTGGATGTTTCAGACGTCCCCAGGCCCTCAGACCGCCTGCCCCGCCCCTTCCCTTCCTCTTCCCTAACCTACCGTACTTGTACGGCTACGGTATGATATCTCTTTTTCCCTGCGTGCCGCTTCGCTAAGTTACAACTCATGAAGTTTTCAAAGTCAAGTTGGCTAGCCAGGTACAGTGGTACTGTGGCAGCCAACTGGTGCGAATTGAACTGGACTGGCTGGGGTTACGGTCGTAGAAGCTACGCGATATGATACGATCCCGGATTGTGATATCTTCCGTTGCTTTGATTACGATCCGTTTCTCTTTTTGAGGAATGAATACCAACCTGCTGTGCGATAATGTGATACAGAACTGTAAGCAAAGCCATCGCTAGATCGGCACCTTTCTTCGGACGGAAGATACCAGGTTCCAGTGTGACAGGATGCGCTCATAGCAACCAACCCCGTGAGCTCATTGCGAAGACTAAGGAGCCCTTTGTAACTTGCGCGAACAATTCCTTTTTATTTGTTGAAATTATATCTTTCCCAATTGCTGGTAAATATTCTCCAACCAGGTTCCTGCCGGAGCAAGAATACTAAAACATAAAGCTTAAAAGATGAAGGAAGCAGGACGGATCGGGGAGAGTGGGATAGAGCACGAAAAAGGAGAAAATGAAGAGGAAGGAAGAAAAATGAGAAAAGAACGCCCCCAGTTACAAAATCGCATCGTAGAGAGAAACTGTTCCCTTTCTTTTTTAAGAAAGGGGAAAAAGAAAGATGAAATGGGAAATGGGAAATGGGAAATGGAACCAAAATGGTCGAAAAAACAAAACAAGTGGCAAACCATGAATGACACCCCGGAACCTATTTTTTTCACCAGAAATAATATCATAAGTAGAAAGGATTTTTTTAAGAGACGTCCGCCCACCTTATTCGGCGGCCCCCTCCTCTTTTCCACCTCCGAAAGAATAGAACAAATAGATAGAAAGCGATATCAAGAAAATCAATGGTACGCCGAACAACACCAAATCAAGCAATAAGGACGAGAGGAATAGAGACAAGAAAGGGGGAGAGTTGCATGCAGTAAACAGAAATGAACAAGGAATTCTCCACACCGGCTGGTTCCTCCAATTACCATCGTTAACAATTAATTTGAGGGGGTCCCCCGATAGTCCAGTAGAAGTCGACTTCTAGCAGGCCGCTCCAGTACACTACAATGAATGAAATCAGAAACTCCGGTTTAGAGAACTGAAAACGAGAGATGAAGATCGCTATTTCGTTACCGCTCGCTTCATGCCGGAAATTTTCTTATCCTCGACGCCCCAGTCCGGCCTTCGAGCTATCCAGATGTGCCTAGGAGATAGGCGTTAGTGAGCCCTCAAAAGGCAATCCACAGAGAGTGACCACATACATATCGCTATACGCGTGTATCTGTCGGTTGTTGATGTCTTTCTGCACTGGCCCAAGTAGATTCTTCACATCGTCGACCGACCACCCTCCAACCCTTGTCATAGGCGCTAATGTATAGCCCTCAAGGGCCTCCGAGAGCCCAAGATTGTACCAGCGTCCGCAATCTTTGAGATATGGATCTGACGGCCAAGGGCTCAGTGGAAGCTTCAGCACCACCTCCTGGACGTCCACAAAACCCGCTTCCCTAAGCAATTGGCCAGTTCGTGCTTCATATCTCAACGGCTTGCCCGCACGCTCTGTGGTTTCAAGCAAGTATTGCTGCCACTGATACAAAGCATGGGTGGTGGTAAGTGTGCCATCATCACTACGGGCCTGAATATCGATATCTATATATTCAATCCAACCATAACCGGGCTTGAGATGTCTAAAATGCAACATTCGTTAGCTTTGGGACTGCGCATCTTGGGTCAGCGTGGGGACGAACTCAAACGCTCGACGGAAAAGCGTAGGCCAACTAGAGACACTCCCACAGCCAGCCCGAAGATGAATCAAGTCAAAAGAGTCTTTCCCCAGTGTCCATTCACTCTCAAAATCGCTAATTTGAAATCGGAGGTTACGCGGTATCCTAGGCAACGTTATATCAGCGGGATAGCTCGTCCTGTGATTGGATTCTATTCACTTACCATTTCGGTTGTATCAGTGATAAATCGATGCCGATGACCTGTCGCAAGCCAAGCGTTAGGAGTTGACCATGGGATAGCCAAAGGGATCGTTCCTACCTCTGCGTCAGGATATTTACTATTCGATAAATCAGTAACCATCGTTGCAGTGGGAACGCGAGGGGAACTTACTCCGCCATATCAATCGCCCAAATACCGGTCCCGGTACCGAGATCTAGGATTCTGGGTGGGGAATAATTTCTCGTGATCGGGGCACGGTGAAGCTCCTCCTGTCGTGCGACGAGAAACATCTTGTGGTAGATATCAAGGCGGTCTTGCTCTTTCTTTGAAGACGTTAGCACCGAACTCACAGACCCCTTAACATTTTGTGAACGGAGAAAGTCATACAATAATGCTTGAAGGGGGGAAATTGTACAAACCTCATCATTTGGATACATGTAGGCACCACCTCGGTAGCCATGAAACCGTCTACCGTTCTCAAATTGGTGCGTGTTGCTGTCAATTGATATCGGTGTGAGCGAAACACGAGTTTTCCATTTGCGTCTCATTTTTTTTTCTTTTTCATTTTTTTTTTGTTTCGACCATCTGAATCACGAAGCGAGGGAGAGGATCCCTTACAGGTTAAAAGTCATGGCTATCAGCTATTTATCTATCCTTCCTTCAGGTCGAGGATGGTCGGGAAGGACTCGCTGCAGTGGGTTGGCCTTGGCGTGGGAAGGTCAGGGAGGGTCAAGGGGTGGAAGGGAAGCTGAGGGTGGATGAAGAGCAAAGTATCGGAGGGAAGACAGGTTGGAGACCGCAATTCAGCAGGTCGACGGAAATGCGGGGGAGGGATGGAGGCGTGAGGAGGGAAATGGTGAGGAGAGGCGAGAGAAGAGAGAAGAGAGGGAAGGGAGGATGGAGAGCGAGCAGGAGTGTTTTTTTTTTTGACGAGCGGGTGTCAAATCGGGTGGGGGAGAAGGGGGAAAGAAGAGAGGAAGGGGCGATACGTAAATATACTTTTAAGAGCAGAGAAGAGGGTGGTGGTGAAGAACCCGAACCAGACTGCTGGGATCCCCTTTCCCAGCAGTGTTAATGCTGCTTAGTTAGTGCTGAGTGGATGAGCGAGCGGGTGAGCGTCCAGGGGATGGGATATCATACCATAACTGAGTCCTCGCTCCCCATACCCTATCGACTAGGACCCTTTTGCGGTATGTGTGCGTGTGTCTCGGGGTGTGTGTGCATGAAAGGTGTGTGTGTGCTGGGTTCATGACTTATGCGCATGTATAACTGGGTGGGCTCCTGATGAATGGCCCCGGACCATCCGCCCCACTGCTCCGTACGTTATGCGGGTGAGGATACCCTTTCCGCCCCTAACAGCGCAACGCCTCCCCTCCAAGGGCACCCCCGCCCGTGCTTGCTCTAACTTATTCCTCTCTCCACGGCGTCCCTCGGTTCCCTTCCTCGTGCGTAACTCTGCGCCAGCGCACACCGTGGTCCGGTTCATGGGCCTGCCCTTGAACCGCACCGGCCCATGTCCTCTGGCGCTGTGCTAGCACTGTACGAGTACCGTACTGTACTCGAGTAGATACCGCTATCCCCATGACATGCCCGACAACCATACCGGATGATATGGCGTCCCAGCATCCATATCACGTCGTACAGTATTGCAAGTGTTAGAAATGGTTGAGAATTCTGAAGTGCTGCTCGCTGCAGCCTCGAGGGACACCTGCTACCTCCAGACTACAGCACAGCGCAGCGGCTCACCGCCCGAGGCGCTGGTTTCCAGATCTGCTACGGTGCCTTTACCGTCCCATACCGGTATCCTACCTACAACACGGTAGTCATACAACACCACACACAAAACACTTCCACCCTGCCGGGAATCGCCCCCCTATCGCTCTATCCTGCCATTTCTCCATCATCCCATCCCTCTCCTCCTCCTCCTCCTCCTCCCCCTTCCCCTCCTTCAACCTCTCAATCTGCGGATGCGCTGACCGTGTTCTACCATCGTTCTTCCAAGACCTTCCCTTCCCAACCACATCATCCATATTCCTTTTTATCGCGATTGAACCTTGAAGCATGGTACCATACCGGCACCGGTAGTTGTGTACCTACCCGACCCAGCATGCCACCTCCCTTGTGTACATGAGCGGTGCAGTGTGCGCTATTCCTTGGATCCAGGCCCTTATTCCGGGCTCGTTGTTCCCCCCCTTTCCCGCTTATTATCCCAGCATTGAGTACGAAGGGGGCGAAAAATGGGATACTCGAGTGATGAGAATTATCACGGAGACGCGATGATCGCTCATTAGAAAAAAAGCCTTCTGTCGATCTGGGCTGCAGGGTGTGATGCTCAGGCGTGGAGCGACGAAAGGGAAAGCGCAAATTCGGCTGTAGGCAAATACAGTAATAGAGCGACGCAGTGGCCAGGAAGCAAGCTGGCAGTCAGGCACCCTACCTTCTCCCAGGCGGGGGATCCAAGCCAACCAGCTTTGCAGCAAAGGAGAACGATGTGCATCCATCTCCTTGCACTGCATGCGTGTTCCGTTGATTGCACCCCGCTCCTCTGGGTAAGGAGGAACCTTCCCACTCCCTCTTTTTTTTTTTCCTTCCGCTTTTCGCCTACCGTATTTTCCATCAAGTTCCCACCTTACCGGTATTTCATTTTATTCCACCCTATTCCATTGATCCTGTTTTATTCCTCTTGGCCTTTCCCTATTCCTTCCCTTTTTTTCCTCTTGGGTGTCGTGCGGATCCGTTTTTTTTATCTTGCTTCATTCTGCTCCTGTTCCCAAGTTATCGCTATTCGCTAACTCCGTTCTTGCGAGTTGGGGGCCAGCCTTGGTTTCGGGTCGTGAACGCTGTCGACATTGGGGTGTGGAACCAGTGCCCCGGGTCGGTGGGAGAAAAGAAAATTCGCGCCCAACGTCATGGACCCCCTTGTCAAGCGGAGTTGCAGATGAGCAGGAAAAAATCGTGGACTGTCGGTGGTTGCGGAGAAGGGCCAGTCATATCGCGAGAAACTATTGGGCGTTGCAAGTGTCCTGTATCTTCCCTCTTCTCAGGTGATACCTGTGCATTACGAGTTCGGCATTCTATGATGGCCACTATCCGCTGCCGGTACCATACCTCTGCTTAAGGACCGGTGGGTTCCTCAACGGTTACCCGTGTCCTGCTATTCTAAGCACAGCCCTCACTATTCAAGCGAACCAGCTTGACGGAAC
Source organism: Tuber aestivum (assembly GCA_900010015.1). Classification (NCBI taxonomy): domain Eukaryota; kingdom Fungi; phylum Ascomycota; class Pezizomycetes; order Pezizales; family Tuberaceae; genus Tuber; species Tuber aestivum. Next base: position 193,327 of record LN890949.1, read on the forward strand.
TGAGATGATATCCACTCGCTTCTTCGAGAAATACACTAGAAGTTACACCGGAAGTTACCCCGGATGACATCTTTAGGGAATCATTTGGCCTTTCAGCATCTTAGCACAGTCTTCGAACCCCACTGGAGGCTTGAGTTAGCCTAGGGAATTCTGGCAGTGCGCCTCAGTCAGGATGCTGTCTATCAACCATTCTGGGCAGTTAGCGCGGAGTACCCATAAAGTACGCCATACTATCATTCCCACTATCCAAAAAACCTCTTTCGCATATTGCGTTGGCACATCGATAATCCCTCTCAAAGCTTTGACCTCTCTCCTGTCCCCTGTCATACAGCCGTGGTTCGCTTGCGCCTCGATCGAAACAGGGTTGATCACCTGAACAGCTGAGCAACAGAAAGTGGGTGAAGATCCTAGAACCATAGTCGCTTTTCTTCCATGGTGTGCCCTTGAGTTAAAGCTTTCGCCGGTTGTCTCTATCATATTTTGTTTGGATTTGCCGCTCACACCGTACCACCATGAAAGGGACGGGTTTGGGCTAGACAAGGAACAGAGCTATTAATTGATTAAACAAAACCACAGGTAGCGAAGCGCGGAATCGTGGGCAGGAGCATACCGTTTGGGATAATTTATAACTTACACAGTTTCGTTCTTTGCCCGGTCGCTTGCGATCGCGAGTCGTTACCGCACCCATGTTATTTTGAAACCAAAGTATTGTTGCAAGCGAGCAGGATAGGCAAGGTCTTGGGTTACTGTAAAGTACATATTGGCACGATAGAAGTACCGGATACCTGACCTCCGTAGCCCTGGTGATTTTTTTTTTACCAAAGGTTTACCCAGGTCGACTCATGATTTGGGTTGAAGACCCTAGCAGTGTGGTCTTTAATCTCATCCTCCCGAAATTTCTCCGAGGCACCGGTGCATTCCCATTGATTTGGCACTGTTGCGACTCCATGGTATAGGGGTAGGTGAGCTGCTGAGAGTGTGGGTATAAAAAAACGGAAATCAAGTTTGGTATCGCATTCCCCCGGTTCAATATTCTCCTTTTTTGGGGGAGAGACTAACGATGTGAACGAGAATGCATTTTATCGCGGGGGTCAAGAGGTTTATTCGGCAAGAGACAAAATGCTTGGTAACGCCGACGCCCCCCCCAAAGTAACAAATCCTAGGACTGGTATTGCTAGGCTTTGATCTACCCCGGCCTGGAAATCACTTTATACGAGTCCTAGTATACAACAATCCCGGATTGGAAGAAGCTGGTGGACAATCTAATGTTTTAACTCCATACCCGCAAGCCCCATGTAACGGATATCCAGAGTAACATAGTTTACGTCGGATATTTTCGGGATGTGGAGACAATGAGTCGTGGGCCTAAGATATTTCCCCAACGCAGGTCGGGTGCCTGAATATTGCAATAATACGGTAGTGAAAGTAATATTGTCTGGGAAATTGTGGGCGACAGGATTGCTGACGAGATTGCGAATGCTCTGTACTGACAACGGAGGATGAAGACGGGAAGGGAAGGTGGCTGGAGCCGCCGAAATTTTGATGGGGAATATGGGGCAGGTAGGACCTTCTCGGCATCGTGTGGGCATGCAAAAGATGTTCAGCTCCTATGCAAAAAAAGACTGAGGATCGGTAATTCCGATATTGGCTTGATAATCTCGATCAAGCTTAAATTGTCTCTTTGCCACCACGCGAGGGTATATATCGGTTCCCAGGTTCCAGGGAATAGGGGCGATAGGCCGGAATAAACCCAGTCAAATACCGGTACTGATACTTTCTGCGGGGCATCTGCCCACCCCATCTATATCCTGATTGGTGGTGAAACTGCTATTGTACGGTATGTACAGCCGCAAGGGGAGCATCTCGTGAGGCATGTCTTTCCCCCTTCCCCTCCCCAGGAACTCAAGCTGTTCTGGCAGGCCGCAAGTAAGGTCGGACCCCATAACTTGCAAGTTACCGGAGCAAAGCCGGGATATACTGATCACTTGCATTTGGCCCAGAGAATATCATGCAAGGGGGTTGGATGAAGGTGATACGACCCGGATTCCCCAGGGAAGCCCTCGAATGGGGGGGTGTCGCAAAACAGATCGTTCCAGAATGACAACTCTCATGAAAAACGGGGTTATATGGTAGTGAATACAATCACTGGCACAGGATATCACTCATTTACTAGATGCATACAGGGAATATAATAGAACTGTCGGCAGTTTCTGTGCTGGTATTGTACTGTGCTTGGGTGGGCTTCCTTTGGGATCTCGGCGGCAAGCGCTTGGTCGGAGCGGGCACAGGCTTTCTCACCTTAAAATCTCGTTTTCGGGGACTATTTCTTTGGGGGCCTACTTTACTTTTTTAGCCGTTTATTATTATTATTATTATTATTATTCCTGCTCGCATAATCTTGCACAATGCCGTAAGGGCCATTGCCACCTCCAAAAGAAAAATCAGCCAGGATAAGGTGATGTGAGAAGTCAGAATTAGGGATCAAAATGGCTTCTTCCAACTCGGGGAGTTCGTCTCCTAGATCATGTTTGGATCCGCCGATAGTCGCTCTTCCGGAGAGCCAGAGCTTCTACAACGTATCGAATAGAAAATAGTGTGTGATTACTTCTGCCCCGCTCAGGGAAAATGGAGAAAATCGCTTTGACCGTCTACACACTACCGGCATACCATATACATAGGAAGGGGTGAGTGGGGGAGAGAGGAGCAAGTTCGAACGGGGGTAGGTACCTCAATCCCGGTGAAGTTAAGTTGCGCTAGGGACGAAATATACTGGACTATATAGTAATGGAGTTAAAAGCTGCTTGCATTGAGCATCGGTACTTTGAGACACCGGTACTAGCTTCACCATATTGGAGAATGGTAGCGGGCTGGGGGAGAGTGCGGTAACAAGGGACCATAATTTTTCCGTGAAGCCTCACTGAGATGATGATTATCAAAGGATGGGGAGCGGATAATCCCCCTCCCTCCCTCGCCTGTCACCATCAATTGGCACCAGCCGTTGGAGGCAAGAGACACCAGGGATTTGCAAGTACCGAGCCGAGATGACAAGGAGAACGCGCCGTTTTAAGTCAGTTTGAGACACTATGTCTGATCAATGATGGGCTGAATAATGATAGTAATAATAATAATAAAGACCCGAGGCGCTGACATTCTGCTCGTGCTAGCGGTATTGCACTGCTTCACCCAGTGTCACTCCACTCAATTAAGGCGATAGACATTATCATACCTCTATTTTTTATTTTTTTATTTCTCTCCTCCCCCTCTTCTAAGATATCAGGAAGGGCAGGGCGGGGCAGGATACTCTCGCCCACCTGTACCGGTATATTAATGTACACTCCACAGTAAAAGTATGGTATTGCCATCAAGTGGGGGAGAGCATTTACGGATGCGCACATTTGGCGCTACCGAGAGAGAATGGGGAGGAAGAATACAGGACAGCACATCCTGTGTATGTGTCACTTTAACTAATGCATGGCTTACTCGCTGGAATTAATTAGTTTGCGAGGGCAGGTGCGTACCGTACATGCATACATACAGTGTACATTTCAACTATTTACGAGAGAAACAAATTCAGAGAGAAAGAGGGAGACACCTGGGCCGCCGATCCTGGAACACCTACTCTGCTAAAATATATATGTATATTATAATATTGTGATGTATAAAAAACACACAAACAACGTTAAATTACCATACCCTAACTCGCACACATCGGCTTTGGGGAGAAAGGAAGGAACAAGATTGTTTCTGGAAAGGCTCGGATGTTTCTATTCGGTACTGGCATTGCACGGTAGGGCGGGGTTATATTAAAGCACCAGCCCTGCACTGGTATCATACTTGTACATGACATAAATTAACACACCCATAGCAGCAACAGCAGATGCTCAGGCGAGAGGTCTTTGGTTTTTTCTTTTCTTTTCCCATTGCACGTTATCCCGGAGGGATGAATGAAACTTTGATTGAACTGGAATCCGGAAAGCGGGAGGGAGGGGAGGGAGGGAGGGAATTACGGGATTTCGGTGCTGGCTGGCTGGCCCGCAGCAGACGCTGCCTCTTGTCTGTCCACACAGGCAGGTCGGTAGATGCACTCCGGTCCGAGATAAAGGTACTCGAGTACTCGAGTACATAGGGGCCTGCAGCCAAGCATTACGAGCAGATGGGAAGGTACAGTGCTGTAGGGAAGCAAGGACAAGGAAGTAAGGGTTAAAAACGGAAGAAAAGGGAGGGCATGATATGATAAACAAAAAGGGAGGGGGAGAAAGAGGCAACGGTAGAGAGAAGAGAGATATGAAAAAAAAGGGGGGGGGATAAAAGAAATAGAGAAAGGAAGTAGGGTCGGCATGAAGTCCGATGCTGAAGGAGTTTTTTTATTTACTGCAGCAAGCAAGCAGTAGTAAGTACAGAGCTATACCACGGAACCCACCCAAAACTAACCCAATCGGAGGATCCCCACGATGGAGAGAAGTTCCCCCTTTAGCTACGGTATCCGCTTTATCAATATATCCATCCATCCATCAAGCGTATCAACAAAGCATCCCAATTCTCGGGGTCTAGAGCCGTAGAATAACTAGCTATAGTAAAAAAAACCCCAGCACATACCCACATCATGCCTACCTGTACCTACCTACCCGAATCAAATTACAAATACTCACTTCATCATCCCCCTCCCATTTCTCAAGCCCGATCCCAAACCACCTGCCTGCCTACCTACCCGCGGTATGGTACCTCCCCGACAAACAGATCGTGGCTACAACACTCCAAGTCCTCACGATTTGCGCACGAACAATTCACCAGCCCTCAACTCTCCCTTCAGTGCGCGGTGAAGCAAAGACGTGCATGTATGGCGTGGGGGTAGTGGGGGGTACAAGACCGTACCGGTACCATCGGCGAGAATTCGATACCGAAATCCCGAGTGGGGAGAGAGAGAACGTGAAGGAAGGGGAAAGGAAGGGGGGGGGAGGGGAGGGGGAGGGGGGGGGGGCGGTGTTAAGTACTGTGTGAACCGGGCTAGACATGCAAGTACCGTTCGACGGTGCCCGGCTAGAACCGAGATGTCGGGACTTTTGGGAGGTTTTTTTTTTTCCTACGTGGGATTGATTAGTCCGTTGGGGGAGGTGGGGAAACTGCAAGGTTACATGCGCTGTATTATACTTGTAGTACAGAAAGTAGTACTCGAGTAAAAAAGAATAAAAAATAAAATAAAAAGTGTATTTTTATTTTTATTTTTTACCCATCTCTCACCCACCCACGACGTCAGGAGCTACAATACGAGTACAGTAAGTGCATTGATGATCAATGTATGATCAGTACCGGGAGTTCACCTCAGCACGAAGGCGGATTGGATTAGTTTTGGAGAGCCCATGTATGTACCTGTATAACAATTACCACAGCACCTCCGGTTCATGTATAGTCACTCGTGGAAACGTGGGTTTTTTTTTCTTTTTTTCTTTCCCCCCCCCCCCCCAGAGAACCCACCCGGCGACGCCGGAGGTGGTTATTGTGCCTCGTGGTACAAGTACAAGTCGCCGTTGCGGTATGGTACCGGTACTTGTAATTTATGTCGAGCACCCTACCCATGTACCTTACTCGAGTACGGTACGGTACTTGCGGAGCTTAACCTAGAGTAGCAAAGCGAAGAGTTTGTGTATGTATGTGTATGGATGACAAAGGACGGGATAGGTCTCGTTCTAGACGGTGTGAGCGGCAGTCTTCGATTATAAAAGTGGGGTTGGTCAGTGCGTTGGGTTGGTGAGGCACAGTGGGACTGGAAACTGGAACTATAGATCCTCCTGGTGAAAAAAAAAAAAGTAAAAAATAATAATGGTATTATAACTGCATATTATATATAATACAGTATTCGTGCGCACCCGAGTATTGTAAAGTGTCATAGAAGCTGGACTGGACTGGACTGTCCCATTGTGCGGGGATTTAGGGCTTCAGCTTCCGGCTTCAACTCCGCTGCGCGATTGGAGTTTGTGTAAGCGTGGTGATGCGTGCGGTTATGATACGGGAATAAGAATGAGAGAAAAAAAAAGAAAAAAAAGTTCAATTCTCATGTTTGCAGAAATGACCTCTTCATTCGTTCTCCCATAAAATTCCAGGGACAAAACAAAAAACGAAGGAATGATCGGACCTAGTTGTTCCAGTATGATACCGCACTGGGCCTAGTCCAAGACGAATACCAGCGCAGTCGGATTAATCGGAATCACAGGACAGCCCTACGTACTAGTACAGTAAAACGAAAGGATGAACGCGACTTTGTGGTATCCAATCTAATCACTCCCCACTTCCGACGCACCGGCTGCAACTCCCCCACCACCCCCCCCCTCTCACAAATTATCATACAGTACTACCGGTGGTACGGTAGTAGGGTATCGTACCCATACCAGTATACGGTAGTAACAGCAGGTAAGGTAAGGTCTGTTAGGAAAGGGGGGGAGAGATCCTACTGAGGAATCACTATCACGAGTGAGTCTATATGACCACGCATGTCGTATACGAGCACTGGTACAAGCACTGGTTAGTATAATACGGTACAGTAACCTCCCACTTGGTATTGTTGAAATCCCCATGCTCCGATCAGGGGACATCCATCATACAGTGCTTGTACCACCACCCCCAGTAATTCACCCTTTTTTTTTCTTTTCGTTTGTTTGTTTGTTTCGCACAATGATACCGAATGGGATTATGCAGATGTGGGGAAACTACCCTGAGCGGCACAAGTACTGTACCGTACTCGAGTTACAATACTGTGGTGCAGGAACTTGGATATGACAGGTGTCACTGTGCTCTCGAGTCAAGTTCCCGGAATGATTGTGAGACCAATTGTGTATATATATACCCTACCAGCGATGATAGTACTGTATAGACATGTGCTCGTCTTACGTATCATACGGATAGACTGTACCGGTACTCAAAATCATTGCACCGCATTTTTTTTCTTTTTTTCTTTTTCCTCCCCCTTTTACTACTGGTACGATACTCGAGTACTAGTACATTCATTCTCCTTTCGTCTTCATTTTTTTGGCCTGATATACCTTTCTTGGGCCCGTGCCTTGACTAAATTCTATCGTATCATAACTATACCGTACTATCAGTACGGTACGGTATCGTGCCCGTTCGCTAACGGTACTGGTACCCGCTCGCTCACCCAGTAAGGTCGCAGGTTACGGCGCCCGGACCGGAAAGGGCACAGACTTGGAGGTCGTACGGTAAGTGAGTCCGTGGGTATGATAAGATTTTGTTCTGGGGAGACGTTGCACAAGAAGGCACCCGCTCCTGAAATTCTTTTTTTTTTCTTCAGCACTGTGTAACTTGGTGGTTACAAGGTGCTGGGAGAGGGTTGAAAAATGGAAAATGGAAAAAAAAAAATACATACCGGTATCATGGCAGCGGAGGCGAATGTTACTCTTCCGTAGCATTTTGCTAGTCAAGTAAAGAGTGGTACAGTAGAGTGCATTTCGGTATGTACTGTGCAAGTACGGTACTGTATGCCGAGAGCGATAAAAGGTTGGATAGGCACATTCGAGCTTTCCTGATCAGGTACTGCATTAGTGATGTTTTGACCCCTGAGATAACTGATGTCATCTACATTAATTATTGTGCTAAAGCTTGCAAGGAAGGGATTGTAGAGATAACGAGAACTCTTGGGATCGTTAGTTGGGGTCTGTTGGTTTTTTTCCCCCTCTCTCTGCCGTTTTTTCTGTAGTATTTTTCGCTTGTTTCGATGTTGTCAAGTTGGCAGCTTGGTGTGCTCAACGCCCAGGTTTGTAATCGAGTATAATATCAGGGGTATGCGATGGTAATTTATATCAGCTATCAAAAATACCCCCCTGGCATCGATAGTATCCTGAACCTTCTTCTCCCACAGATTTTCTCATGGATTTGCGATGTTGGCGCCCGTTCTACGATAACATGCCTTCTCTCTGTTTCGGTTATTCTGGTGTGGGTGAGACATGGGAATGCGGAGGTGATATCCGAGAGTCATGAGGTTGGTTGGTTTTGATTGATCAGGAAAATGTCAAAGCACTCGGGTACAGTGTGGTATGACGAGGATTTATAAATGCCTGTTTTTGCCATTATTGTAGTTTGCCGGTAAACAGTATGATACAAAGTATGCTCAGGACGCATGATAAAAAGCTGGTCTGCCCTGTGGAAAGCTGACATACATAGTACATACGGACGGACAGACTTGGAAAAAAGAAACATGAAATTAGGTGGAAGAAAAGGGATTGGAGAAAGGAAATATCAAGGAAACCAGCGACCTTTCAGAGGGGTTCGCCGGATTACTATCACTTTACCGTGAGCAGCGCAAGATTTAAAACAGAATTTCGCAGAGCACGTCCTTTCCCCTCTTTTTCAAGAGCTCCGTCATTGACTGGAGGCATTTCCTAGTCTCCAGGAATGCGTATTCAGCCTTGGCCGCTGCTATCTTGGCTTCTTCCGCTGCACATTCCGCGTCTCTGCTCTTGCTTACAGCATCAACCATAATGCTGCTCATTTGAAGCAAGCGTTCCCTTCTCGGGCTCTGAGCTTCTTCACTAGCAGAGTTGATCAGATCCATGCAAACGGCGATGGGATTGGACTCCTTGGATGGGCTCTCATCGAGGTTGGGAATATAGCCCGAGGTGTAGTATTTGCCTCCAAGTGCGTTGAATCCGCATGAGCCATCTGGAGTACCTGGAAGCTGAGTGGAAAGGCGCTTGATAAGGTTCTCGACATCGTTGTGCGAGAACTCGGCTCTTTGCTCGTGGCGGCCGGGTGGCTGTAGAGTAAGTGTCGCGGGGACTGAGCGGACGATGAGACTAGAGGTTGCAGTTGCCAATTTATCCTTATCCTTTTTGGCTCCACGAGAAAATAGCCCATCGGGGGACGTCTTGGGGGGTCTGTGAAGCCATCCGGCGAGGTTCCCGAGAGATCTGGATTTGACTTTCTCTTTCTTGACCGGAGTAGTACCTTGCTGTGCGTTGGAAGGGTCATAGTTTTCTTTTCCAGATATAGCCAAAGTGGGCACTGAAACGAGAGAGCGGCGTCCGAACCAGCTGCGCCCAGGGGAGGGTAGGGTCCTAGGATTCCTCTTTGAACCAATCGAACTTAGATCCGTGAGTGCCTGAACTTTGGTTGGAGTCAACATTTTTCGGGGAGGATTTTCTGTGGGTGGGGTTTGGGGGAGGGCCTGATTCTCATCATTTCTCTTTAGAGGACCTTCAGTTGGGTGGCTTTGAGAATTCCTTCTAGGCATACAAATCTCTGAATGCTTAGACGGGATGGTGTCGCCAAGTTTGGAGTTGGTGGATGCCAGAGTCTCCTGCCCTGTGATGGCTCTGGAATTACCCATGCTCTTAGCCGTATCGCCTTTATAGTGACCTAGACTCCCCAGCCATTCACCACTCGGGGGATTGCTTCTGCTATGGGCGTACTCGGTTGTTGGCTTCAGTTTGTTTTTGGCTTCCGAGTTTTGAATGTTTTCGTGCGAAACCCGTGTACCATTAGCGTCTCGGCCTGAGAGGTGCGAATCGATGCTCTCTGCGAGTGTATTGTTGGGGGTTGCTGCCCGGAAGGTAGAGGGCGGGCCCATTTTGATGCTAGAGCCATGACGGAGGAAATTTTTGGTTGTGGGCACGTTCCCGTTTTGGGCCGCAGCCTTGGGATTCTCCGGCGGTTTGGTAGGAATAGTTTTTGGGGGGACTATTTTGTCATTTCTACTATAACGAGGCCTAGTTGCTTTCACGGTTGCGCTGGATCTGGAAGTGCTTGTCGATGCAGTGCTTGTCGATTTTGTAGTCTTGTTTGATCCAGTACTAGTCGGTCTCTGAAGAGTTTTAGAGGGCACTTTCCCGTGACTAGGGCTAGAATAGTCGGTGTTGAACGCAACCGTGTTTGCACGCTCACTGGGCGATGGCATCCCAATGGCTCGGGCGAGAGGCTGGTTCGTATTTGATTGGAATTCTCCGTTGTCTTGGGGAACAATCGGCCCCGGGAGAGGATTTGAGTTCTTGGTATTCTCTGCTCCGGGGACGCATGACTTATCAATAGTTTTGTCTAGATGCTCCTCTCCGCTAGATAGAGGCTTCCGCCCTCTGGCTGGATTAGTTGTTTCATTCACGGAGTTGGGGGGTGATGGAGGTAGTGCATCTTCCTCCTCGCATTCCAATACTGTGCTAATAGAATTTCCGGAGAAAATTCTGCTGGGGGAGCGGATCACACGTTGGGAATTGTCGGTTCCGAGAGATATACCGAATTCCGTCACATTTTTGGAAACTTCAACCAACTTCGGGGATCCTTTAGAGAATCCCGCTGTTGTGAGGGCTTCAGGTTCCGCCCATGCCATGGTTGCTATGTTTTCGCTGCTATTAGATGCGGCACTCAAGAGTGTTGATGAAGAATCTTCCCTTAAAAGGGGCGTGTCCTCGTAGATAGAAATGGCCGAATTGAACCGTCTTTTGGGAGAGGATAGAAGACTTGACGAGATACTGGTTCTTGTTCCACGTTTGTCCATGATATATCCTGGTGCATGTTTCCCTCGATGGACTGGCGGCGGTGTAAGAGACTTGGTGGAGAGCTTTGTGGCTGGCACAATATCTGGAGAGCGGGGGTCTGTTGGAACCGGGGGTGCCACAGCTTTGGATTTTGCACCAAGTTCGGGTTTAACGTTTTCAAGCATCTTTGCAATGGGTAACTTTCTGTTGTTTACGTCTTTGGCGAGGAGACTACGATCAATGACTCTGGGTGGGGGGGTAGCACTTGTATCCCTCAAGCTGGTAAAACGTCCAAGGTCTGCAGTTTTCTCTTTTGAAGCCACTTCCCTTTTCAGGACAGGGTATGTCTTTTTGGCTAGTAGTTTGGATATATTTGAAGTATTACCGTCGCCACCTGAGGGAGTGCGGTGTGTCTTCATTAGACCAAGTTTAGGTTGTGCGGGCTCCTCTTTTGCTCCCTTGGCTCTTGAGGCAGAAGGGCTTGTTTCCTTTCCCTTTAGGGTTTTCGAAATTAGCTTCCTCGCCGTGATCGGCGCCGGAGGAGTGAGTGGAAGTTCCTTGTCTTTTCCGAATGTGGCAGTGGATCTGGGAATACCGCTGCGTGCACTGGTTGTACAGGTACTCGAGGGAGAAGTGAACACAACCGCCTGGCCTGGCGGACTTGAGAGAGTCACTTCTGGAATCCAACCGGTAGCGGATAATTTTGATGGGGTAGTAACATCCCCCTCAACATCACCAACTCCAACTATTAAGGAATGTCGGGGTAATGGTGCAAGATACTCTTCGAGTGCACCGCCGTAGACCTGAGAATCTCTGCATCGGTCCTCTGCCAAGTGGTTTTCCTTTATGGTGTTTAGGATTGGGGAAAAACTCTCCAGACGGAGAGCCCCAGGGGACTCGCCCGGCGACAAGGAGGATATCTGGTTCGCGATATTAGTGTAAGGTGGCGATGAAGTTGGAGGACTCTTTGGGTTGACCGAAGAGTCTGCTTGGTTGGTGGGTAAGGTCAAAGATCTAGATGGTGTTTTTGAGGTTAAAGACTTATCGGGGGCTTCCAGGTTGATGACTGCGACAGTGCTTGTAGTAGGTGATGTAGACTCTGGCCTTCCGTGTTCGATTTTGTTTGCCATTTGAATGTTTTCTGCCTGGAGACTATCGGAGTTCTCATGACTGCTGGTTGTGGCGGGGTTCATAGCGGAAACACTAGCCCTTGACTTGATAGTTTCCTCTGAATCAGACTCATGCTCATCGAGAAAAAGAACGCTCTTGTCATGGCAGAATATCTGCAAAACATGGCATATTCAGTAAGGGTTTAGACATTTGTATATGAACTTACCTGCTGGTTAGCTACCGGCTTGCCTCCGTTTGTTTTGATGAGCGGCTTTGGGCCGGTATTGGATTCAGCCAAAAGAGACGAAATACTGCGGTCAAGCCCATCGGTAGCTCTAACAACGCCTAAGAATTCTTCGGATACTTCTCGATTGCGTAGATGTTCAAGAGCGGTATCGATCGCCTCTGGGGGCCTAGATTGACTATGTTTCGACCTCTGAGCCGCAGCACTGGCCTCTTGCCGGTAGTATCTCTCTTGGAAACTCTGGAGGGAGAAGGGTAGTTAGTATGGGGAAGGGACGGAAAGAAATATTGAGGTAGGGAATATGGTTATAAGGAATGGTGGGGATGGCAAACGTTTAAGCTGTCTGTTGCAACTGAATTGGCGCATAGTCCCCTCAGGTGTGCAAAAGCTTTAATTATCCTGATGTCACGAGGCAAATGCGGCAATGCGGACTTTAAGCCATGCCCAAGATCTATGAAAAGATCGCACCACTCAGCCTCGGTCAGAGAAACAGTGATCTATTCTCCTGGTCAGTCTGAAGAGTTTAATCGAGAGAAAAGACCAAGGTAGCTTACCATTGTGTCGTCCTCCTGAGTTTTTTTCCTTGCACCTCGGGATCCACCTTCATCTAGGGGATGAGGTAGATCGTTTGGTGACATAGTGTGTTTGCCGGGCAAGTGGTATGCGGTTGTCGGAACAAGCGCTGATGTTGCTTGGAGAGCTCAATTAGTGGGGTAGATCGAGGGTGGAATAGACCAGGAAGAATGAAGACAGGGGATATGTTCATTTGCGGGTTACGTCTTGCTGGGAGGTTTGGGGGTGGTGTTTTGCCCTCCTTGGCGTCCATTGCTGTTCTGCTTGCGTATCATGCTACCGGTAGGTTGAAGGGTACAGTACACGATTTCATTTTTTGGGGTGCGTCTAGCTGTCCACGGGTTTAGGGAATGCTACGATAAAGTCGCGAGACACAAGTTGCATCTGTCGGAGGTAAGAGATGTGCCCTATCCATTCTGATCACTCTAGGTATCGTATCACAGGAAGAGATTGAAAGAGGGTTACTCAAAAAAAAATCATAAGAAAATACGGGCATCTGGGCTTGGATACCTATTTCTTATCTTTTAGTATCTATTACTGAGAGCGATAGCGGCGTTGTAATGTCCCGATATCACTTGAAGGTTTTTCTTTGTGATTCTGCAAAGAATAGGTTTTTTCTATTGTTTGAAAACCTTCGTTTTGGGCTCATTATTGCAATCTGAACACTGTGTTTTGGTGACAACCAGACATGCCACCCCAGGGCAAGGGGGTTTTGGTGCAAAACTTTATGATCGAGCTCAAAATGAAGGTTTGGCGTGGAAACCAGACGCACCCTTGATACCTCCACCCATTAGCCGCCCGGTTAGGCCGTCTTAATGGATCTTTGTACTTGCTAGCGGTAATTGAATATGTGGCTAAGAATGGCGAGCGAGCAATTTTTTCCCGAAAGTGTTGAGGAACAAGTTAAAGAAGGCGGCTATGGAGGTACTCTGATGAACTTTAATAGGCGGAGCTCGAGGCAATGGTCTCTTTCCGATAGCCGCCCGAAGTTGGGTGGATAGCGTAGCTTTCTTAGATGTTAGTAGACGAGTGATTAGAGCTACCGTACAGAGATTTGCGAGTGGGGAAATCATCGCACTCGGTATAGGCATCGGGGCGGGGAAAAGCTAGGCGCCAAAGTGGGCCATGATATTGCATTAACTACGCCAGATAAAATAAAGTTGAGTTTGATGAGAAGCTAGTGTTCAGTTCCACCTGTGTGAAAAGCTATCGCTCAATGACCCGAACAACGTCAGGAGCAGCATCAGCCTTCCTCATTTCGTATGCTTCCTTCCTCTCCATACTCCCGTCGGGACCTGGGTCCTGTCCATAACTCGGCTGATTGCTGGGGGTCAACTCTACTACAATTGTAGGCGCCCGACGTCGTCCTTTGGGTTGTGTAGTGGAGGGAGCATCATCCGTTGTCTCCTCAGAAGTAGTGACCGTGGTTGTGGGAACACTAAGTGGGTTTCCGCTCTCTGGCTTATCCACTGACTGTTCCTCTTCTGCCTTCTCCTGTTCCCTGACTATCCTTAAGAGGTCAGGGTAGTATTTTTCCCCCACATCCGGATGCGACTGTCTCAAGCGGAAATGTTAACCCTGCGATTTTTTTCTTTCTTTCGGAATGTGGGGGGGGGGTAAGGGATGAGTGAGACCTTGACTCGATTCATCAAAGTTGCTTCTCCAAGGTGTTTGAAACGACCACCTTTCTTAAATGTCACTTCTGCTTCATCCTTCCAGCCTCCTTCCTTTCGCACTATTTCCTGTTTTAAAGCTTTAACTTCTTCCGGAACGTCCATACTTTCAAAGGTGGCATCATAGGACACCCCTTGGAAGAAGGGTATCGAGAATCTCGGCCCTGAGCCGGTAGGCGGGGGTATAACGCGATGAGCGGTTGATATACAGACACCGTCGGTCATAGCCTCGAGGCCTCGTCCCATTGCGACAACTTTGAAATCTTTTAATATCATGGCAGTGCAATACTAGGAGGTGATGTTACCAAATGTTCCCTTAATAGGAATGCAATCTATCCAATCTCCTCTATAATTCCGAACCTGAAGACCTTTGTGATCTGTTGCCTGAAGAAGATAGGAGCTAAGGTTTGAATCTATTTTGGTCCAGCATTAATGTTTCTCTTCATTATTGCTGCTAGTTGAATGTTGTGTGGAGAGCACTTTCAAACCTTTGTGTGGCCCAACTATAGAGAGAGAATTAGTCCCGAGCATTGTACTGGTATGCCGATAATAAACATAAACGTAGATGGACCAATTTCCTCACCTCCCTGTCCCCCCATCGCTTGCTCGCCTAGCTCCCCTAAGTCAGGGTATTTGACAATCTTCAGCTTGTCCTGCTTCTTTTTTCCAGAAGCACTTTCTTCTGATGCATCAAAATATTTTTCAAAGGAGTCGGCTGGCAATCCAATAGCCTCGGCAACGAGGCTGGTGAAATTTGTTGAAAGTTCAGCCATTTGATCCATATATTCCGTAAAGGTTTTTTGAAAACCGGGCAAGAGCTCTTCCTTTGGCCAATGATTTGGACCGCGGAGCATGCGGTACCTAGGCTCGGAGGGGGAAGGGGCAGGAAGCTCAGTTGCAAGATCGATCTGTTCACGCCAGTCTGTGGCGTTTGCAGTACTATGATGTCCTCTGGGTCAGCAGTTGATACCCGTATATTTTTAAAATCTATCACCCGAAGGGGGCTTTGAGTTTTTTCTCAGGGTTGGCGCCACGTGAGCTCGGGAGAACGCACATTTCGTTTCCAAGACGACTGTAACCCAAAAAGTGTGGAGCTGCATTTCCGAGACCCCAGGTCAGCATACCATTCTATGACGTGAGATGTTTCCCGCACGTTTAAGAGCCGTTCGTGATGACCATCATTCAGCACATTTCCTCCGAGCTCTCACAAAATACCGGAAGACAAGACGAAGAGAAAAGTTTGTGAAGATAAAATAATCACACTTACAATTCTTCATCTCAAGTCTCATCTTTTCACTTTCAGGCAAGTCAAAGAAAGCTCTTCCGAGCCTGATGACCTCTTCCACGAGGTCTTCATCGATCCCGGTATTTTCGATGTAGAGAAATCCAACCTCGAGCAAAGTTCGTCTCAACTCGTCCAAGAAGGCTGGTTTGGTACTTTCATCTTTTGAGAGGGAGAAATCCAAGATCGGTACAGCTGTAAAGGACGACATTATGCCTGTGAGGCTTTGCTGCTACTGGTTGCCCGGCCAGTCGGATGCCGTAATAATAGTGGTTGATTCCGGGAAGAAGGGAGGGAATGGAGGTTGGAAAGCCTCACAAATTGTGGTGGGTGGTACGGTTGTACAGTACGGTACTGAAGAATGGGACTTTTTTTTGTCTCTCTGTTGCAATGTGCTGTATGTGTTTTTTCCTCCTCACTTTCCCCTCACTTGCTGAAGATGGACAAAAGAAGCGTACCTGCTGACTCTCCACTTCGGCTCCGGGTTTCCCCTGGCCAAAGGCTATTCGGGCAAAGCGCCGCAGGGGGTTCCCATGTCAATCCCGTGCCAGGTCCAAGTTTTTTTATGCAATACCCAGAGCCTGTAGGAGCCCCCATCAGCAAAAGGAGAAGGTCAGTAAGCCAAACCTCCGCGCCTGTATGAGCAGCACCACAGAGCGGTTATTTGTTGTATCGGGGCTGACCTGAGTAGAATGCCAGTACAGTGGGGTGGTTAGCTTGTACATTTATGAGCAGTATCGTACTGGGGCTCTGGTACCGGGAGTCCGGGGACTGGATTGTTATGATTTGATACATTCTTTCTTCCCCGCACGCCTCACACCCTCTGCTCCGGAGATCTCGGGTGGTCGGGCGATGGTGGGTGGGGAAGGAGGGTAGGCTGACATTTTTACTGGCTGGACTGGCTGGTCTGGCTGACATTTCTTAATGTCGTGCTTCCTCATTTTGGTGGGTTAGGTTTTATCGATAACCGAATAAATCAGCAGGCCCTTACGGCCTCTCATGTGGCTTCATGGTCCCTGCACGTGCCCAAGATTTAGATGAATTTGGTCTAAATTGTGGGGTAGCTCCGAAACAACAGCCGTCGCACCAGGGACCTCTGAATAATGTACCGGCAGCCCACCCATCCGACCGAATGGCTAAATTCGTAAGAGCTAGAGTGAGAGTACTTCTAAGCTCAATCTCCCCTCCTTCCAAGCCAAGGGTTGGATACACTTTATTCCTGATCTTCATCTTCCTCCTCTGTCCTCAACTTGGTGCAGTTCATACTCGCTTTGTACACACAACTCTTACTCTTGCTGGCTCAGGGGGTCAACCATGCACTGGGTTACGCCCCTCCGGAGTTCGCTATTGCTGCTGCTAGCAGCAGTTGGTGAATCTCAGGATACTCCAATATTTCCGGGGCCTTGGGAACGCTACATTCAGGCACCGGAATCTCGTCAGGTCCGTCCTCAAAAAGTTTACTATACTGAGGGCACTGTTTCTGCTGCCGCCGACACGTCAGGCGTTACGGTTTTGAAAGGCCAGGGTGCCTTGGTGACATACGAGTTTGCTCAAAATATTGCTGGACGGTATCACCCCTCGCTAAAAGGACTCCCCCTTTGGCTGTTCTTCGGGTGGAGTGATCAATGCTGATGGTTTGCTTCTAAGCTTAGCCTTTTTTTCGAAGTTGATTCGGCCACCACGAGTAAGCACCAGTCCATTGGTATTGCTTTCTCTGAATCCCCTCGATTTATCGGGCGAAGAACGGACGGAACCGGTGATAGAATCGAGTACGACCTTACCCATTTTCAGCCCCTGACAAGTGGCCTTAATTCACTCGACCAGGACCATGTTCGCGGCGCGTTCAAGTATGTCACGTTTTTCATCCCTCACCCGAAGGATCCAAAGGTTGGCCAAGCACTCCCGCACATCACTTTGCTCACTACCAAATCTATCGCTGCGGACCTCTCAGATTTGGCGCAGATGAAGGTGGGGACACGTGGCGGACAACAGCCCCTGCTTCCTGCTGAAAGTGTTGGTTTTAAAGATATCTGGGTTAATTATTCAGCTTTCCCGTCGCACGAGAACCCACGGCGATACACGGGGTATTTCTATTCGAGCGATAATCTTCTCAACCGCATTTGGTATGCCGGGGCTTACACGCTTCAAATTACCACAATCCCACCAAATGAAGGGGGAACCCTCATTGATTTGAATAAGGTGTTTGATGACAATAGAGCACCACATGGAACCTGGTACTCCAATTTTACGATATCTAACGGGACCTCCGTAACTACGGATGGTGCTAAGCGCGACAGAATGGTCTACGCGGGAGACATGACACTTGCCGCCCCTGGAATCGCCGTCTCAACTTACGATCTGGTCTCTGTCAAGAACGCTCTCGACACCCTGTTTGAGCACTATTATCATAGTTCTCATGATGAGGGTGGTAAGGACAGCGGCATGATCAGATTACCTTATGCGGGTCCGCCTATGGGGTTCCGTTTTGAGTTTAGCGATACATATCATATGCATGCACTTTTAGGTGTTTACCAGTATGTGCTTTATAGTGGAGACTTCGATTACTTGAAGCATTTGTGGTGGAAGTACGTCCAAGCAATCGAATATTCGACGTCAAAGATCTCGAAGCATACTGGCCTGATGTGAGTCACCCCTCAGTTGTTTGCCAAAAGGTATCGTAGATAAATACTAATAGTTCTGCGCTCAAGGTATGTTACCTCGGGCAACGATTGGCTCCGGCCCGGCATGGGGGGGGAGAATGTTGAAGCTCAAGGAATTCTTCTCAAAACACTTTTTGGTAGCGTCAAGCTTGCAGAGTGGTTGGGTGAGGACGGCTATAAGTTTAAGGATGTTAAAGGACGAGACCTTAAACAACTTATCACCCTATGGGAGGGGTATATGGCGGGTCTTAAGAAGGGAATTATGGCCCCTAAGAAGCTTTGGAACGAGAAAGTTGGACTGTTTTGTGACAACTCTGGGGATAGGCAGGATGTGAGTAGCAAAGATATCCTTGAAATTGGCTTCCATTGCTAAATTAAACGGTGCTTAGATCTTCCCTCAAGACGGAAATAGTTGGGCTGTTGCAACAGGTCTTGTCACTGGAGATATTGCCCGCCGGATTAGCAAAGAATTGAAGAATAGGTGGGGAATTTATGGGGCTCCAGCAGTAGAGGTATGGTTTCCCAGTTTAGCTAACCGTATATTTTTGGGACAGTACTAACCCGGCGAAATAGCTGCCGAATACAATTTCGCCTTTTGCCTCTGGGTTTGAGCTTCAAGCTCATACTCAAATCGGAAATTATCAAACCGCTCTCGACCTCATGAGAAGGCAGTGGGGATATATGCTTGATGGGCCCGGCTTTACCAATAGCACTTTAATTGAAGGATTCAGGATGGATGGAGATATTCGTGGGTTATCTGGTCGTTCCGAAACATGGGGATAACATTAACATTCCTTCCTTGTTTGTTTATAGAATACCCGGCATACTGGTCCTCAACTAGAAACTCGCACGCCCATGGATGGTCAGCAGGCCCAACATCTGTCTTAACAGACTCAATTCTTGGGATCAAACTTCTGAGTCCCCTCGGGAAAACTTGGTCAATCACCCCTCAACCTGGGGATCTAGCTCACGTTGAGGGTGGCTTCCAAACTAGCCTGGGTAAATTCGTAGTAAATTACGATAAAACGGCAGAAGAGGAAGTCTTAGAAGTTGAGACACCTGAAGGGTCCTTCGGAACCCTCAACTGGGGAGGCATCGTTGGGGGAATGAAGATGGAGACCGGCGGAAAGTGGCGATTGACGAAGGGTAAGGACGGGAAGATTAAGGGCGGCAAAGGCAGGACCCAATTTGTCCACCAGAACGGGCCCAGTCAGGGAAGGCCCCAGTATGCTGGTACAGAGGAGCTGTAAATGATTGTACGGATTGGCGACTTCGTTGTGCTGCGTTTCTTTTCCTTTCTCATTTATATACGTGTTTCTCTCTCTTAAGACGATGGTTGCCTAGAATGATGAGTGTATGTCATGATTTTGGCCGTCTGTTCCGATGGACTTGGTATCGGGGTTTGGGGTTTGGGGTATCGTGGGTTGTTATCATACATGTCTCCCAAATTTTGTTGGCGTTGCCCTGCCGTTTTGAATGGTTCTGGTTTTTTAAGCTGAGTGAGGGTGGAGTTGCTGGAGAGCCGTAAGTTTGACTAAGGCCTTGAAATGCTTCTGTCCGATGCCGTAAAAGAACATGCGCCAGCGGGGTTTGAGAGGAAGGTTGGATGGGTAGATGCCTTGACGAAGTTGCACTCGTAGTCTAATAGAAATGACCAGAGTTCCTCGTGGGGGATCCCTTCCCGTTTCCGAAACGTATGGCTTTAATCCTTCCGTTCTGGATGATGTCCCCTGGGATCTCTTGTACGGTGATTCGCTATCTCCCTCAGACTTCAAACCACCGGATCAGAGACGGCAGCCCCTGAGAAGCGTTCTCCTGACGCGGAATAGCCTGTGCCGCCCCTAGACGTGTTAGGCTCGAGGACTAGTATCCGTGATCTTGTTGACCTATTGGGCTAAACCTATTGTAGACTGATGAGTTGATTCCCGCTGATGATCTGGTGGCGAATTCCGAGGGATCTTTCAGTCCTTGCTGCGCCGTGCGATCATCGCGTCCGCACTCTCTAACCAACCCTAACCCCTAACATTGAGCAGCAAGAGCCTCATCTTTACCGCAATTTATTCCAGCCCTGCCATACTGTACCGAACAGCACTGCGACCCCCTCCTCCCGGTTACCCTCCGGCACGGTACGTTAGACAAATAAATCACAACAACGATCTATCTATCATATCTACCGGTAGCCTACTCTCATACCGGAAAAAATCAAAAAAATAATAATCGCAAATCTCCTCGCTAAGTTTTCAACCATCTACCCAGCTACTTGGCGGTTTGTACTCGTACAGTAGAGTGTTCGGGCGCTTGGCATTCGGGCAGGTGCTGATAGTGCGGAGTTGTCCGAATACTTCATAGATGGCCAAGTAACCTTCTCCTGGTATTGGTCTTGTCTGTTGGGATGCGAGCTGCTTTTGGCGTCCCCGAAGGGCAAGGGCGTTCAAGGGCGGTAGATATTTCTTCCAGAGTGTAGCCACCCTACCGTACGTTTATTTCCGGATTACATCCCCTTTGGATGAGTGGGCGGCTCGTGGCGCGTGCCTATATTTGCTTGTTTTGTCACTGGAATCACGTTAGTAGCTAGGTTTTGAGGCAAAGTTTGCGGGGAGGAGCGCCGCGGAGAGGTAACCGGTATGGTGTATTATACGAATCCGGTGATACTGTATCCTTCTTGAAATCTTTATTGTGGGGTTCGTTGGTTTGTGGGATGTTTGGTTAGAGGTAGGGCCGAAAGAAACATCGGAATTTAAAAAGATTGCCCTGACGTACTGTACTATGATGGTATTCTACCCGAGGATTATACACTACCGGCACGGTACACATTGGCCAGTCCTCCTGTCGTCGATACCAATAAACGGGCAATACGGCACTGTGTGCATAGCACGTTTGCTATAACTGCCCGGAAAGCTGCGATCTATGGGATAGCTAGGAAGACGATACCGCACCGTACTGTGCCGCTAATACTTTCACTTTTAGCCTGGGCTCGCGGCGTTGAAGGAGGGACTACCGGCCCGGTAGGGTGCCTCTTCCCGGGTGACGGTGAGGCTGGTACCGGGGTGGTAGACATTAGAATAACAGTTGATGCCCCTGTAGATGGACATGACATTGTAAAAAAAAAAAGGAAAAACGGAAAACCATCGGACGGGTTATAGGGAAACATGGAGATAAGTGCCTGGAATAAAGGGTAGTTATAAACAGGAGGTCTGTAGACGCAAAACGGTACATATGAGGGGTATAAATTCCCTGAAGAAGGGTTTCATGGGATTTGTTTGATAAATGTGATTATAGAACTAGATTGCAGGTTAGGTTTTTTTCAGAGTTGGTGAAGAAACCTGGAAACGAAGGAGGACAAATTTTGGAGGGGTGGGGTTGGTACAGTACCCCTCGAGTGCTGTGGTATTATACTTGCACTCTTGCCACTCGGGGCCTATTCAGAACATGCCGATACAATTCTAAGCCGATATAAAAATATGGTGTATCTCCAGAAACAGGTACAGTACGAGCACTGCGCAGTATGACCGAATCTTGAACAACCGGATACAGCAGTTGCGCTATGTCGCTGGGGCTTTACCTCTCTTGGGCTTGTACTAGTACGGTAACAAGCAAGAATAAAACGTTATGCGGTGGTTAAAATTTCTGCTTGGCCGTCTCATTGACGAAAGAGGGAGGACTTCCTCCAGTTCGGGAATAGGGAGCGTACCCAGAGCGAGCGCAAAATCATTTATAACTAATAGTGACCCCCCCACCCCCCAAAAGGATTATTTTACTTGAGAACTCAGGCTGGTGCTAACCTAAGGGAGGTATCGGTATTAGATCCCCTAGACTAAGAAGCAATAGTGTGCCTATGAAGCTTGAATCCCTGCCGCCAACAAAACAAACTCTTTTCTTGCCAGGAAGGAAGGGGAACTTATTTTTAAGGTTAGTTCTGCTGCTTTTGCGAAAAACTACTGTATCACCAAGGCCATGGTTGTCAAGTCAGTCTGTGGGAACCCCGGTGGCATCTGTGGCCGCTTTCCCGCCTCTATAATTGTAACCGGTTAGCTCATGCCCGCGCACGGGATGTGTCTGATAATTGCACTGGCTCCTCTATCGCACTTGCAATGGCACCACACCATACAAGCAGTCCCCGTAATCGACCTTTGCTATCAATCCGGGGTTGCTCAGAACTAAGCTAGTAGAGCTGCAGTTTGGCTAAGCTGACATTCATGCAGAGTGGGTTCAACCTCATCCGCAAACTCCTCCATGGAAGTCGGCTTTTAGGAACTTTCCCATTTCTCCCCTTTGGGGAAATTGTGAGGTACGATGGTTTTCTCCAGCACCGTTCTAGAGCGGACTTGTGTTTGATAATAATTATCATAATAATATTATTATGATATATATTATCACAGAGCCCTATTTTCGCACTTTCTGGGATCACACTAAGGGCGTTGACCCGCTCCTGGATGTCGGTCTAGTCCTACTAGTATAGACGCCGGTGGGCCGGTGACGAAAACCTTCCCGTTAAACTATTGCAAGATAGGTTGGCTACCCAACGGGCTATCACTAAGGACGGTCCCTGAGCCTCGAGGTGTCTGGCAACATTTCGGTAGGATTTTTCGAACCTCGGAGGATCCCAGGGGTCCCGATATAAGATATGCCTTCGCAAGGTGTGAGGGACTACAGATAATCCACCTCCTCGTTTTTCTTCCTTCCCATTTGAGTTTCCCAAAACACAGCTGGTACTGTTTCGTTACCCCCCACCCCTCCTTTTCCGTTCTTGATAGCTTCAAAGGCGTCCATTCTTTTACCCCCCCTTCCCTTCTGGCCAAGTGAAGGCCTGGGGTTCTCAATATCTCAAGTTCCCCTTTTCACTGAGCCTCCAGCTGTCAACCTGCATCAACAATGGCTTATGGGTGCTACTTCTCTGTGGTTATTCTAGCGTTGTGGTTTATGACCACATTTACGGTGGCGGCCCCAACCGATGATTGCAATATAGGAATAAGTGGGGAACAAGCCACTACCCTCAAAGCCTGGGTGACAGAATCGCCACGTGCTGTTGGTTATGTTCTGACAAACGATCCCGTCTTGGAAGAGGTAGCGAAGTGCGTTCTCGTCCCATAGTAAGACAGGAAGAGTGAAGAAACCAACAGACATCCAGGAAGAAACCGGCTATGTGGGGGAAGGGGGAGGGGGAGGGCGGTAAGGCCCGGGTCACTGAGGTTCTGGAGGGAGTACATATGACTCTCAATGGGCAAAAGATGTTCCTGAAGGGTAAGGGGGAGAATCCCGGGACGAGAGGTATCCCCCAAGGGTGGTCAGATGCAGTGAAGTCTGAGGATCAGAGTGTTCAAGACGGTGGGTATCTGACCCAGTTATCCACCCTTTAGTGTCCCGTTTGAGTTACCTACAAAATCTAGCAACCTTTCTCCCTTTAGATTTTAAGAAATCGATGCAAGTTAAGCCCAAAGTAGGCTCCTGGCGGACCTCCACTGACAGTAGTTTCAGGATAACAGCGGCGCTTGTCAAGGAAGGTCTGGGAGAGGAGGCTGCAAAAGAGGCCGCGGTTCTGGTATGGGGTATGCTAGATTTATCCAACCCGCGCAATATTGATAGTGCGGAAATAACTTTAATTGTTTTAATGCTAATATGTGGGTTAAGGTAAACAGGAGGAGAGTCTGCCCGGGGAACGCACCGTTGAACCCAAGAGACCGGAAGCTCCTCCTGAGGGTGATTGCTAGGAGTCAAGAATCGGAGTTTTGTTTTCTAGCCCAGGAATATCCGACTCTTAAGCCCTCCACATTCATCTTCCAATTAAATCTTTCCATCAAATTATTTTATTTCTCTTACCTCTCCATTTCTTTTATCTTACTTCTCCTTCTCCTTCTCCTTCCCAGTAATATTCGCTCATTAGCATCACGTAAGGGGCATGGGCTCTTCGTAGTGAAATTTTCTTGACAATACATGTGGTTGCATATCTCGGAAAGGTAGTTGTTGAGTTCTTTACTCACAGCCCACTCAAACGAGCCCAGCTTTCTCTCTATCCTCTCCCCTCGGTTCTGAGATCCCTTTGTGGGCCTAACGAAATAAGTGTTATATTGCGCCCGAAAGGTCAAAAGGGTTCGACTAAGTAGCATGTTTTCCGCCGCACCGCAGAATAAAGAGAGATATATTGCCATTTCCAAAAGCCCCAGAGCACGGCCACGATGCCTGCTGCACCGGGGGAGAGCCCAGTCGTAATTCTTTTCGACCCAAAGAAGCAAGCGCTATGCACCTACTGAAACACACCTTGGTCGCATAGCACGTAAACTACAGAAAACTAGAGAAACAGGAGAGTCACACTTGCAGGAGCAAGCTTATATAAAAAAAAGCAAAAAACTTTTATCCACCACCCCCGCAATGCATGTGCCCCGTGGAAGCCGCTCCACATGACTTGGGCACTGACCAAGATAATGATTTCTAACCCCGTATCCCTTATATCATAGTTAGGCCTGCACTCACACCGGCAGTCGGTTGACAAAACTGAACCTGGCCCGATTATCAGTCCGACAAAGCACCTATCCTATGACAAACCCACCGAAGGCCACCGAGAACTCCCTGCGGGTGGGGGGGTAAATCCCCTCTGTCTTCCGTCTACGTACAGCATTCATAGTAGCTATCGCCCGGCATCATCTGTCGGCCCGGTAAAGTTAGTGTAATGCCACCGGCTTACAATTCCGGTGAGGCGTCATAGCATATCACTCGTCATAAATTTGCAGAGGGGTGCCTCTATCTAATTTGGGGAACGAGTGTTAAGGGGGGGAGGGCTTTAGGAGTTCATATGATACCGCGAAATCTCGAATACCGTAGTTGAACCGTGTGCTGTGCCGTTTCGGGCTGCCAACCTCTGGTAAGGTCTGGTAAATTTTTATTGTTATTTTCCTTTCTTGTCTTTTGGAGTTGGGGCGTGGGGGAGGGGGAGCTGCTCACCTTTTGCTATGTTTTTTTTTTCGCCCACCTTTCGTTCTCAGAGAAGGAAATTTGGGCTACGGTATCATGCCTAGCGTACGGTTCAATTACTTGGGATTCTGTGCTGTGGCGGTGGTGGTCCTTTCCCTGTGCTCCGGATCGGGTGGAAGGGGTGGATAAAATGAAAAAATTCTGCTTTGCTCTGCTATCATACCGTTACCTGTACCGTAGGTATCTGTATCTATCTGGTAGAGTTGGTGCTGGCACGCGATTTGGAAGTGGGCGCGTTTCAGAATGTATGGTCGGAAGTGGTCAGTGACATCATGTACTGTACTGTATCTGAAGATTTTTTTTGCTATCGCTATTACGCCAAATTTATACTGATAGTCTGGACTTTTCTCCTTCTTTTATGGCTAGCTTTGCATGGGGTGGACAAGCAGGGGAAAACAGGAGGTTCTTTGTGAGTGAGTCTCCGTGAACCGCTGACTGCTCTGCAAGGTGCGGTTTAACTTACTCTACAGTAGCACTCCAGCTAAATGGTACCTTTGTGGTACTATGTTTTGGTTCTTGGGTGGCTCGGTACAGGGTAATTAATTCCCACACCCTTGCACCTCGTGGGAGAATATATTAGAATTAAAGGTATATCGGGAGGGATGCTGCAGGGGGAAGCGAAGGTTCTAGAACGCCCTATTGATAACACCAGGCAATACACGGGTAATACAGAAGTCCTGGTACAGTGTCCATCTCTCACCTCGCTATAGGCGAATCCTGCTCATCCGATTGCGGCTGAGTTCGGACATTCTATTTTTCCTGGTTATTTTGAGGTAGTTATGGGGATGAAGGTCACATATAGATCTATCCAGTTCTACGCCTGACTCTCTCCACGCGAATGGAATTAATTTATCTGGTATCGTATTCACATAAACATGTGCGCTTAGATAACGGGACCGAACGTTAAAATCCCGATCCCCCAATCGGAAGGTCCCCCACAATACGACCAATCCCCCCATTCTACCGTTTCAACCTCCTTCTCCTCCCCACCTCTGAGCAACTCGATCAATATTCTCTCCAAACCCTTCATACGCCGCTCCCTCATCCCCGCCTCCATTGTGCCCCCGCTAAGCAACTTGATCGATATTCTCCCCAACATCTTCAAAGCTCTCATCCTCATCCCCGCCTTCACCGAACCCTCCCTCCCCGACACTATGCGGCCGCAAAATTCCCCTGGGAATCTCCGTAGACCCCAGGCAAAGTACGATATACTGTGCCCCTGGGTAAACCAGGCTTTCCATATACTTCTGGTACACTAAGGAGCCGTCCTTCAAGTCCACCAGGACCCATCTGCCCGGGGAGGGCATCCCGATGCCGTAACTTGCGATTGAGGTCAAGTAGACTTTCTTCCTTTTAGCCGCAGCTTGGGCTTGTTGAATGTCTTTCAGGATTTCGTCGATTTCAACGGCGAGGTTCTATAGAGGGGAAGGGGATTCATTAGTTAGAGGGAAGATTAGGGAGCGAAGAGGGAGGAGTGACGCACTTTTTTAGACTCATATGGTATTTTCCACCACATCTCATGTGTTGGTAGGTATAACTTTATCGGCTCTGTGTCCGGACTCGTCAGTTTACCATTCGGCCGCTAACTCCCTTCTGAACATGGCGAATATCCGAGCCTGCTACAGTGGACCCCTCCACCCATTCCCTCGCCATCTGGTCTTCACCATAGGGGTATCGAAGAGAAAAGGGGGGAACATACCTTTCGGCTGAAAGTTAGCGCTGACCATAGAGTACATTTTCATCATTGTTGCCATTTCTGTTGAGGACTGTGTCTATTACTTCAATTCCTCAGACGCCCTTGGGCTTATTTTATGTTGGAACGTAGTGATTAAGGCCTCTACTATGAGTTATACGGGCGGGTGAGCTTAGGCGGGTAGAGGGGACATGGCCTGAAAAAATGTATGCAAGCTGCAGTCAGGCATGAGTCCTTGTTGTCTCTCCTGAGAATGCTTGTACTGTAGACAATCGTACAGTATACAGGATGATACTAGCACAATACCGGTACCGTACTTGCGCAGCATGTTGCCGGTAACCCAGAATCAACCTCCGCGACATCCAATTATTCCCAACCCCAGACGAACGACGATATCATACGTTGTTATTCTTCTTGTTTTCCCGTAACATGGATTCTAAATCCGAGGGGCAAATTTGCGGAGCCGATTTCGCCTCAGAGACTGCCCCTCGCCGTAATAGCGCCTAACATTGGGGCAAATTTTGGGCCGTCCCCGGTGCTTGGCATTCGTGCTGAAAAAAAGTTTGGCTGAGTAATATTTTAATATATTCGCCAAATTATCTCTACCCACTCGGTTAGGACTGGTCCCTCATATTTAAATTTAGGAATCTACTGCAGTCTCGATCCTGAGCCGTGGGCACATATTCGCGACGGGACATGCCTCAGCACTGCATTGCACTGCATTGCACACACATACGTTTAGTGGCTCAACAATAGATTCCTAATTTTTCCCCGGGTGGGGGAAGATAGGAGGAAATTGTTAGGCCTTTCAGGCAGGAACCCGAAGGCAAGGAAAAAGATATCATACCGGTATGCCTATAAGTCAGTACGAGTAGTCTAGGCTGACCGCCGGGAATTCAGCCCTACGAGGCCCGATTATTACAAATCCGCTGTCGCCCTAGTGGCCGGAAAGAAGGAGAAGAGCATCTCGCAACTCATGTGGACCGTTGAATAATATGATATTATGGGGCTCCCGACTTTATGATACGTACGAATATTATCGCAGCCTACGTACCCGAGTACGAGTACTCGGACAGTCGGTGGGAGTTAATAAGCGAGGAAGTACCGGTAGTTGTTTTTTGTTTTTTTTTCGCCCCCCAAAGTTACACGGATCTACAATACCTGCACCAACCAGGGAAATGATCCTCGCTTGTGCTACTCGCACCCTAGCGAAAAAAAATAAAAAATAATTCTAAAAGCACAGCGAGTGACTAGCTGTGAAAGCACGTGCTCGGGCCAAAGAATCCGTCGAGTCTATTACGATAGCAAGGCCTCACCTTTCTTCCCCTCCCCCTTCAAAGCCCCATCTCATCCTTCGTTCAAAGGAAAGGGGGGGGGGAGGCAACAATGAGCGATTGGGTATCGTGCCGTGCATTCTACACTTTTAGGCCTACTCCCTCCCCATCCGCATGATGCCATAGCCCTAAACCTATTCTGTTTGGGTTTGGAGCCCTATTGTAGGCGGAGGGGTTCCCTTTAGGTTGGTTTGCCATTATGTGGAGTCCTGGGGAGGAGGGATATGTTTACTCTATTAGTTCTGATATGCGTCACTCGACGAATTATAGGCTTTCTCTGCTGGGATTCTTCCCCATTGACATTTGAGGCCTCTCCTGTATGGGCTTATTTTTGTTTATCTTCACCAGGCGTTCACTCCTAGCTTTGGAGTTAGAGAAAGGTTTTGATAGGGGAGGGATGTTTGTGTGAATGGAACGGAGGGGCTAGGGGAAGTTCATCGCCGGAAATCGTTGGGGAAGTCAGGCTCCCCAATCCTGGTTGGAAATATCTCTCTCTCTCGCTCTCTCTCGCTCTCTCCTCTACCGCCAGCTCCAATGGTACTGTACTATCAAGTCAATACCCCATTCTCGCTTCCTTATCATCATTGCTACCCCCCGCGAGTTCATCCAAAGCCCTCGTTAAGGAGTCAGACAACCCTTTGCTGGTCGGTCAAACATCCGGAGATCATCCCTTCAGACTCACATTTCATCCGGGAGAGAATACGGGAGTCCTCCCATAGGACGAGAGGTGGTGCCGGATTTTTCTTCTGGTCAGGTCACTGCGGGCTGAGCTTCAGAATGTAGGCTAAACTGGACCAATAAATGGGC
Organism: Tuber aestivum; assembly: GCA_900010015.1. Lineage (NCBI taxonomy): Eukaryota > Fungi > Ascomycota > Pezizomycetes > Pezizales > Tuberaceae > Tuber > Tuber aestivum. The sequence continues at coordinate 222,144 of LN890949.1, forward strand.
CGACCCCTCTGCGGTCGTTGGGGGATTCGTACGGACCTCTTTATTTACCCTGGCGTGCCACTGCGGGCGATCTTTGCTCTTTATAACATTTGTTTCACTTCGGCCTAGCCGTTCTTCTTGTGGCTACAGTAGGTCATCCCGCCGCCCATTCCTTAGGGTCACCACCTGTTTTCATCCCTTCTCCTCTTATCGATTCAAGAGTATCTTATCAAATCCCAGTACATGTGTCACCGCCTCAATCGGAGGGAGAAAGCCCGTGTTAATCTCTTTCTTTCTTTTTTTTTAAAAAAAACCCCTGGTGGCTGGGAGGTATTCAATGGAGATAGAAGAGCTTGTGATTCCGGGATCCAACCCCTAGGCACTGCGAGCCTCACACTTATGGGGTCGATACTCGAGCCTTGCCTATCTATGGAGCTGATAGGGCGAATGCAGTTTGCAGCCCAGACACCAAAGATCTCGGCATGGCACGCGGGCAGTCTTGCACCGATTCATAAAGCTCTTTATTAATACGATGTTCTGTACCCCGAAATAGCGCAGGCTGTTGACAGGAAGCAACCAGGCTGGATGGTGCAGAAAAACCCAATGACGAGTGATATATCGTGAGGCCGACCCCCGGTCAAGGACCCTTTTGCAGGTAATTATCGCGCTGTCCCTCGGCAATTGGACTGCCACCCCTTCAGTGGGTTAGGCTAATGACTGCGATGAGACCTTATTTCTAACCATACGTGTACTATAAAAGGCGAACACACGCCTATTCTCGGTACCGGTATCCTAAATTAAGCTTGATGCCGGTAACGGGTGGAAGCTGATGGGCCGCGGCGCCAAGAAGGGCCTAATGACGTGAGTACCTTTCTCCCCTCCTTTTTCGAGTATTCCCCGATAATAGACCGTAGGGGGTTATCATCCTCACCTGATTTTCCTTCTAGTTGTGAGTGAAGCACGTGATACATGCAGCATTGTAAGACTCATCATACCGGCATGATAATGATAGGCCGACGGGGAATATCTCTTTCCAACCGCTGCCTGCGCCTCCAGTTCAACCCTCATGAAAGCCTCGCAACCTTACTCCACGAACGACAGCAAGCTTTCCGAGGCGGCGATGCATTAGAAGATGTCCTCATTGAGTCGGTACTTGGGAATCTCTTTTTGGAAACATTAGTGCTGCGCTTGGGCGGCTGGCTATTGGGGGAGCCTAGGGTTCTTTCCTGACGATCGAGTGGGGGTTCGCAATCCTTGTTCAGCTGATCCGAACAAACACCACGCAAAATATCATCGTTCACCACGAAAAGGAGAAAGCCCCAATAATCTAGGGCGCTGCTAAGTTCCCCGCTCGAGATTGATAAGCATTTCTGGGTGACTTTGTCAACAGTATTCCGGTTTCGGTCAAGATCAACACCGGAGATCCGACAGCTGAGCGGTATGTGTGGGCGGAATCAAGCGGAAAAAGGAAAAAAGAAAAACTCCAAGGTCCTGCTGCCGGTACGTGTCTATCCTACGGTAGATGTTGTGCCAATGGTGTTCCCTTCACTATTTTTGATTGGGTTTGGACACGTCGGGTTATTTTGAGTCATGAGCTCCGCACTTTTGGAGCAGTGTTGCTCCGGCCCCGACCATTACTGGTCCTCTTTCAGAGGGCTTAGGGGGTGTTCGTCTATCTTCTGCGGTTCGAAGGCACAGCTATTTGTTCTGTTTTAAAATTTAATGGAATACGGATGCTGAACACTCGGCCATGAATTGAGACTGACGATCGGCGAAAGGTATTACGGAGCACTTGTCACGAAAGCACCACCCTGAAAAGCGAGGATTGTGGACCCGTTTTAACTCAGCGGCTCTCGATGCGTTAACCTTGGATCTTCGGCATAATGGGAGGACACACCACGTGTCCCGTCGCATCCGGCAGCGCATCTACGAAGCGAGATGTGATATCGCATGTTGGCCAGTCGCCAATCAAGCAGGTAAGTCCTCGACTCGGTTCTCGGTTCCAATGGACACAACGCAGGGCGGGTGTAGCGAAGCCAAGAAGTGATGATTTCACCGCGCACGAAGCCCAGGTGATTGGGAACGTCACCGCAAATGCCTCCCAATGATCTGTGCGTTGGCCTGATCTACTCGTACTAGTATTGGAGAGCCTACAGTAGGCCTGGGCCCTGAACTGGATAAGCGTGTCTATCTTGAATATTTTCGCATATGAGATGTTCTACGACGATCACTCAAGATTTTGTACCGGTACTGACAGTTTTGATCCACCAAGCAGAACCCAACCCATGGGATCACGTAAATTTAAACCCCAACACTGATACTCGAGCACTCGGGCCGTCACTATGTGGATCCTTAGCATTACTAACACACTCACCGAACTACTCGGGCGAGTCCTTTTTTTCTTTTCTTCTGAAAAGCTGAACGGATTTGATTGATCTGCAGTACCGTATGATACTTGTCGCGCGGATGTTTCGCTGTTTGACGGCACTGTAGCCAATTTCAAATTCTCGCTAGCCCAGGCCCGGATGAGTAGCATTCGCCAGTCACCAACAAGGCAGCAGTGCGTCGGCCGACCCGGCCATTGGCCATCTTATTATCCTAGCGAGTACAGGCGAGATGGGTAGTCTAATTGTGGGGAAATTATTTATGAAAATTGCGGTGCTGTACGATAAGCCAATCGAGTTTAATCGTGCTGAGAGTATCGTACGGTACTCGATTACGGTAAGTTACTAGTAGTCCACACCGGAGCAAAAAAAAAGCTGAGGTCCGGTGCTGAATACCGTACTCGAGTAAACTAAATTTAAATTTAATGATAGGCTGTCGAAGCGACTGCTCATCATTTCCGCATTCGGCAGTGGACAGCTGGCAAGCCTTGTGCGAATTAAGATAGCAGCCTAGCTGCCAGTTGCCGGCAGTGTACGAGTACAGTACGATGCTCGACGACAACAGAGGGAGAGGGGAGAGGAGAGAGGAGGAATCACCACGAGGACCCCGTTCTTGCGCGGGGTTATTCGGAGCCGGTGGAGGAAGCACCCGTGCTCAACGAAAGGCAAACTCTGATCAAATGGATACAGGTCCGCTCCAATCTCCACAAGTTGCCAGTGCATAACCTCAATCGCCTACCGAACCAGGCTCAACCGAGCATCTCTGAGTCACGTACAATTCCTACGATGCCGTACGTACTATCGCGCCGTCCCCATAGCCCAATCGGAGGATGGGTTGAGCGGTAATTAAATCCACTCTGCGGTCGCGTGCGTTGGGAGGAATCTCCACACTGTCCTAAAGAGGACACAGCCCAGTGGAAGAGGAGATGGGCCATGGGGGAGCATTCAAGATCTCCACTCCCCCGTGCTCGAGTACGGTACGAGCAGTCCCCCCCTCCCCTCCGGCTAGCCTTTCTCTTTCCTCTAACTGTCATATCGAGGGAGGATAAGGGTAGCAAGGGGGGGGGGGGGGGTGGTATCATTTTCCTGATTGCTGCCCGTATCGTATTGATAGCATAGGGCAAGACGGAAAATGCGAAAGCCTCCACCACGGGAACTTGGGGTGGGGAGGCGCCGCTAAGCCCCCCCGCTACGGCCCTGCCGGCCGTGACAGTATTACGATACGGTACTGTATAATAACGTACCGGTATTTCTAACGCCGCTGAACTTTTGCTGGAGACCACCCCAGCCGAAAATCATCAATCTGATTGGGTGATTGAGCGGTTGGGGTGATCGCTTAGTACAAGTAGGGGCCCGGTCCCAAGTGGTTGGGTCACGGAGAATCCCTGCTTGCTTGACAACCAGCCAGTCTCCTCCAGCGCACCCCATTTCCATCGCCCATCATACCCTTGGGTTGGGTTACCATATTATCAACCAGATGCTCTATCATATCCGAATGCCTCCTGCCAGTCGAGCCCATCCACTCATCATTAGCAAGGCATCTTTTATCTCATCATATTATCCTTTTTCGCTGCGGTCTCTGGCAACTGAGATATCTTCCCCCCCCTTTTTACACCCATCCCTGGGAATGCGTTCCTCCTATGGTACCGGCGGTCGTCCACGGGAAAAGGTTTCCCGCTCCAGAACCGGTCCCCCACAATCGTATCCTTTTCATGGTATGCCTTCATATTGTCCTGTCCCTATACATGCGTACCGTATCTAACTTTATCCTGCCCGCAAAGTCCTCAGGGCTGAGAGGAGGGAAATAGATCATCCGGAATCATGACCCTCCGCGCCCCATCGACATTGCCAACCCATCAACCTCTCACTTAATCCACTCATTTTATGCTGCTGCGGAGTTCGATCACTTCCCCTTTGGTCGATGGCCATATCCAATTTCCCTTACACATACTGCAAAAGGTGGGACAACTCCATGCGATGCAGTACTTGTAAGGCTTTCAGAGAAACAGCGATCTCCATTCCCATTTGGTTTTTACCGCTACACACCCCCAACGGGGACGTAGGGCGAATCTCAGCCGGCCCGGTCCCGCCGCTCAAATCTCCTTCGAGAGTCACAAGCCCAGGTTCGTTATCTCTCGGACCTATCGCCTCCATATCGGTGTTGCCGGTGAGTTTATAAAGCTGCTCCTGCTCCCCGCTTTTCTGAGAGCCACGAATCCCGAGAAACTATCCACCACAATCCCCATTCCCCGCACTCATATAGAGATATATCGGATACAATCTATTCAATCATGACCTACAAGTCCTCAAACTCGAAGCCTTCACACTCCACACGGAGAACGGGTGCTCGCGCATCCCTTCATCACCATCACCCTCCATCACCACCGCCTCCATCCCCAAGCGCTCCTCCTAGCAACTACTCCCTTCGCATACAGCGTCCACCTTCTACTCCAGGTTACATCCCTTCCGGTCCCGCCCTTGAAATCAATCAAACAGTCAATATCACTGTTGAGGTGACATCGTCCTCGACCCCCGCATATAATGGCTACGACGTTAGGAATTACGCCCTTCCAGTAACCACTACCTGTTACTCGACTGAGCCCTCTTCTTCTGCTTCAACAAGCTCATATCAGTACAGCATGTACGAATCAATATCGGATTTTCCCAGCCACTCTTTCAATCCACCCTCATCCGCGGGCACCACCACCACCTCATCGTCATCGTCACCACTTCAAGGGTACACACCATCCACGAGTAGTGCCGCGTCTGCAAACTACAGCCACGCCTCAGAAGGGTATGCCTCAGAGTGGTACGGGAGTCAGTCTGAATACCCGGACAGTCAACCCCAAGGTCAGTAGATATGTCTACCGTTCTCGCAAGGCTCCCTACTAACTGTCAAAGAAAACCAGACGGGGAGGAGGAGGCAGAGCACCAGGTCCCGCTCGAGCACCCCTCGTCGCAGGCCATGCTCGAAAGATTCCTCACGGTAGACTCCGAGATGGACTCGCTGGTGTATTTAGCTAGGATCGCTATTCGGTGTGGAGATGTCAGGGACGGGGAAGTGCCCTTGCTGCCATTTCGGGAGCGGTGAAAGTGCCTATTTCCTTTGTTTTTTATTTTCCTTCGTGCTCTTTGCTTTTATCCTTCGTTTTGGTATGGCGTTGGGGGCTCTCGGGTAACCCGAGTTCGCTTCATGTTCCCTTTCCTCGTCTCGCTTGTGATTTCGGGAAGGTTTGGGGTTTCGGTATCTTCTTCATGTAGCTAGCTATTATTGAGCTCTTTATTTTTGGGGGCGTGGAGTCTTTTTTTACCCCTCCATTTTTAGATTTTTAGCGAGAGGAGAGGTTCGCCCCAAGGGAGGATCGACCGTGCCCACGCCTTGTACCGTACACCAGTACGGTACCCGTACGCTGTCTCTAATGCAAGTGTATCGTAGCGGTACGGTAGGTTTTACGTGGTAAATCTCAGAACGTTCCGGAGGCCGGAATTGGAACGCTGCGGGCGATGCTTGGCAGGAAGTATGATAGTCTACCCTTAGACGCAGAGAGGTGGTGAACGAGAACGGGTTCCGTACTGCAGGGCTAAAAAAAAAACGGGTTGGCCATGGTCGCGTTCTATCTACAGGTAGGGGGCATCCCCTACTCCTTACCAGGGAGGAGCTCACTCACTCACATTCAGTAGAGCATTCTTCACCCACCGCAAATCACATTTTCTGTTGGAACCTTTTTTGGTGACCTTGGGGCCCTTATTTAGCACTCCAATCTCATTCAATATAATTTTCCTAACAGCTAATGAGAGCCTTAGCTGGGGCAAGATAGTAATTGCTTTTATCATACCTCCCGAGGTTGGCAAGAAGTTTTCGACGAAAAAACTCTGCGATACGATACCGGCTACCCCATCGCATCTCGGGGAAGAAACAATGAAGCCGTCACTGGATTCCTACAAACTGCTGGGGAACCGCTTTCTCGGTACATTCGAGCTGTGATAGATGAGTTGGTTAATGCAATCGTTTTCGGGAAGCATTACGGATTGCAACCTCGGACTTTGTAGAGGATCGGTGGGCAGTCTTTGCCATATATTCTCGACAGCTCGGTCGGGTTTCAGGGCTAAATCGCTTAACTTGGCTAGTACAGACTGGCAGTGACACCTTCTACGATCTGTTTGCAGTATTCTCTAAACCGTATCAAAGATGGGGGTTACGAAGGGACGAGAGGCTCGTGATCAGTGTTCGAGTGAATAGGTGGAAGCGGGTTTCGGTTGCATGGCGGGTCTGCTGGGCGTATGATATCGTGTAATTTATCGACGAATTAAACCATCTGTGCCATGGCTACAGTACCGTATTGCGGGAGAGATTGCGTCCTTGATTGTGAAATTGGGTTACTTGTAAATTTTCCTGTACTCGCCGGTTCAGGAAGTGGGGTTCGTTCGTTGTTTTTTCCATCACTTCTGATCAGGTAGTGTGTGGGTGGGACTACACTGCGATAAAAGAGATTCCTTTGGGTTACAGTATGGTGCTGTCGTCAACTTGTGTTCCCCGCCGTTGGTATTTGGTGGGGTTGCACTGGCAAGTCTCACTGGGGACAGCGGTTCTCCTGCCTCGAGTCGAGTAAGGTATCATACCATACCGGTACTGGTACCAGTAGGCGGGTGGGTGAAGATATTCTTAGCCGGCGATAGCACACTTCAACTCAGCTACGGGTACCAGCGCGATGGGGGATTGGGGGGGGTGTGAGCGGATGATCGACCCAGAAGCGCCCCTCCAAAAGGGCGAGGGTAGAATAGGGCTTCCCGTCGTCAGGGGGGCCACTACCCGGTTGGTGGATTGACCAATGATGCGGCTCAGCGTAAAATAGCCGATTTTGCCAAGCCCCCAGCATTCTTTAGCCACTTTCAAGCGCCAAGGCGATCGGCTTGTGGTGGTGGTCGATGCAGCTCTGTTCCTCACGGCTCGCTGTCGCCTCTCCGCCCTCGTACGCACCGGCTTTTTGAGCTACATCCCTTCGAAAGTGAAGACAACTCCCCGATCTTGTCATACCTTTCCCTCCCCGAACCTTTTGCGGGTAGGAGAATACGGGGGAGCTACGCCGCGGCTACTCTGGTGCTCCCTTTCTTCCGTTGTCGCCATTTCCCCTTTTTCTCCGCCTTGGCTGGCGTTGAATTCCCCTATTATTTGGATTTTCGCTGTTTTCGGAAAAAAACGCGCCCCGACTCGCCGACTTTGAGCCTCATCCTCTCCCAATCCGTGACCCGGTGCCTGCTCACGTCATCACCATCCTTCGTCCCATCCTCGACCCTCTCCCTCTCCCTCTTCCCTTCCCTCTCTCGTCTCTTGCACGATCGGAACCGCCACCTTTCCGTTTTCTATTTTCCCACACCCCCTTGTCTCTCCCTCACTGTGTCTCTCTCTCTCTCTGTCCCTTTCTCTTGCTCGCTCGCTCGCTCGCTCCTCGTTATTAATAATTTTTCAATCTTTCAGAACTTTCTTCTTTCCCATCTCTGTCAAACTCGCAGGGTTCTGTTTCGATCAAACCCTTTCCTCATTCGTTTAACTCCAGACACATCAACCCTTTCTCTCTCTTTTGCTCTTTCTTTTTTTTCCCCTCGAGGATATCCTTGTTGAGACTCATGGCTTTCGCGCCCCCCACCACCCCGGCACACCATCAGAACCCGCACCTCCACCACGCACACCAGAACCCGCATCACGGCATCTACGCCTCTGGTGGTGCCTCGTCAAATACTTCCTTCAGTACCCCTCCTTCGCAGAATATGTCGGGAGCGGGTGTGGCTCAACAGCTGGACAAGAGTGGATCGCTGCTGGGGAGGAAGAGAGCATTGGATGGTGGGAGTATCGAGGACACGGAAGGAGCCGCTTATAGACCTGTGGCGTTCAGGACTGAAGGTTTGTTCAAGTTTTCGGGTGATTTTTTCAATTCTTCTCCTTGACATTTTTTTCCCCCCCGTGGGTTTGGTGGTTTCTTTTTCACTGGTTGGATCTCTTCTACTTTACTTTAGTGCTTTTGGGTTCTTTGGCTGCTGCTGGTTGGGGCTGGTAGATCGAGAGAGCTAAGGTCACGGAACTAACCGCCGCAATATGTTAGGTGCCCGACTTGCTTGCCTGGTGAACGCTTCAGTCACGGTCTGCGGAGAAGATGCTATTTATGCTTTTGGCGGGTTCGATCAGTATACCGATGAAGGTGTGTATATTTTCGGTTGTGTTGTGGTCCTTTTTTATTTTAAGGTTGCAGATGCGGTGCAGGTCTTTGTTTACTTGGTTGCTGGGATGTCTTGTCATCGCTCGCGCAACTGCTTTTTGTATTATTGTATTGACAATTGGCCCTTTTAGTATACAACCATGTGCTTAGGTTGGACCTACACACTTACACGTGGACTCTGGTTGATAACTATGGTGACATTCCTAGCGTTAGGATGGGTATGTTCCTACCTCTTTTTTTGTTTTGTTATTATTATCCCTACTATTTCTTGGCATCAGCTACCACTACTACTCCTTCTTGCATACCCCCCCCTTTTAGCAGTAACGTCATCGTTGTTCCCGCTATGTGCCGCGCTTTGTCCATCTTCCACGATGCCCGGCTGTTTATTTATTAGTCTATTCTTGGGCTGCTGGTTCCCGCCTTTACTAACTCTGTCCGGGTCTTAGGTCACACAACGGTCTATTGGCGCGACAACAAGCTAATAATATTTGGTGGGGAAAATGAGCATCGCATGTTTTTGTCGGATGTGTACATCTTTGACATTCCTACCGCAACATGGTCGCAACCGGTTCTTTCTGGACGCCCGCCCTGCGGTCGGTCTCGGCATGCCGTTGTCCTCCACGACGATAAGCTTTTCATTCTCGGTGGCATTCATAACCGATCGGCCATACCTTCAGACTTTGATCCGGAGGAGGATAACGAGTACAATCCACAGGAGGTTCTCGATGATATTTGCTATCTTGACCTGAAGACGATGACGTGGAGCAGGAGTTGGACATGGATTGCCAGGTTTGATCATCAAGCTTGGATTAGGGATGGAAAATTGTGGGTGTTTGGTGGTATGGGGCAAGGAATGGATCGAACCGGGGAGTTGATATCTTTGGATCTGAACCACCCGGCATTTGCCAGGACAGAGATCAAGCAGATGGGGTACGTTACGAGACAGCCGGGGCTAGGGGGAGATACTACGACTGCGACTGGAGGGCAGAGCCGAATACTTCGCTCTCATCGTCCTTACGGTCCGAATTCTCCACGGTTGATCGCGAGTTCACGACGGAACACACCACCGCCGAAAAAACAAGCAGTGCCCGCTGCTACTGCCTCTGTTTCATTTCTCTGGGGTCGGGACATACCCTCCGAGGCGCATGGCACACATTTTCACCACCTTTGTGGGCATACATTACTCGACTTTGTGACATCTGCGAATACAATTCGGCCATCTGAGACGGGCCTCTGCGCACTTAACCTGGATGACATGACATGGAGGAAAATTGCTGATGGTATTGATATCGTGGGAGGAGGGTTATGGAGGTGGCATTATCTGGCGATATCTCCGGATAGCACTATGGCTTACCTGCTTGGATGCCCTACCGACACTGATGAGGATGTAGGGGAAGGGGAGGAGTATCTTTCGGATGTGTTACCGATTGATTTGAGCCGATTTGGCATGAATGTTGACCAGAGGGAGGGAGACAATCCCAAAGCTGGGACACTGGGAATGGATCTGGCTAATTTCTTTGACAAGTCCGATTTTGGTTCGGACTTCGTGGTCCGAGCGATAAAGGATGAGGCCGCGGAGGGTGATGAGTGGGATATGACTGGGGTATGGGGGAGAAGCATTATGAACGGATCGAACAAGATGCACGATATTGGTGAAGGCCTTAACCGGCCTGAAGGGGGCCCCGGGGATGATGATCTCCCTCCGGAAGAAGTTTTAGGGCCCCCTATAAGGGTTCACAGACTCATTCTGCTTTCGAGATGGCCGCACTTTGCTACCTTATACAGCGCTCGGATGGTTGAGTTTCATAAGAATAGGATGTACTTACCGGAACCATACACCGTCGTCCGGGCGTTTTTGTATTACTTATATACCGACTCTGTCGCGACATCACCCTACTGCCCTAACCTTTCAACCGTGGCTGGTCTGCTCGTGATGGCCAACTTGTACGACTTGAAGAGACTACGAGCGCTTGCTCTAAACAGACTATTCTCGGAGCTCGACGTCGAGTCCGCCGCTGTAATCTGGGAGCGTGCTGGCGTTGCTGGTGAGGAAGGCTTGCGAAAGAAAGCTGCCGGCTTTGTCTTGACTTACTGGGGTCGTATAGTCCGAACAATGGGGTTTAGACGGCTGAGCAGACGAAGCTTGATGGAGCTCTGCGAGGAAGTCGATGTGGAAGGGCGCATCATGGGTAGTGAGGAATTGGGTGCTGTGGGAGCCGTCGATGGCGGCATTGTCGGGGTATACCAAGGTGATCTTGGGGGGTTTATGACTGAAGAGGCGCGGATGAGGGCGAAGAGGAGGCGGTACGTGGATGATGCAGAAGAGTTGGAGACTGGAGAGGCGGAGGAGGATGAAGAGATGAGTTGATGGGATATGACTTGGATTGAGTTGAATTGATAGATGTATTTTGGTGTTGGCTAGCTTTTATTGTCTACTTTTCTTTTTTC
>LN890949.1:251707-265506 GCA_900010015.1 Tuber aestivum
TCCGTGCAGCTGCTTGTAGTGCATTGTCGTAAAGGCCACCCTTCGCATTCACCTCTGCCCCACGCTCGAGGAGAAGCTGCACAACCGATTCGTTTCCCCGATATGCAGCTGCTTGTAGTGCATTGCCATATGCGTCACCCTTCGCATTCACCTCTGCCCCACGCTCGAGGAGAAGCTGCACAACCGATTCGTTTCCCTGATATGCAGCTGCTTGTAGTGGGTTCCCGTACTCGCTACCCTGAGTATTCACATTTACTGTATCCACTTTTCTATTGACAAGGAATTTACAGGCCGTCACTAAATTTAACAAGGAGGAATAGTAGATTGCCGGTGGGTAAATCCCGGAGTGGTAGGTACGAAAACGATGAGGGTCATCAGGGTTATATATATCCAACCACTCCTTGCCAAGCTCGAGGACCTTCACCGCCGCGTTGGAGAGTGGTGTGGGTGCTGTATCCTCAATAGATCTGATATACACGAACCAATAGCGAGCACTGTGGTAGAGAAACGACTTTTTTTCGACTTTGTTGCCACTAATGGTACCTTGTGCACTGTGTCGCAGTATTCGACTGAGACAAGCGTGCCCCATCAGTAAATTGGCTTTCTCCTCCGAAATATGATAGTAGGAACTGGGGCCCTGCGCAGCCCGTTCGGAGATCAAATATTCTTTTACCGAGAAATGAGCTAGTCGTAATCGGCGGTTTTCCTGGCTAGATGCCTCATCGTCCCTGGCGTCTTCGAATGAAATAAGGCTTGGGCAAATGCTCATGAGGGACTTCATATTGAAAAGAGGTTCTGAATCCTCGCCATATTTGTTGACATCGTATGCGATCACAATGGCCTCCGCAAGCTGGCCTAACGTTAATGGTTTTGCTGAAAATGCAAGCCAATGCATCGCTCGCCGGATGTATTCCCTCTGCGTCTCGTGAATGCTGTTGAGGATCCTTAAGTAGACAGAATCCAAGTCTTTCGGCAGTTCCCGCAACGCAGCGCTCACAGCTGCTGGTGTTATGCACTCCTGGAGAATCCGCAAAAGACAATCCACCCATCGGAACCTTCAGATATTCAACCTTGTGTCAGTGCAAGCTAGGAATATAGAGATTGAGTATAACATACATTCCTTGTGAACGCGAAACGAGTGTGTCCTCTATCTCACTCTTAATTTCTTTGGTAAATTCCTTGAGCCCATCTCTATCGCCCAGGGAGTTCTGGATATATGACCGGATATCCGGATCGATAATGTTGGATTGTAACGATATTGAAAAAGTGGCAAGTGGTCCTAGGGATTTCACTATATCGGCTTCGGGACGACTTGTGATGAGAATGGAAAGCGATCCCGGGTCGTGACCAACGGGAAGTTCGCGGATCCAGGATAGGAGACCCTTCCGGGTTTCCTTGGGAAATTCATCCAAGGCGTCAAGAATGATAAATGTCTTTTTGGAAAGCTTTACCATCTGCAAAAATGCAGATTTCAGCGCCTTGATATCTGTTGACTTTCCAATTGCCTTGGAATTGTGGTATAGATTTATAACCTCATCGGGGATACCACGGCTTGAAATGCCTTCCACTAGTTGGCCAACGATCGACAGAAGCATGTTGAGAAAATTTTGCTTCTCCGAGTCGCTAAAAGTGAAGTAGAAGTAGGCTAATATGTGATCGCCTTTCGTGGCGCACAGATTTTGGACATCTTCGATGGCTGTAGCGCTAAAAAGAGTTAGCAACCTGAAAATAATATTCCGCCTCTAGATACCTTGCTGTGTTCGCACCTTAGGACACTTTTACCGCACCCAGCTACAAGATGCAAATATCAGTGACATTCTGCGAACATAAGATTTCACTTATCTGTACACTTACGTATTCCATAGAGCCAGAGGACTCCCCCTCGACCACCCTTCCAATCTCTGTACTCTGGTCCCTTAAGAAGCCAATTACCCGTTCCGGGTTCACGGAGAGCGAGCGCGTATGAAAAATTGGAGGCGGGATCAACGACGTTGAGCCATTTTAGTACCTCCCGGAATTCTTTGTCTAGGGTATCCGAGATATCCGATATTAGTAGAGAGGATAATTAAGCAGATTAGGGATAATGCGGGCAAGTACCATCTAGCTTTCGTAATACTTTAGTTACCGTCTCCCTGTGCAACTAATTAGCCCTACCGCGAAAACGAAAACAAAAACGGGAAGTGGAGAGGTTGGAATCTCAGGGCTTTAAAGGATGGATAACCTACGCCGCGGCCGTGGTTAATAAAAGATGAAGCTTCGATCTCTGCTCTTGGACCAAACCTAGGTAATGATCCATTTTAGGCTTACGAATAGGCCAGAAATATTTTCTCACGGATTTCCTCCATCCTTGAACATCGAGCTTTTCCTGTAGCTCCTCTAGAGCTGTCTTGTAATCACCCAAGCTTTCGTTTTCTGCCCATTCAAGAAGGCTAGGGTATTGTGGGTTGTTCTTGTCATCTCCGATAGCAAGGCTTCGGATTTTCTCGAGCTGTTGATGTATGTCTTTAATCTCGTCCCCAAGTTTCTTGATATCTTTTTTGCTCCCTTTGACTGTATCGTAGTAGCCATAGCAAAGTTCGAAAACCTTCACGCTGAGTTGAATGAGAGCTATGGCGCTGGCAGCGGTGGAGAAGGGCTCTGCCATTTCGGATTCTCAGGAATGTTGTGGGCTAAAAAGAGGGGAAACGCAAAAGTGTGGGTATGATAACTTGCTGTTTATTAGATGTAAAAGATAATAAAAAAAGCTGGCGTTTACTCTTGGGCTGGGTAGGCCTTCAAACTTTAGATTCGTTTGAGCTATGCTTTTCGACTGCGGATTCAAAGATATAGTGGAAAACAGCATCTAGGCGGGGGGGGGTTTCCTTGGAGGGCAATGGTTTTTAAGTTCTCCGTGAGGGGGGGCGCCAAAATGCCAGCGCTTACCCACAGGAACGACAGCTGCATGTCCGGTCGCTGTCGGGAAAATCTGCTAGCCAACCATTACTTGAGCACAGTACTCGTACGAGTACTTGTGCGTCCGAGCCAAGAATGGGCGCCTCTTTAGGAAATAGCTCCCGGAGACCCATAAAATATACCGCAGTGACTGCGCTGTTTGAGCAACTCAGACGATAGGGTGAAATGCTGGCGCCTGGTGAGAATGATATCATATGTGAGACCATGTTCTCAATACTCAAGAAGATTTTAGATCATTGAATTGGACGAATGGATAAAGATCCTGAAGGTAAGTATGTGCCTGTTATTAATTTAAACTTCAAGGCTAACACTCAGAATAGCGCAGTGATGGCAAAAGGTCTTACGAGCACTACGAAAGGAGCAATTATTGCGCTTCATAAATGTATCGGACATAGTATAATGGCGGAAATGTTTGTATGAGGGTTCATGATAGATATTGTATGTTGTAGCGGCCACAGATTGCACTATACCGAAAGCAGCATCAACACTATACTTTTTACAGGTTAAGGAGCGCGATTTCCGAAAGTGGGCCCAATTATTGGCTCGGACGCACGAGTACTTGGCAATTCCACAAGTATCCAGAGATCTTGGCGCAAGTTAGGTCCACAAAGCGCCAAGAGTCCGGATACTGGTTGAACCGCCAGATGTGGTTATGCTGCCCATGCCGCAATCTGTAGCGGCCGCCAATCCCGTATTAACTGGGGAGCGCCGCCTGACGCTATTGTGTTGAGATCAACTATGAGCTGACTCGCGACAGCGGATGAGTCAATGATAGTCCCTAAAGCGGAATCGCTTTTCCCCCAAAGCGTAAAGCGGGGGTGTTCTCTCGGGAGTTCGTGTCAAATTTCGAAAATATAATCTTAAGCTAACCTTCTACGAGGAGCTCCAGCCGCCGCTCCTCAGTTAATAGTAAATTTGGTAAAGCTCGCACACCTTCTAACATATGGGACATGAGAAAGTTTAAACAGTCAGTCAAGGTGCTGCAAAAGTGCATGAAAAATTTTCACACTCCCCTTTCAATCCTCTCTGCCCGTACCTGTACCGGTATCATACTCGAGTACTCAATTGTTCCGCACCCGGTCGCCGCCCCCAGAGAATTTTCCTTCTATCCTCTGCCCCACCTTCCCTATCGCAAGGTCCCATTGAAGATACCGGTATGAAAACATCAAGTACGGAGCTGGATATTCGGGGCGATTAACGACACGCAGCAGCGACCACGAGGAACCACTTTCCTGAGCGTTGTCTTCGGCTTGTTCAATTTTTTTCCTGTTGCCCACATTCACCCGGATTACCACTTGCCGATAATATCAAACACGGTTTCTACCTACTACGAGCCTCAGAGTCACTTCGATACAGTCGAGCGTGCCGGTGAGGCGGCTACCATTTCCAGTCCCAACCTCACTTATCGCACGCAGCCCTCGATATCGCACCTGACACCCGTTACTTCTGTTTCTATCAGGTTCCCCGTCTCCCCCACCAGTCTTTACTTTCGCTCGTTCGCATTCGGCCCAGACCTCTTCCTATCGCATTCTGCCGTCTGCTACATGATATTCATACCCGGCTTCCTGGCCTTCTCAGCAAGTTTGCGGTATGCAGATATCGGTTAACCTTCGAACCCTCTCTGCTGCGTGCCTTATCCGAATGAAAATGTACCCGGTCTACGGCCGGGATGACAGGGATCTGGGGTGGGGTTCTATGTGCATTACTCTATCCAGGTGCCGTGATCAAGCATCTTGCCGGTACCAGTCCACCATCTTATCTGCTTTTGCTCCCGCCCCGCAGTTACCCTCTATTCCAGTCCCGCATCTCACATTTGTCCCTGTCACGAACGCCGCAACTTCCCGCCGACCGCTTCCCTGACCTTGCGTAGCCTTGCGGCGTGGGGCTGTGACGAACTTCGTGAGTGCTGATGGGCGTCGCCTGCGTTTCTCGCTACAAGGCCTACAAGGGGTCTAGTCTTTCTTCTGGATACCCTCGGGTGTTGTGGTATACAATAGAGGCCGACTAGAGCCTACCGCCCACCTGGCCCAATCCTGGGGATGCGGGGGTGGGACTTTCGGGACTCTTAATAGAACTTTAAACTATTTTCTTCTCTTTTCTTCCCTCCTCTTCCCTCATTCCCCGCAGCCCACCCACGGTACGTCCTCGTTAGTCGTTGGGGTGTCTCTATTTCTGCGGCACGTCCGCGGATATCCTTTCTGGTTCCTTGCCGTACTCGTGAAAGCACCTCTTCCCCCCGCCAACATATTTAACTATTCAAAGTGGGAGGGTTCTTTAACCTCTATGGAGCTGACCATTTTGCCTTGTCTCGATCATCTTATAATTTTCTTCTTTCGAGTTTTCCCGTTTTCTGCCTCTCTTGGGATTTCCGTCCCCATCAGAGATTTTCTATCAGTCACAGTCTACTACTTTTGTGCCCTTTTCCTTGGGCTTCTAATTATGAGTGATTATGGAGAAGGACCAACTAGGGCAGAAACAGCGCATTCCCCCTCGTTCCCAGTCCGCCGGGCGTCTGGCCCTTGGCCCTCACATAACCAAATCCTTTACCGTCCCAAACCCCATGACCCCCGAACTCCCTCACTAGGGCCCAATCTACTACATTGGTTACTCGCTTCACCAGACAGATTCTTTCAATTCCCGTCGTTCAGAATAGCGATGGGCAACCTGTAGTGACAATTGATCCTACCCCTGTATCTACATGTTTTCTACTCAGGCTGCTGGGAGGACTTTTAGGGGCGAACTTTGGGTGGCTGTTGTTACCGAGAGGGGTAGGGTGTGGGGGGGGGGGGGTGAGGAAGGAGATACTATGAGCAGAAATACCTAAATTACAGGGTGATGGAATGGTTGGATGTAGGCCTTCTTATACCCAACAACTTATAATAAATTTAGACGCTATTACCCTACTCCACACTTGTTTCTTCTCCAAGCTTACCACAGCTCGTGGATTGTCTATGATGTGTTAATGGCGGGGCAACAGCTGTGTAAAAACATCTGAGGTCCTCCCACATTCCGGGCCCATCCTTGGTTGTTCTCGGCGCTGAGGTGGTGTATCTCCTAGCAAATACCTGAAGATCCAATTACCCAGGTGGGAGAATAAGGAACGACTGCCGGTCCTTTATTCATCAGCGGCTAAACCCTGCTCCCATGTAAAGGGCATTCCCAAGATAGCATAGCCTATCCGGATTCCCACAACACATAGTAAAAATACCTCCCGGAGCCGGTATTCATGATAGTTGTCCGACCCGCAACCCGTCCGATGGGCTTACCCAGTTTGGAAATTAATGGACAACCCCGACCCAAGCCTGCCAGAGGCCTAACCCGATAGACCCAACAACCAGTTCATCTTCACCATGGGAAAGCGGGGATGAACAGTGGTGTTGGCAAACTTAGAGGTTCAATTTTAAACTCTGAAACATGCATCACACCTGCTAGTAGACCACCTCATACCGGAGCTGCGCTCATGGCCATCAGGCTTGCATATGATCAGTCTCAGCATTCATGTAGCTCCCCTTGGGTGCGCAACCTCGGGCCCAGGATGCGGACCAAGCCACTCCTTCCACCAAGTGTTGTTCGTACAATATTATCCGTTATTAAAGCACAATGTTATTAGATGGTTCTACAATCTAGATTACAGTCTAAGCGATACCATATACTAGTAGCTGGAAATAAAATTTGGGATGCGGAAAAATTTAGAGAACCGGCTTGAGAGGATACTGGGGCTGGGAGCAGCGGAGGTTAAATCGAGGAATTGGCTCATTGCTGATCACCTTCGGTGAATTGATACCTATGAGGTTGGAGGGACTGAGAGAGAATTGGAGAGGGTTTCTATGAAGTAGCGAGGCGGGTTGAGGGATCAGGATGGATGAAGGTTCTTCATGTTCCCCTCTTCCTTTCCCTGCGCTAAGTTCATTCTTCGGACTAAATATGGGTGGTCCCCGTGATTGCAATCAACAAACTCAACTCTCTTGCCGTGTAAAGTTAATTTCAGATTGATAGCCGATTTATCACGGGGCTTTGAGGGCCCGGAAGCACTTTATTTTCTGCTTTATCCTCGCATTCTAAGAATAGCCCTGGGTTAATACACTCTGACTGCAGGTACTGTGCCCCTGGCCACATGTACCCTACCCTACCCATGGCGCCCATGATAGGGGAGTTAGTCCTCAGATTAACCTTGAAAATCTCCAGGTCTTGGAACGCACCAGCCAGAGTCAGTACATCACTAACGACTCGGTGGTAGTTAGCATGGCAATCAGGAGGGATAGCTGCTAGAGAAACCAATATAAGTGCGATAAAAACAAGCTTTGCTAGAACTGTTTCCGATAATTTAAATTTAGTTAAAAGTATCCGGGATTGAGTTTTGGTGTATGGACTCCTTTCAGAATAGGGAGCGGTATAATATATCAACATTATATTATCGTGATAGCTTCCAAACCACTTGCGCTAGATACTCTGCTACTACTTAAGGGCGATAGACATCGAGTGATATAGTATGATGACACCCCCCTGCCGGCAGAGGGGTGTTTTTCTGAGTATAATTTGCTGGAAACATTCCCCTTAATAAAAACCTAACTCTAAAATTGGTTGGTTATCCTAAACTCTTGAGTTTTGTGCAAACTGGAAGACTGCAGAATACTAGGAGCTAAACTCTAACTGCTAATGACTTTGCACCTAATTTGAATATTTAGATGACCCATGGAATATGAATTAGGGGATTTTGGGTGGGCAGGAATCGTGTTCCCACCTATTTATGCTAAAGGATACTGGGTTCAAGCGCTCAGGATTTTTCTTAGCTTGCAGGATTGTTGCCTTGTAGGGTCATGTAGAGGTGGTCCGGAGAGGCCAGTTTCCGCTGTCTTGTTCAATCTTGTTTCATTCTAGAAATTTGCACTAAAATTATGTACTCAGAAGCTACAATTATGAACCCAGCAGGCGCGAAAGTGCTGTGTTCAAATTCATCTTGAAAGGAGGGGGTATTCAGAAACCCCGGGAAAAGGAAACTAAAGCCTTAGAAAGACTGCATGAAGGTTGGGGAGGTAGGCAGCTCCATATTACTTGCCTAAGGAGATATCTCTAGTGGCCTCAATGTGGGCCCCGGGACGGGGAGAAAAGAGCCGCAGATGAGACAGGACTGTAGAATGTAGCTTGTTTCAGTCTAACTGTAGGTATGGGGGTGTGTTGGGGGGAAGGAATATTGTGTGTTTGCCAACGAAAATGAAAACTGTCTAAAGTCGAAACACCCGATTGCTAAACTTCACCCATACCCAACACACGGCTAATCCAGTGTCCTTGCAACTATGAGGATAACCTCCAGTACCATCTGTTAACTCTTAGGACCCACGGGGGTGGACTAAGGTCCGAAAAGTCGGGAGCTTGTAGTATGTGTACTCCAGAAGCCCGTGGGTATGGACGGGACCACGGAAAACAGTGGAAATGGGTGTTATCTTATGTTCACTAGCAATTTAGGTCAATCTACACACACCCGTAACTTAATGCTATTTTATGGTGATATTCCCAGTTTCGACCTAGGGGTTTCGTGCTTACCCGTTATGTGTGCTCCATTAAACCTTCCGCCGATCCCATGTCGGTCAAAATTGAGCTGACCGGGCCCGGGCCCTGCAGAGTTTTGACCAAACAAAACCTGGCTAGTGTTCCGAACCGTCCAGTCCGCCCATATTTGGGGTGGGACCGGACGGACCGCTGGTTGTAGTTTGTCATTTTTCTAGTCCATGGACGGACAAGGGTAGATGGAAGATGGATAGGACGCCCTATCAGACCCGGCACGGTCCTAGGTAGTTTTTCTATTACTTCTTGTGGGCTAGGATGCTCAGATACTTCATGTTCATACTTTCACCCCACTCATGGTTTGCAACCCTGCCAATCATTTGCCATGTGCGCAAACTAATAGGCCAGGGAGTGTTCATTTTTAAGAAATAAAACAGTCCAAGGCCTTTGTCAAACTAGCACTCGGGGGCCGCCGGCATGAATCGGTAATGCGGCAAGCATATCCTCAATCTTTTAAATTTCCGGATCCAAGAAGGTCAATTGAGTTTCCCGGTAACTCTTCAGGAAAATCCCAGCCATTCTGCTGCGAGTAAACTTCTGTCACATCAGTTCTTCGGCTTGGTTGTAGCATCACTAATATAGTTAAATCGAATGATTTATAGAAGTATTAGAAGGAGAAAATAAGGCTCGTAGAAGGATCAATTGGTTCAGTCTTATCTTAATACTCCGATAACATGATGATATATTTAACCTTCTTCTCTTTCCTGCACGCATATCTTTTACTGTGTCGGTTACCTGGCATCATGATATATCACACATATTTTGTTTACAGTCCCTAGAAGTCATGAGTCATCCTCGGCCGTCCTCCTCGCCTTTCCTCACTTATGTCCGGCCATCATTCCTAATACCTACCGTTTACAGCCACCCCCCGCACTCCATCCCTACACCCTACAGTCCTTTCCTACATCCTACCATCTTCTGATGCCCACTATAGTCCCCCGCGCAATCCAGACCATCCTGCCATCTCCCCTGCCATTCGCCTAAGCAGCCGCTGTCCCGTGTGTCTCACGACACTGATAACGGTATAGCGTGTCGGGCCCGGCGGTCCCGGCTCAGCCCAGTAGTCCCCTACATATTTTGCTCTACACAGGACCATGTCTAGTGGTCCCGCCCCGCCCCGTCCTCTTGGCATTATCCCCGCCGTCCCTATGGGGCCCCCGGACGCTTCGGAACACTGTACTTGGCCTACCAGTGAGAAATAATACTCTGGGTTTGATCTGAAGAAGGAGTTAGGTCCGCTCAGGATGAGAAAACAAGCAAAGTTGTATCTGACTCAGTTTGTGTATCGCTTGTGGATTGTGGAGTTACCATTTGTAGTGTGCCCATAGTCTAGCGCGGAGGAGCGGTTTAGTTGGAAGGGCGAGATTCAATGAGGTGATTTCTTGCTGCGCACTATGATAGCATTGCCCTGTTGGCTTGTGATATGACCAGGCAACCATGTTTTAGGTAGGGACTGGTTGTCTTGCTCAACTGTTGGGTTGTAGGATGGGAAGTAGCATTAATTAGGGCTTAGGCTGTGTCTGGCCAGTTCCAATGAGCACTTAAGTGGCGGTTTATTGAGCTCTGCATTCTTTTTGTGGGCACCGGTACTGGGGGGGTTTAGTTATGCGCTGGATTGGTGCTCTGGGGGTAATTGGAATTTAAGTTGTTGAACCTCTATCCATTAGACTCACAAACCTCGGATTTAGGAATGGGCTGCATAGTTTGCGGGACAGATAGAGGACCAAAGTGAATATTCCGAGTACCAGAGGAGGAATTCGTGTCTGGAGCTTAGTAGTTTGATAAGGGGAGATACAGGGATGAGCCAAGGGAGAAGGTCTCGACTACGTGGACTTGGAGTAAGGAGATTGTGTTAAGTTGATGCAGTGAAAATTTGGAGGGATCAGAACGAGTGATATTCTGAGACTGCATTTTGTGTGGAAGCTTATGTGGCACTTCGGAGAAACCGCCAGAATTTACACTATTTCCTTGTTTTCATACACCAGGGGGTGCACCTTCTGCTGGTCTTGGGTAATCCTGGTCGCTCTCGTTGCGAGAGCAATAATCTCGGGGGAACACACCACAGAGTTTAGGGGGTCTATCGGGACAGTTCAGCTCGGACCCAGCTCAATCCAAGCCAGACTAATCCTCCATTCTGACCGGGGGAGCACAGAGATCAACCCAATAATGTCGCGATACCTTTGTTGGATTGCCTATAGGATATGGGGTTAGGCGTATATGTGGTTAGGCAGATATGCGATTATCGGGCATATGTTTTGTGGTGTGCAGTGCAGAGGCAGAGGGCAGTGTTTTGTTTCTTTCACATCCTATGCTGGTTGGCATAGGATATGGGTCACTTTTGGTGGTTTTGTGTTGTTTCTTTCACACCCTATGCCATTAGGCATATGGTGGTTTGGTTTTGGATTTTTCTAGATTGCTGGAGGTTGGGGAGGATCCTGACCGGTTAAGATGTGTTTCTTTTGAGTTCGTTTTTTCCATGGTTGTTTGTGCTTTGGAGATATATATCTCTTGGTCAGTCCTTAGCTAGATCGACCACCGAACACAGTTTCCATCGCTTCTGTCCTCACGTTCCACCTCTCATCCGGACTCATTTTTTCACTTCACCGCGGTGCATTTTTGAGTTGTTTCTTACCCTTGGGCGACCTACCCACCGCACCCCTGAACAACTTTCCCCAGCATTGGTCACTCTGCAGGGATATCGGCTAGCATGCCATACATCCATACACTATTTCGATCCACACGAAGCCAGTTCTTTCATACCATGTTGGAATCTACCTGTTCTATAGAAATAGTCAAAAAAAAGAAAAATAGCAGCACAGATATCCACCATGAGGAGTCACTTGGTTGTGTTTATGGGTGGGGTAATCGGGTATGAGTTACCGTTTGTTACTGCTCTCATATTGCTTGCTCCCCAATCTTTCCAAAATTCGTTAGCTGATAATGGGTGCAAAACGAATCTCTTTTAACTTGGCATGCTGGTACTGCGGAAATCTCGCTTTCTTTCACTCTTCATCTGCTGCTGGTTCGGCTTCTGGTTAGTAATACTGGGGTAAGTTAATGATGTGGGATTGGTCCTCGAGCAATCCAATCCATCAACTGAAGCTGTGAGATTTTTCTCTGATGCCTGCAGTGGTATCTCAAGCCTGGCGTTTATCCTATCGGCCTGAAGGTCACTTCTGGATTTTTGGCTTCCTGAATCTGGTAGTGGGGGTTCTCCGAACTCCGGTTACACAGGGCGCACGGGTTGAACTCGAACCTGTTATTTCTGTGAATAATGACATAGCTGGAAGCCGAAGGTGAAACAAAAAAGTGCTCCTCCTGTAATGGGTTGGGACAATCGAGGCCTCCCGACGGAATGCTGGTTGTGGGTAGCGCGCCGTAAGTCTTTAATCTGAAAGATAATCACCCTCTAGTTACTAAGTGTTCAAGTCTATGCTTGATAGACACTGGTATGATAGCCTGTGTGATACTCATGAAAGAACCCTAGGCCCTCTGCACCAGAATCTGGGGAGCTTGACCAGCACGGGTTAGTCCTATTATTAGGGAGTAATCGTTGTTGGAGGACACATGATGCAGGCCCCATACCCAATTGGGGGGGCTATTGAATTAATGCCTGTATATAGAGAAGCAGGTTAGGAGGAAGTGCTGCGGGCAGAATTTGCAGGATAAGGATGAGATTCAACTTCCTGCACTCATGCCAGAGTTGCTCTTTGAGTGCCAATTCTCCTCACTCGCCTACTATCGAGGAGACAAAATAACAGGCTATCTATCCTCAATGAAACTAGCTTTAACCTTCCTATGCCGTGCCTGGTACATTTCATGTGGAGGCCCAATGGGCCCCTTGATTAACCCGGATTGTGGTTTATTGGGTCAAGTCACGCCGGGCCAAACCTTTGTCCGCACTGGGTCAGGTCGGGTCCACCCATTTTCAATCCTGGTTAATTAATCTCAAGACCCACTCCCGATCAATTCATACGCATTGTCGAATTTGACATGCAGGGAACTTGGTACAGTACCGCGATAGGAGAATCCAATGCACTATCATACTCTTAGGACTAGTCTCAACAATTAATGCATTGATAAAAAGTAAATAGGGTGGTGCAACCAAAAAAAAAGAAGCCGAAAAAGAAGAAGAAAACAAGACCACGAACAACCGATCCCCCGCGAGCGCAGAAGGCACCATTTCCTGCACAGCAGCCCCCTCCATAAGCCTAAACCCGTGGCCTGATTTAGCCTGGAAAGGGAAAGAAAGAGAGGGGGAAAGGAATATAGGAAAAATGAAGGGGCCCCAAAGCCTTGTTCCAGTATAGTCCGAGATAAGACCCAACTATCTAACAAATAAATTAGTAAGCCATCTTGACCATCCCCTACTCTTCCAGACTCTTTTAATCCCCTCTCGCCACCCCGAGAACAACACTCTTCAAGCTACTCCTTCTATCCGGGTCTTCTGACCGATTTGCCCATTGATGGTAAGTATGGGTGTGACCCCAAACACCACACAGTACAATCCAGGACGTATTGAGATTTTGTTCTAAAAGGAGATAAGGATAATAAGGAGATGGGGTGAAATAAGAGTGAATTAGTGCGGTAAGTTAAAATGGGATCTTCAATAGGTACTGAATACTTGTGTAATAGGGCATAGGGGGGCCGGGGGGGGTTGTGTCGGGGGTGTTGAACTAGATGTAGGAGGATGAGGCTATGGGATAGAGGGATTAGAGAGGCCGGGTTGGTAGAGATAATTGTAGATCCGGGTTTGTATATTCAAGTAAACTGGCCATGAGGTAATATGAAGTTTCCGAGAAAGTCGTGGAAGCCACGTGGAGCATTCCGTGGTATATGGATAGATGGTGTACAGGAAATTAACTGTTGTTTGTCCCGGGCGAGTAATCGAGCACAGTCGTAGGGTAGTAGACCGCCGGGAGTGTCGAGTGTGAAGGTATCGTACGAGTTGGTGTTTTTTTGCACTAACCATGTAAATGAATGGTAAGACAGAGATGGAGCAGATACGGGATAGGAAAGGCGCAGCTTCAAGAATTGGCAGCCACTCGAGAATTAAGATATTCGAGTAGTTGAAAAATAGAAAGTCTCCTAGCTGGTTGTGCTACATGTGTCATGCTGCCGAAATCATAGATCGGGATCTGCCCCGTTTTTGAGGAGAAGTTGCACAGTCGGTTCACGATTATATTCTTTCGCTGCTTTTAGTGCATTGCCGAAAGGGCCACCCTTCGCATTCACCTCTGCCCCACTCGAGGAGAAGCTGCACAACCGATTCGTTGCCCCTCGAT
>LN890949.1:286008-297824 GCA_900010015.1 Tuber aestivum
TGGGTTCCTGTGCTCGCCACCCTGAGTATTCACATTTACTGTATCCACTTTTCTATTGACAAGGAATTTACAGGCCGTCACTAAATTTAACAAGGAGGAATAGTAGATTGCCGGTGGGTAAATCCCGGAGTCGTAGGTACGAAGCCCATAAGGATCGTCAGGGTTATATATATCTAGCCACTCCTTTCCAAGCTCGAGAACCTTCACCGCCGCGTCGGAGAGTGGTGTGGGTGCTGTATCCTCAATAGATTTGATGTACACGAACCAATAGCGAGCACTGTGGTAAAGAAACGACTTTTTTTCGACTTTGCTCCCACTAATGGCACTTTTTGCACTATGTCGCAGTAGTAGACTGAGACAAGCGTGCCCCATCAGTAAATTGGCTTTCTCCTCCGAAATATGATAGTAGGAACTGGGGCCCTGCGCAGCCCGTTCGGAGATCAAATATTCTTTTACCGAGAAATGAGCTAGTCGTAATCGGCGGTTTTCCTGGCTAGATGACTCATTGTACCAGGCGTCTTCGAATGAAATAAGGCTTGGGCAAATGCTTATGAGGGACTTCTCATTAAAAAGAGGTTCCGAATTCTCGCCATATTTGTTGACATCGGATGTGATCACAATGGCCTCCTCAAGTTGGCCTAATGTCAATGGTTCTGCTGAAAATGCAAGCCAATGCATCGCTCGCCGGATGTATTCCCTCTGCGTCTCGTGAATGCTGTTGAGGATCCTCAAGTAGACAGAATCCAAGTCTTTCGGCAGTTCCCGCAACGCAGCTCTCACAGCTGCTGGTGTTATGCACTCCTGGAGAATCCGCAAAAGACAATCCACCCATCGGAACCTTCAGATATTCAACCTTGTGTCAGTGCAAGCTAGGAATATGGAGATTGAGTATAACATACATTCCTTGTGAACGCGAAACGAGTGTGTCCTCTATCTCACTCTTAATTTCTTTGGTAAATTCCTTGAGCCCATCTCTATCGCCCAGGGAGTTCTGGATATATGACCGGATATCCGGATCGATAATGTTGGATTGTAACGATATTGAAAAAGTGGCAAGTGGTCCTAGGGATTTCACTATATCGGCTTCGGGACGACTGGTGATGAGAATGGAAAGCGATCCTGCGTCGTGACCAACGGGAAGTTCGCGGATCCAGGATAGGAGACCCTTCCGGGTTTCCTTGGGAAATTCATCCAAGGCGTCAAGAATGATAAATGTCTTTTTGGAAAGCTTTACCATCTGCAAAAATGCTGATTTCAGCACCTTGATATCTGTTGACTTTCCAATTGCCTTGGAATTGTTGTATAGATTTATAATCTCATCGGGGATACCACGGCTTGAAATGCCTTCCACTAGTTGGCCAACGATCGACAGAAGCATGTGGAGAAAATTTTGCTTCTCCGAGTCGCTAAAAGTGAAGTAGAAGTAGGCTAATATGTGATCGCCTTTCGTGGCGCACAGATTTTGGACATCTTCGATGGCGGTAGCGCTAAAAAGAGTTAGCAACCTGAAAATAATATTCCGCCTCTGGATACCTTGCTGAGTTCGCACCTTAGGACACTTTTACCGCACCCGGCTACAAGATGCAAATATCAGTGACATTCTGCGAACATAAGATTTCACTTATCTGTACACTTACGTATTCCATAGAGCCAGAGGACTCCCCCTCGACCACCCTTCCAATCTCTGTACTCTGGTCCCTTAAGAAGCCAATTACCCGTTCCGGGTTCACGGAGAGCGAGCGCGTATGAAAAATTGGAGGCGGGATCAACGACGTTGAGCCATTTCAGTACCTCCCGGAATTCTTTGTCTAGGGTATCCGAGATATCCGATATTAGTAGAGAGGATAATTAAGCAGATTAGGGATAATGCGGCCAAGTACCATCTAGCTTTCGTAATACTTTAGTTACCGTCTCCCTGTGCAACTAATTAGCCCTACCGCGAAAACGAAAACAAAAACGGGAAGTGGAGAGGTTGGAATCTCAGGGCTTTAAAGGATGGATAACCTACGTTGCGGCCGTGGTTAATAAAAGATGAAGCTTCGATCTCTGCTCTTCGACCAAGCCTAGGTAATGATCCATTTTAGGCTTACGAATAGGCCAGAAATATTTTCTCACGATTTACTCCATCCTTGAACATCGAGCTTTTCCTGCAGCTCCTCTAGAGCTGTCTTGTAATCACCCAAGCTTTCGTTTTCTGCCCATTCAAGAAGGCTAGGGTATTGTGGGTTGTTCTTGTCATCTCCGATAGCAAGGCTTCGGATTTTCTCGAGCTGTTGATGTATGTCTTTAATCTCGTCCCCAAGTTTCTTGATATCTTTTTTGCTCCCTTTGACTGTATCGTAGTAGCCATCGCAAAGTTCGAAAACCTTCGCGCTGAGGTGAATGAGAGCGAAGGCGCTGGCAGCGATGGCGAAGGCCTCTCCCATTTCTGATTCTCAGGAATGTTGTGGGCTAAAAAGAGGGGAAACTCAAAAAAAGTGTGGCTATGATAACTTGCTGTTTATTAGATGTGAAAGATAAAAAAAGCTGGTGTTTACTCTTGAGGTGGGTAGGCCTTCAAGCTTTAGATTCGTTTGAGTTATGCTTTTCGACTGCGGATTCAAAGATATAGTGGAAAACAGCAACTAGTCGGGGGGGGGGTTTCTTTGGAGGGCAATGGTTTTCAAGTCTCCGTGAGGGGGGGCGCCAAAATGCCAGCACTTACCCACAGGAACGGCAGCTGCATGTCCGGTCGCTGTCGGCAAATCTGCTAGCCAACCATTACTTGAGTACAGTACTTGTGCGTCCAAGCCAAGAATGGGCGCCTCTTTAGGAAATAGCTCCCGGAGACCCATAAAATATTCCGCAGTGGCTGCGCTGTTTGAGCAACTCAGACGATAGGGTGAAATGCTGGCGCCTGGTGAGAATGATATCATATGTGAGACCATATTCTCAATACTCAAGAAGATTTTAGATCATTGAATTGGACGAATGGATAAACATCCTGAAGGTAAGTATGTGCCTGTGATTAATTTAAACTTCAAGGCTAACACTCAGAATAGCGCAGTGATGGCAAAAGGTCTTAAGAGCACTACGAAAGGAGCAATTATTGCGCTTCATAAATGTATCGGACATAGTATAATGGCGGAAATGTTTGTATGAGGGTTCATGATAGATATTGTATGTTGTAGCGGCCACATATGCACTACTCCGAAAGCAGCATCAACACTATACTTTTTACAGGTTAAGGAGCGCTATTCCGAAAGTGGGGCCCATTCTTGGCTCGGACGCACGAGTACTCGTACAGTACTTGGCAATTCCACAAGTATCCGGAGATCTTGGCGTAAGTTAGGTCCACAAAGCGCCAAGAGTCCGGATACTGGTTGAACCGCCAGATGTGGTTATGCTGCCCATGCCGCATTCTGTAGCGGCCGCCAATCCCGTATTAACTGGGGAGCGCCGTCTGACGCTATTCTGTTGAGATAAACTATCAGCTGACTCGCGACAGCGGATGAGTCATTGATAGTCCCCAAAGCCGAATAGCTTTTCCCACAAAGCGTAAAGCGGGGGTGTTCTCTCGGGAATTCGTGTCAAATTGCGAAAATATAATCTTAAACTAACTTTCTACGAGGAGCTCCAGCCGCCGCTCCTCAGTTAATAGTAAATTTGGTAAAGCTGGCACACTTTCTAACATATGGGATATGAGAAAGTTTAAACAGTCAGTCCGGGTGCTGAAAAGTGCATGAAAAATTTTCACACTCCACTTTCAATCCTCTCTGCCCGTACCTGTACCGGTATCATACTCGAGTACTCAACTGTTCCGCACCCGGTCGCCGCCCCCAGAGAATTTTCCTTCTATCCTCCACCTCACCTTCCCTATCTCAAAGCCCCATCGAAGATATTAAAACATCAAGTACAGGGCTCGATATTCGGGGCGATGAACGACACGCGGCAGCGACTACGAGGAACCGCTTTCCAGGGCGTTGTCTTCTGCTTATTCAATTTTTTTCTTGTTGCACACATTCACCTGGATTACCACTTGCCAATAATATTAAGGACGACTTCTACCTACTTCTAGCTTCGGGGTCACTTCGATACAGTCGAGTGTGCCGGTGAGACAGCTACCGTTTCCAGTCCCAACCTCACTTATCGTACTCGGCCCTCGTGATCGCACCTGACCTCTGCTACCTGTGTTCCTATCAGGTTCCCCGTCTTCCCCACCGCTCTTTACTTTCGCTCATTCCTGTTCGGCCCCGACCTCTTACGATCGCATTCCGTCGTCTGCTACATGATATTCATACCCGGCTTCCTGGCCTTCTCAGCAAGTTTGCGGTATGCAGATATCGGTTAACCTCCGAATCCTCTCTACTGCGCGCCTTATCCGAATGAAAATGCACCCGGTCCGCGGCCAGGATGACAGGGATCTGGGGTGGAGTTCTATGTGAATTGCTCTATCCAGGTGCCCTGATCAAGCATCTTGCCGGTACCAGTCCACCTTATCTGTTTTTGCTCCCACCCCGCAGTTACCCTCTATTCCAGTCCCACATCTGACATTTGTCCCTGTCATGAACGCCGCAACTTACCGCCGACCGCTTCCCTGACCTTGCGTAGCCTTGCGACGTAAGGCCGTGACGAACTTCATGAGTGCGGATGGGCGTCGCCTGCGTTTCTCGCTACAAGGCCTACAAGGGGTCTAGTCTTTCTTATGGATACTCTTGGGTGTTGTGGTATACAATAGAGGCCGACTAGAGCCTGCCGCCCACCTGGCCCAATCCTGGGGATGGGGGGGGGTGGGGCTTTCGGGACTCCAAATAGAACTTTAAGCTATTTTCTTCTCTTTTCTTCCGTCCTCTTCCCTCGCTCCCCGCACCCCACGCACGGTACTTCCTCGTCAGTCGATCGGGTTTCTCTATTTCTGCGGCACGTCCGCAGATATCCTTTCAGGTTCCTTGCCGTGCTCATGAAAGCACCTCTTCCCCCGGGCAACTTATTTATCTATTCGAAGTGGGAGGGTTCGTTAATCTCTATGGAGCTGACCATTTTTCCCTGTTGCGATCATCTCATAATTTTCTCCTTTCGTGTTTTCCCCTTTTTTGCCTCTCTTGAGATTGCCGTCCCCATCAGAGATTTTCTATCAGTCACAGTCTACTACTTTTGTGCGCGTTTCCTTGGGCTTCTAATTATAAGTGATTATGGAGAAGGACCAACTAGGGCGGAAACAGCGCACCCCCCCGTTCCCAGTCCGCCGGGCGTCTAGCCCTTGGGCCTCACATCACCAAATCCTTTACCGTCCCAAACCCCACGACCCCCGAACTCCCTCACCAGGGCCCAATCTGCTACATTGGTTTCTCGCTTCACCAGACAGATTCTTTCAATTCCTGCCGTTCAGAATAGCGATGGGCAACCTGTAGCGATACTTGATCCTACCCCTGTATCTACATGTTTTCTACTCGGGCTGCCGGGAGGACTTTCAGGGGCAAACTTAGGCTGGCTGTTCTTACCGAGGGGGGTAGAGGGGGGGGGGTGAGGAAGAAGATACTATGAGCCAAATACCTAAGCTACAGAGTGATTGAATGCTTGTTTGGATGTAGGCCTTCTCACACCCAACAACTGATAATAAATTTAGACGCTATTACCCTACTCCACACTCATTTCTTCTCCAAGCTTACCACAACTCGTGAATTGTCTATGATGTGTTGATGGCGGGGCAACAGGTGTGTAAAAACATCTGGGGTCCTCCCACATTGGGGGCCCATCCCGGGTGTTCTCGGCGCTGAGGTGGTGTATCTCCTAGCAAATACCTGAAGATCGAATTACCCAGGGGGGAGAATAAGGAAGGACTGCTGGTCCTTTATTCGTCAGCGACTAAGCCCTGCTCCCATGTAAAGGGCATTCCCAAGATAACATAGCCTATCCGGATTCCCACAACACATAGTAAAAATAACTCCCGGAGCCGGTATTCATCATAGTTATCTGACCCGCAAGCCATCCGATGGGCTTACCCAGCTAGGAAATCAATGACAACCCCAACTCAAGCCTGCGGGAAGCCTAACCCGGCGGACCCAACAACTAGTTCATCTTCACCGTGGGAAAGCGGGGATCAACGGTGGCATTGGCAAACTTAGAGGTTCAATTTTAAACTCTGAAACATGCATCACACCTGCTAGTAGACAAGTTCGTAACGAGTGATATTTCTCGACTCCATTTTGGGGTCTATCGGGCCAATTAAGCTCGGACCCGCCCCACCCAAGCAAGCCCGATCGTCCACTCTGACCGGGGAAGAAGAGAGGTCAACCCAATAAAGTCCTGATCCCTTGGGAGACCTACCTACCACAATCCTGAGCAACTCTCCCCGGCAGTGGTCACTCTGCTGGGATATCAGCTAGCATGCCCTAATCCATATACAATTACAACTCACTCGAAGCCAGTTCGTTCATACCACGCCGGAAGCTACCTGTTCTACAGAACCAGTCAATAAATATAGCAGCACAGATATTCATCATGAGGAGTCACTCGGTTGTGTTTATAGGTGGGTGTTGAGAAATGGTGTTGAGAAATGGCCCTCTGAGTGAAGTACGAGAGATTCTCTTGTTGCTTCCTACTCACTATTGCGTATATGGAAATGTGCGTAGAGCTGTGGTAATCTACATCATGGCTTGCGTCATCAGCATGGTGTATATATATACCGTTCCTGCTTCCCTTAGCTAGAGAGTGAACCAAATCAACGATCTTCCGCTGCACCTCAAACAGTTCCTATTTTCAACAGTGGGGTCATCAGGTATGAGCTGCGGCTTGTTACTGCTCTCATATTGGTTGTTCCACGATATTCCAATGTTCAGGGGCTGACGATGGGTGCAAAACGAATCTCTTTTAATCTGCCACACTGGTATTCCAGAAATCTCGCTTTCTTTTACTCTTCATCCGCTGCTGGTTCGACTTCTGGTTAGCCATACCAGGATAAATTAGACCACGTGGGATTTCTCCTAGAGTAGTCCAGTCGATCAACTACAGCTGTAATCCTTTTTTCCTGATGGCTGTAGTGCTCTCTCAAGCCTGCCCTCCGATCGGCTTGAAGATCACTTCCGGATTTTTACATTTATGAGTCAGGTAGTAAGGGGCCTCCTGATCGCGGTTAAAAAGAGCGCACGGGTTGAACTCAAATCTGTTATTTCTGTGAATGCGGACCTAGCTGGAAGCCGAAGGTAAAAAAAAGCCGTTCCCACCGTAATGGGTTGGGGCGATCGAGACCTCCCGACGGAATACCGGCTGTGGGTGGTGCCCGCGAGTCTTTAATCCGGCAATCACCCTCTACGAGTAAAGAAGGAGGTTAGGGGAAAGTGCTACGGGCAAAACCAACAGGACGAGGACGAGACCAAATCTCCTCAACTCATGCCAGAGTTTCTCATCGAGTGCCAATCCTCCTCACTCCCGTACTATCGAGGAGACAAGATAACCAGCTATCTATCCTCCATGAAACTCGCCTCAACCCTCCCATGTGGTGCCTAGTTCATTTCACCAGGAGGCCCAATGGGCCCCCTGATTAAACCGGGTTGTGGTTTATTGGGTTGAGTCTCCCCGGGCCAACCTTTGTCCGCCTTGGATCAGGTCCGGTCCACCCATTTTCAATCCTGGTTAATCAATCTCAAGACCCTCTCCCGATCAATTCATACGCATTGTGAAATTTGACATGAAGCGAGCTTGGTACCAAGATGGGAAATTCAATGCACCACCATACTCTTGGGACTGGTCCCAAGAATTAATGCATTGATAAAGCGTTGATAGGGTGATGTATCCAAGAAAAAGAAAATCAACAACGAGCAGAAAAAAAAACCACAAGCAATCCATCCACCTGGAGTGAAGAAGACACCGTTTCCTGGGCAGCAGACCCCTCTATGAGCCTCAGACTATGGCCTTATTTGGGCTGGAAAAGGGACCAAAGGGAGAGGGAAAGAAATATATGAAAAATGAAGGGGAGCTCCAAAGTCTTGTTCCGGTATACTCAGAGACAAGGTCCAACTATTTAACAAATAAACTGGTGAGCCAGCTTGACAATTTCTTCCTCTTCCAAACGGTTTTCATCCCCTCTCACCGTCTCTAGAACAATACACTTCAAGCTACTCCTTCTGTTGGGGTCTTCTGGCCAATTTGCGCATTGATGGTAAGTATGGATGTATCCCCCAACCCCACACTACACAACCCAGGATGTATCCAACCCCCGCCCAAAAAGGAGATAGGGATAATAAGAGGATGGTGAGATAGGAGTGAGTAAGTGCGGTGAGTTGAATTGGGATATTCACTGGGTACTGACTACTTGTGTAATAGAACATTGGGGGGGGTTGTGTATGTGGTGTTAGACTAGATGTAGGAAGATAAGACTATGAAATAGAGTTTTTGGAGGGGGCCGGATGCGTAGAGAGTTGTAGGTCTGGGTTGGTATATTTAAGTAAACTGGTGGTCCAGTAACTTGAAATGCCGGAGAAAGTCGTGAAAGCCACGTGGGCTATTCAGTGGTAAACTGGTAGACACAGCTCAGGAAATGACTGGTTGTTTGTCCGGGTGAGTAATCGAGGAAAGCCATGGGGTGGTAGACTGCCGGGAATGCCGAGTGTAAGGATATCGTAGCAGCTCGGTTTTTTTTTGCAGTAACCATGTGGAAGCGCGGTAGGGGAGCGAGGGAGTAGATGCAGGGGAGGAAATTCGCAGCTTCAAGAATTGGCGGCCGCTTGAGAAATAGGATACTCGAGCAACCGAAAACCCGAAAGCGCCCTAGCTGGTTGCGCTACCGCTATCATGCTACCGAGATCATATATTGGGATCTGCCCCGTGTATGAGGAGAAGTTGCACAACCGATTGACGATTAAAGAATTTTGCTGCCCTTAGTGCATTGCCGCAATGGCCACCCTTCGCATTCACCTCTGCCCCACGCTCGAGGAGAAGCTGCACAACCGATTCGCTTCCCTGATATGCAGCTGCTTGTAGTGGGTTCCCGTATTCGCTACCCTGAGTATTCACATTTACTGTATCCGCTTTTCCAATGACTAGGGATTTACAGGCCGTCGATAGATCTAGCAAGGAGGAATAGTAGATTGCTGGTGGGTAAATCCCGGAGTCGTAGGTACAAAAGCCTTCAGGGTCGTCAGGGTTATATATATCTAGCCACTCCTTGCCAAGATCGAGGACCTTCACCGCCGCGTCGGAGAGTAGTGTGGGTACCGTAGCCTCAATAGGTCTGGTATACACGAACCAATAGCGAGCACTGTGGTAGAGAAACGACTCTCTTTCGACTTTATTCCCGCTTAGAGTACCTTGTGCACTATGTCGTAGTATTTGGCTGATACAAGCGTGCCCCATCAGTAAATTGGCTTTCTCGTCCGAAATATGATAGAAGGCACTGGGGCCCTGCGCAGCCCGTTCGGAGATCAAATATTCTTTTACCGAGAAATGAGCTAGTCGTAATCGGCGGTTTTCCTGGCTGGACGAGTCATCGTCCCTGGCGTCTTCGAATGAAATAAGGCTAGGGCAAATGCTCATGAGGGAACTCTGGTCAAAAAGCGTGTTCGAGTCGAGGCCATATTTGTTGACATCGCATTCGATCACAATTGCCTCCGCTAACTGGCCCAATGTCAATGGCTCTGCTGAAAATGCAAGCCAATTCATTGCCCGCCGAATATATTCCTTCTGCTTCTTAGGAATGGTATTGAGGATCCTCAGGTAGACAGAGTCTAAATCTTCCGGGAGTTCCTTTAATGATTCCCTCGCGTCTTCTGGCGTGATGCATTCTTGTAAAATTCGCAATAGGCAAACCACCCATCGGAACCTTCACATATCGAGCCTTTAGTCAGCGTAAGTTAAAAAATGTAAAAGTTGAGTACAACATACATTCCCTGTGAGCGAGAAACGAGTGTGTCCTCTATCTCAATTTTAATTTCTTGGGTAAACTCCTTGAGGCCATTCCTACGGTCCAGGGAGTTCTGTATATATGACCGGATATCCGGATCAATGGTATTGGATTGTAACGATATTGAAAAAGTGGTAATTGGTTCAAGGAATTTTACTATATCACCCTCGGGACGGCTTGTGATGAGAATGGAAAGCGATCCTGCATCGTGACCAACGGTAAGTTCGCAGATCCAGGATAGGAGACTCTCCCGTGTTTCCTTGGGAAATTCATCTAAGGCGTCAAGAATGATAAAGGTCTTTTTGGAAGCCTTTATCATCTGTGAAAATACCAATTTCAGAGCCTTGATATCTGTTGACTTTCCAATTTCCTTGGAATTGCGATACAGGTCCAGGACCTCATCAGGGAAATCCCGGCCGGAAAGCCCTTCTAGTAGTTGGCCAACGATAGACAGAAGCATATTGAGCATATTCTGCTTCCCCGAGTCGGTGAAGGTAAAGTAGAAGTAGCCTAATGAGTGCTTATCGTTCGTGCTGCATAGATGCTTGACATCTTCAATGGCAGTAGCGCTAAAGGGAGAGTTAGCAATCAGGAAATCATATTGCACTCCCGGGCAACCTTTGAAATTCGCACCTTAGGACACTCTTGCCACATCCGGCTATCAAGTACAAATGTTAATGACATTCTTTGGAACATAAGATTTCACTCGTCTGTAGACTTACGTATACCGTGAAGCCAGAGAACCCCTCCCCTACCTTCCTTCCAATCGAGGTACTGGTGTCCCTCGAGCAGCCAATTCCCCGTACTAGGTTCACGAAGATCAAGTGCGTGTGAAAAATTGGCGCTAGGGTCAACCACGTTAAGCCATTTCCGTACTTTCTGCAATTCTTTCTCTGTGGTTTTAGAAATATCTTCTTAGTAAAGAAAATTGTAGGCAGGGTTAGGGGTCATGGAACCAAGTACCATCTTGTTTTCGTGACATCTTGGTCACCGTCTTTCTGAACAACTAGTTAGCCTCGCCACCTAAAAACAGGAAGTGGATAGGTTGGATTCTCAGGGTTCTGGAGGATGGATAACCTACATTGTGGCTGTGGATAACAAGAGTTGAAGTTTGGATCTCTGCCCTTCAACCAAGCCTAGGTAATGGTCCATTTTGGGCTTACGAATAGGCCAAAAATATCTCCTCACAGATTTCCTCCATCCCTGAATATCCAGCTTTCCCTGCAGCTCCTCCAGGGCTGTCTTGTAATCATCCAAGCTTGTTGAATTTCCTAATTGGTTTCATATGTATATTTTCCTTGATAATATCGTATATTTCTCTACTTGGTATTATTATGAACATTCATCAGCAAAAATTATTCCTGCGTCAGGCACGCGGGCAGTGCGTCCTGACGCAAGTAGGAAGAATTTTGTCTCCTGTGTGTCCTATGCATCTGGTACTCGGGCGCCGGGTCTGGTTGCGTCCTGTGCGTCTGGTACTCGGGCGCCGGCGCTGGTTGCGTCCTGTGCGTCTGGTAGTTGGGCACCAAGTCAGGTTGCGTCCTAGTGCTTATGCTAGGAAGCGCCACATCCAGATTAAATCCTAAGTAACCGATGCCAACTACCACTAGTAGTTACCATCCTGAGATTCAGAGTGATAAACACAGCTGCCAGCCGCTCCCTCTTAACCACCCCCCTACCGCCTCCTCCCTACCGGCTCCCCCCCTACCGACTCCCCTCCTACCAGCTCCCCTGCATTCCAGACTTAGTTGTTTACTTTGCCTGCTTCGCCAAGTTAGCGAGATTGTCATTAAGTGCTAACTTTGACGCGGGATTCCTCGGGTATCCTTCCGGCGCGGCATCCCATACTCAGCGGTCTGGTTCTACGCGACGCCAGCTTTCCAATGGTACCTTGGACGTCTACCCGGCGCCAATATTGGTAGAGTTACAGCCTGTTATG
>LN890949.1:310280-327228 GCA_900010015.1 Tuber aestivum
AAAATAAAAGTTGTAAGAGAGAGGAAAAAAAATGGGGGACTTATTTGCAAAGGCCTAAAACAATGTATGAGAAAGTCAGAAGGGCATTTGAAGCATCTGAGAATGTTTGGTAGTGGTTCGTAATCCTTAAATTCACATACAAATTGACAGTACCGTTGAGCTGTTACAACCGTTGAGCTGTTAGGCACTCTCTTTGAGAGTGCCCAGGGTTGCGAGCAAGCAAGCAATCTGGGGTTGTGACGGAGTCACAACCTTGGCACGGTTACAGGATGCAACGGGCTTGGTCTACGTTTGTTACGCTTTGCATCATATTTTGTCCATATCAACACCAGTGCCTGTATAGGGATTGCTATACGGCTGGTTGCAGGATGCTAAAGTCTACTGGCGCAACGCGCGTACTTTCACCGTCCCCTGACATAGGGATTTCAAATATACGTATATTATCATAATATACCGTATATTATACTTTACTTTTTATACCATACATAAACTCATGTGTCAAAAGTACTGTCTCACTTCGCCCCATCAAAAAGATCTGAGCTGAAATTACCGGACCGACCACTACTACCCCCCCACTCCCAAATATCCACAACTTCATCAATCCTTCTCTAGAATGTCTGCTATTGGTATAGGATTAAGTGCAAAGAGTCGGACCCTGGTAGGGGCATGCAAAGATCTCACTTCAATCAAATGTGTAGCCATCGTGGTGGCGTGAGAGGCTGGTAGGTTACCAGCTGAGTTGGCGCTTGAGTTTGACTGTGATCGCAGAACAATCTCACATACAGTGAAATGCTAGAAAGACCACAACATCTTAGGTGCACACTCTCGATCTGGGAGGCCAAAGAAGCTCATGCTTGGGGAGGAGAGATACGTGCCAGTATGGCAAATTGTCAAGTGACATCCAAGAATTGTTTAGAAAGTGCTTATAGTAGAGAGCCCTGTTGCCATAAGTATCTCTACCCTACCCCATGCTCTTGGGAACTCTTACTGGCGCAAATGGCATGCAAAGAAGCGTATTCCTTTGAAGCTGATTGATGTGGCTAAGTGCCTAGCACATGCAAGAACCCTGAAAGGAAAGGATCAAATACTGGCAGAGGGTGGATCTCTCTCTCTAGACCATCTAGCAAGCTAAGCTAATCAGAATTTACAAGGTACTTACTTTGATGAATCTACCGTACAAAATGATCCTTCTACCCTGAATGATTGACTCTTCAGGCTGTCTAGTCAAATCTATAATAAAGATATGGTCAACCTACAAGTGCATGTCAAACCAGAGTGGTCACAGATGGTCTGGGGGTGTATTTGGGTGGATAGCTGGTCAGACTTGGTAATTATGTGTCGCGATGAGACTGCTCCATGCAAGGGATACTCATCAAAGTCCTATATTCTGACTCTCAAGGAAGGTCTTCTTCCCTGCTACCAGCCTGGAACATTTTTTCTACAAGACAATGCCAAGATCCATACTTCTAGGGCCATATTGGCCTGGTTCTGCTGCCATGATATTCAGCTACAGCTACACCCCCCACATAGTCCAGATTTAAACCCAATAGAACATGTCTAGAAAGCAATGAAGGCTATCCTATAAAAGAACAACCCTCACCAATCGATGTTAAAGAAGAATGAGGCCAACAGGGTCATATTTGAGGCTGCCCCGAAGGCAGCATGGTGGGCAGTTCTACAATCCAAGTCATTAATTGATAGGTTGATTAGATCTATGCCGCACCCCCTGCATGCAGTGCATACAGCCCGAGGTTATTATACAAAGTATTGCAGGACAGTTAATTATGATTAATTTAAATATACATTCATTTAATTTGGGTTTGGTTTGGTGAAGGAATGGCCATTGTTGTGCCTATGGTTGTTGTCAGACACTCGGTTGACGGGGGTGTGGGACAGTACTTTTGAGAGGTCATTGTACCATACATACCTGTACTAAAATAAGTAACCCTAAATAATAGGCCCCAAAGAGTAAATTTTCTGATTAACCATCCTAACAAGGGGTTTGATGTAGTGGCTTTTATCAAGTTCTGTAGTAGCATTTGATGTGAGCTTTTGCCTATAGTGAAATTTTTACTTACATACACCTTTGTAAACCCTATCACAAAATGATAACACCATCGATAAAAACTAGTTACTCAGGATTGACATAAATTTATAACTAGTTTTTTTCCAACACGAAGTCTGGTTCCACTTCTACATCCCCTGGTGGTCATTATTATAGAATCCTGGATCATTGCAGAAATAATTTTCTAGTACCAAATAAGATACGTATTTTATAATATTATACAGTTAAAATACCGTATTATACAGTATTATACAAAATTGTATAAATACGAAATCAATCCCTACCCTGACAGAATTTGGTAGGGCAATGTTGCCGACGCACCTCCCGGCAATTCAACAAACGTCCAGAAATCTTGGCGCACATTATGGCCAAAAAGCGCCAAGATGTCCGGGCACTGGTTAAATCGCCGAGCACGTCAGGTTCTGCTGCCCATGCCGCGTTCTGTTCGAGTACGCGAGTATGGGACATGAGAAAGTTTAATCAGTCGAGCCACTGAAAAAGTGCAAGAAAGTTTTTTACACTCTCCTTTCAATCCTCTCTCTACCTGTAGCGGTACTCGGGTAGTCTGCTCAGTTGTTCTGCTCCTGATCGCGCCCCCCACAGAATTTTCTTTCTACCCTCTCCCCCATCTTCCCTATCTCAAGGCCCCATCGAAAATATGAAAACATCAAGTACGGGACCGGGTATTCGGGGTGACGAACGACACGCGGCAGCGACAACGAGGAACAGCTTTCCTGGGCGTTCTCTTCGGCGTATTCGATTTTTTTCTTTCCCGAGGGGTTTTGGGAGAGAAAACTCTTTTGACCAGCTTCGACACTGACCAACTCTGCGAATCGGACGACTACGGTATGGCTACAAGACAGCAGTCTATTTTTCTTGTTGCTGGCATTCGCCTGGATTCACGCTTGCTAATAATATTGAAGACGCCTCCTACTTCCAGCTTCGGAGTCACTTCGATACAGTCGAGCGTACTGGTGAGACGGCTATCGTTTCCAGTCCCGACTTCGCTTATCGCACTCCGCCCTCGATATCCACCTGACCTCCGTCGCTTCTGTTCGTATCTGTTTCCCAGCTTCCCCCACAGCTCTTTGCTTTCGCTCATTCGTGTTCGGCCCCGACCCCTTCCTATCGCGTTCTGCTGTCCCCTATGTGATATTCATACCCAGCTTTCTAGCCTTCTCAACAGGTTTGCGGTATGCAGATATCGGTTAACATGCTAATCCTCTCCACTGCTCGCTCTATCCGAACGAAAATATACCCGGTCCAAGGCCGGGATGGCAGGGTTCTGGGGTGGGGTTCTCGGTGCATTACTCTATCCCGGTGCCGTAATACAGGTAAAGCATGTTGCCCGTGCCAGTTTACCTAATTATCTGTTTTTGCTCCCACCCCGCAGTTGGCCTCTGGTCTAGTCCCACATCTCACAATTTTCCCTGCCACAAACGCCACAACTTCCCGCCGACGGCTTCCCTGACCTTGCGTAGCCTTCCTGCAAGGGGCCGCGACGAACCCCTGAGCGCCGACGAAAGTCGCTTGCATTTCTCGCTACGGGGCCTACAGGGGGTCTAGTCTTTCTTATGGACACTCTCAGGCGTTGCAGTGCCGGTATGCAATAGAGACCGACTGAGCCTACTGCCCATCTGGCCCGGTCCTACGGATTGGGCCTTTCGGGAGTCTAGACACAACTTTAAACTGTTTCCTTCTCCTTCCTTCCCTCATTCCCTGCAGCCCACACATGGTACTTCCTCGTCAGGCGTTTGGATGTTAGGCTGTCTCTATTTCTGCAGCATGTCCGCAGATACCCTTTCAGGTTTTTTGCCTTGCCCGTGAAAGCACCTCTTCCCCCTGGCAACCTATTTATTTATTCAAAGTAGGAGAGCCCCTCAACTGCTATGGAGCTGACCATTTTGCCTCGTTTCGCTCACCTCATAACTCTCTTCTTTCGTGTTGTCCCCTTTTTCGGCTCTCTTGAGGCTGTCGTCCCCACTAGGGATTGCCTATTAGTCACAGTCTACTACTTTCATGCCCTTTTCTTTGGGCTTCTAATTATGACCGATTATCCGGAAGGACCAGCTAGGGCATATACTCCACCCACGCATCTCGACAGCGTGCTCCCTCTTTCCCAGTCTACCGGGTGTCTGGCCCTTGGGCCACGCATAACCAACTCCTTTACCGTCCCCAGCGAACCCCACAATCTCCAAACCCCTTCCACACCAGGGCCCAACCTGCTATCATCGGTTACTCACTTTACAAGATAGATTCTTTCAATTCTTGTCATTCGGAATGACGATGAACAACCTGTAGCGACACTTGACCCTGCCCCTATATCTACATGTTTTCTGCTTGGGCTGCCGGGAGGGCTTTCAGGGGCGGATTTAGGGTGGCTGTCCTTACCGCGGGGGGCAGGACGGGGAGGGTGTGAAGACGGAAATACCGTGGGTAGAAATACCTAAGTTCCAGAGTGGTTGAAGGGTGGTTCGGGTGTAGGCCTTCTCACAGCCAACGACTTATAATAAATTTAAAAGATATTACCTAACTTCACACTGGTTTCTTCTCCAGGACTACCACCGCCCGTGAATTCCGTATCATGTGTTAATAGCGGGAACAGCAGTGTAAAAACATCCAAGAATTTCTGACATGGGGGAGCAATCCTGGGTTGTTCTCGGCGCTGCGGCGGTGTATCTCCTAATAAGTACCTGAAGTTCCAATTATCCAGGCGAGAGAATGAGGGAGGGCTGCCCATCCTTTATTCGCAAGAGGCTAAACCCTGCACCCATGTGAAGGCCGTTCCCAAGATTACATAGTCTATCCGGATACCCACAACAAGTCTTGGGGACACCTCCCAAGCCTGGTATTCCCCGCATAGTTATCTGACCCGGCAGGCCTCCCGATGGCCTTACCCGGCTCGAAGATCAGTGGACTACCCTGATATTGTTGAAAATCACCGGTACTCACAAGCTTCACACTCCTACCGCGGGAAACAGATACGCGGGTTTTGTCAGTGTATCTTCTTTGTGCTTCATCTATGTTTCGGGTTGTTAGACGCTATGTATTGCAGGGGGGGTTTCTTGTTCGCCATCGGTTAACTTTGACCTCGGGAGTGGTGTTAGCTAAAAGGGCTATCGGGTATGGCAGGAGACCGTCTGAATGTCAGCGAGCGGCAGAGTGGTTGGATTTCTTTCGTTGATAACACTCGTTTTGGTTTTCTTAGATGAACCCCAATGTACTGGAAGGATCAAGAGGAATAGGCAACAGCGACAATACGTAATACACACTTCATCTACCTTCCTATTTTTCATCGTGCTTGACCTCCTATCAGCAACTCATAGCAATAGATATTAGCCTACTGGAGGTCTTACCTGGCCGACCCAAGCACCGATTCATCTTCACTATGAGACCGTAGTGGTAAACGGTCG
Organism: Tuber aestivum; assembly: GCA_900010015.1. Lineage (NCBI taxonomy): Eukaryota > Fungi > Ascomycota > Pezizomycetes > Pezizales > Tuberaceae > Tuber > Tuber aestivum. Next base: position 315,759 of record LN890949.1, read on the forward strand.
CGCCGGTAAAATTAGAGATTCAATTTTGAACTTCGGAACCTGCATCATACCCGCTAGTAGTTTGTACCGGCCCTCCCCTCATGGCTATTTGGCTTGGATATGATTTCGGGCACTCTACGCGCGAGTTTTGGCATTCATGTATCTTTCCTTAAATGCTCAACATCTGACCTAGGAAGTGCATCAACCCATTCCATCCATCAATAGCTGCTCTTACAATATTATCGGTTATTAAGGCGCAAAGTTATTAGATGGTTCTACAATCCATAGTATAGTATAAGCGAGACCATGTGGCTGGAGATAAAATTTGGGATGTGAAACAAATTTAGAGTGCTGGCTTGAGAGAATACCTGCGCTTAGAGCACTTGAGGTCAAATCGAGGAATTGACTCATTGCTCATCATCTTTGGTGAAATGATACCTATGAGGTAGGAGGGATGGATAACGAGTTGGAAAGGGTTTCCGTCAATTAGGGAGGCAAGTTGACGGATCAGGCTGGATGCACGTTTTTCATGTTCTTCTCTTTCTTTCTTTCCCTACACTAAGTCAATTCTTCCGTCTCAATTTTAGTGATCAATGGTGATCGAAATCAACAAGATGTCCTCGCTTGTCATGTAAGAATAGTTTCAGATTGATAGCTGATCTAGGGCGGGGGTTCAAGGGCCAAGAAGCACTCCATTCCCCACTCTATCCTGTGTTAATAGGCATAGACCGCCGGTACTTTTCCTATGGGCACATTTTCCGTACCCTACCCATGTAGCCTATGAGAGGGTGTTTAATTCTCGGATTAACCATGAAAATTTCCAGGCCTCGCTCCTCCTGGTCCTGACCCAAGAAAAGCAATTTTAGGGTGGGCCCAGCCCAAGGAGCGCCGGCCTAACAAAGAGCCCGGGGGAGCCCGAGGAAGCCCGTGCCGGTTGGGAGGGCTGCAATAGTGTTAAAACAAAGATCCCGTGCTTTTATATATGCGGTGATCGGCTCTAAATGGGTGCCGAGTACTTTAGCGCAGTCAATTGGCATAGGCAGGGAGAAACAGCAATCTCAAGTAGGAATAGGTGACTTTCGCCGACCGAAAATCAAGGGATAAACACAGAGCAGCGGATGAGGGACCCCCATCCCCATCCCCCCTCTCATCCTACTGCCCAGTAACATTGCTGAAATAGTAGAAGATAGGGGGGACGTGCCAACCAGAGTCAGGGCATCATGATCACTGCCGGCTCGATGGCAGTTAGCATGGCAATCGGGAGAGATGGTTCCAAGAGAAACAAGTATAAATGTGATAAAAACAAGCTTCTTCAGAACCGTTTCAGTGAACTAAAACCAGTTAAAAATAACCAGTACTCAGATCGGGTGTATAAACTCCATTTGGCAGAAGGGGCAGGATATCACCGGTAACGTACCCAAGGTAGAACCGAGACATCAGGGGGAAGGGAGCCACAGTCTGTGCGGCAAGATCTGTAATATCGCAATAAGGAACACATCAAGTATGAGGAAACAAGGTCATGAATTTCAATGCATCAAGGCAGCCAGTCAAATAAACATCAAATAAGGAACTAGAAAGTGAGAAATGAGCAGAAAGAAATCACATTCAGAACAACAACAGAAAAAAAAAAGCGGAAAAAAAGTCACATGTGGTGAGTGCGAAGGCTCATATGATGGAGCTGTTCGGATATTGGCTAGTAATTATAAGCTTTAACGACAATAGAAGGCTAGGTGAAGGGACTCACTTGAGTATCCCTTCGAGGGCTTTGAGGACTTTGGGAACCACTATCCTCCTCACTGGAGGTCTCCCATACCTGTTGCTTGTTGAAAAGTCACAGTTGCTGTGGGAGTGAACGTGGTAGAGAGCTCTGTGACCGGAGATTAAAGCGTACATGAGGTGTAAATGGTGTAACATGTATCGTAGAGCATGTGTGCAGAGTGGAGACAGTTGGAGAATGGGAAGTAACATGGTATGGAGTGGTCTGCTTAGTCAGAGACATTGCTTTACTTCATTCCTTTTTCTTTGCATCCACTTTATGCATGGCCTCTAAGGCCTCTGTACCAGTGATTACCCTTGCCCTACTGAGTATGTGGCGATCCTTCTTCACATCTTTCGCAATCTTGATCTCAGCACAGAGCCGCTGCATCTCACTTGTTGTGATATCTGTTGCAGTGAGATTGTACTCCACAGTATGCGAAAATTGAAGGATGACATTGCATAATTGGCCACAGCTTGCAGTCTTGACAAAGGTAAGGGCATGATACATTTGCTGCCGCAGTTGGCACTTGGTATAGGGTGTTTTGTCTACCAGAAACAAGGCAGAAGAGTGGATCGTTACTGGATATTAGCAGTCCTTTTTTGGTAAAATCATCCATGGTAAAAAAGGAACAATTCTGGTCTTCTGAAATGCACTCTGAATATTTTGGATGGTGTATGCCTTGGCTGGAGCTTCCTTGTTGAGTGGAAGAAAGTTGTGATGACTTATGCTAATGTTGGTTGTATTGTGGTAATTTTCCACTGCTTTACCATAGTGCTTCTGCAGAGGTCCAAACAATCCAATATCTAATAGCTGTAGGAGATGGGTAGAGTGAGCCAGCAAACAGAAGCAAATAATCCTGTATGCATCACAAAACTCACTGAACTGGAAGTTGACATGTGATGAAAGGCCATCAAGAATAAGAAGGCACTTGTCATCTGCGCTTCCCAGCCGCCATACATTCTCCAAACTACATGGATGGTATATCTTGGGTAACCAATGGTATCCCTGCTCCTCATCAGTCCACCCCTTTGGAGATTTACCAAATCTCACACTCTTATCCACCTCCTTTACATTTCTGAACTGCCCATAAGTATGTACCCAGGCCTTTCCTTTGGTAATTAGAAAGGTTGGGAAAACATAACCATTGGCTGAGACTGCTTCCATCAAGGTGACTACTTCTCTTTTGCCACCTTGTTTCACATATGGGTTTTTCCTACCATGTTGTGTAATAACTTTTGTCTTTGCCGAGTAATCCAGAATGATACCTTTTTTATCCACATTACTGATGTTGTGATTTTTAATAGCATGCTCTTTTAGAAGCTTTCCTAGCTTTACAGAGTAGTTCTTAATTGTTGTATAGTGGTTGGCATATACTTGCTGCTTGTCCATTCTTACAGTAAATTTGGCTGCCAAATCTGGTTACTATTAGAGAAATTGGGTAATTCAATTTCTCTCTAATATATCATGGACCATGTTGTGTCTTCCATCTGTCTCATATCTTTCTCTCAAGGCTTTCCGTTTCTCAACAGCCAAATTCTCAGCTATTTGCCACACTGGCGCACAATCTAAGTGAGGAGGAAATCCATGCAACTTGAGCTTATGAATCCAGTTCACAATTGCCTTTTCTACTGCAAGTGATAATATCTGATCACCTTTGTAGACATTTTGCCGGCTTCGCCGGCCACTTAGCTAATCACTGAGTGTGGACTTTGGGATATTAAATGTGGTTGCGGCTTCACTAAGTGAGGTACAGTTGCTACTCTCAAGAGGTGCAATAGCCTGGAATATGCGATCCTCGCACTGGAAGATGATGGTTTTTGCTTATACCTTGATTTTGGGCATCGTGAATGTTGTACTTTGGTATTACTGATCAAAAAGTGGGGCTCTTGGTACATTGTATCATATGATCAATCTTATTTTATCATGATTTTACCACTCTCTTACTAATCCCTGATGTCTCACATCTACCTTGGAAACATTATATTGTTGACAAGTTCCCAACCACAGATACTACATGCTTTGCTCCTATTGTGGAAGTATTCTGAGAAGTGTTTTGCACAGCAAAGAAGATTGTGTGATAGAGACCGATGAATGCTTAATTGTCTAGAAAGGAAGAGCGAGAAGCTCTTACTATCTACTATTGTGAGTGAGACAATTAGGGTGAGTGAACAGTAACAAGAAATGTAAGGAGGTATCTTCAATACTACCGGAGGCCTAGATGTGTGCCTGGGGTACGAATTGATGTAAGGAGAAAAAGTAATAGTCTGAACGATACCACAATATCCGTTACTGGTAGTTTCAGAAGCCATGTTTCAACAGCTACCACTTAAGGCTCTCGAGTGATATACTATGATGACAGCCCACTGTCAGCAGAGGGGGTTATTCCTGAGTGTAACTTGGTTAAAACCTTCCCAATGAGCACCTAAATCCAAAATTAGTTGGTTGTCCAAAAACTTGGGATTCTGCGCAGCCCGGGGCACTGCGAAATACTAGGAGCCAAACTCTAAGTCGTAACTGTTTTATGTAATGTGAAAGGTTATATGACCCATTGAATGTAGATCGGAGGATTTTGGGTGGGCAAGAATCGTGTCTCCACCTAATTGTGCTTAAGGATACTAGGTCCGAGCGCTGAGGACTTTCGTTAGCTCGTGGGATTATCATGTCACAAATTCACATAGAGGTGATCCGCAGAGGGTAGTTTTCGGTGTTAGGGTCAATTCTCTTTCTTTCAAGCAATTTGCACTAAGTATACACTCTGAAGCCACAATTGTGAAGAGAGAAACCACTAAAGCGCAGTGTTCTGATACATTCTACAAAGGAGGAGATATCTGGAAAGCATGGGAAAGGGAACCTAAAGCCTTGAATAGCCTCTATGAAGGTTGGGGAGGGAAGCGACCCCATACCACTTGCCTAAAGAGATAGCTCTAGCGCCCTCTATATGGGCTGAGGGCGGGGGACAAATAGCTGGAGATGTGATAGGACAGTAGAACATAGTTTGTTCCGGTCATAATACAGGTGTGGAGGTGTATTGTATGGAACGGTTTGCTAGCTATTATATGATACAACCAAAACTGTGTCGGGTAGGAACACACGATTGCTAAGCTTCACCTATGCCAAAACACAGCTAACCAGTGCCCTCGCAACTATGAGGAAACCCTTCAGTACCATCTGTCAATACTTCAACCTACGAGGGGGGGCTGAAAGATCGAGAAGTTGAGGAGCAGTTGTAGTGTGTTCGGGGTGACAGTGGATATGCTGGAGACGATGGAGAACAGTGGCAATGGGTGCTATCCTATGCTCCCTAGCAATTTAGTCGATCTATGCACATATTTGTATCGTTAGTTTATAATAGTATCCCCAGTCTCACCCTAGGGGTTTCTTGCCCACCCGCTATGTGTACTCCGTTGAGCTTTCCGGTGATGTCATCTCGGTGGCAAGTGAGCCGACCACACCCGCGCCCAGCAGAGGTTTGACCTAACCAAACCCCGCCTACAAGTTATGAATCTTACTCGTGTCTCCGCGCCAAGAATTGGAGCCCGTTTTGGAATAGTGACAGCAGACTCATAGAGGGTCTAGCATTTGAGCTGTTTGAAAGGCTGGAGTGTGTGAAAAGTACCGGTCCATGGTAATGGTGATGTATTCGGGTAGAGGAAAACGATACAACACCAGAGAGTTGCATAGGATGTGTTATGAAATACAATAGATTTTGTATGGTTTGCCCTGTGAGGTAAGTATACTGAGTCTGTATAGGAGTTAAATTCAAAAGTTAATATAAAACAGCATGCCTAGTGGAAAGAGTCTTACAAGTGCAACTTGAGGTGCTATTATTGCACTCCACCAGTATGCGGGAGTGCCATTTGAGCAAATTGGATTAATTCTAAACTTGCCTGGTGAAACTGCACGAATAACCTATCGGCGAACTGCAGTACATAGTGGATATACCCAGTTCCTGAGTAAGCCTGAGTAGTATTAACTAAAATATTATTATAAGGATCGTTCTCAAAGTCACAAAATTAAGAATCTGCTTGCTGCCATCAATGCTGGTAATAAGAAGAGAGAAGAACCAGCAGTGCCCCAGAAATACCCCCAAGGAAGTAAGCTTTCCCAGAGACTAAAAGCTCTTGCAACTCAAGATGAAGAGCATCACCTTCACACATTTTCTCAGATTGCTCAGGAAGCTGGAATCCATGCCGCCGATTCTATGATTTATAAAATTATACACCAGCACCATGGATTATATCGCTATTGTCCATACCATAAGCCACTACTCAATACTAGTGCCAAAGAGAATCACTTAAGATTGACTGCTTGGGTACTAGATCAATCAATAGAGTCTTTTGTCTACTCAGATGAGATGATGTTGGAAGTAGGGGCACCGCGGAGTACCAAAAAGGTTACAAGAGAAAAGGGTCAGGATCCCTATCAGATACCAATCCATGACAATAAAAAAGGAAATGGATTTAGTATCATGGTATCGGGAACTATCTTATTAGGCTTTAAGGGTCCAATCTGGATTTGGGTGAAGGAGACTCTAGAAGAAAGACAAGAAAATGCAAACCAACTCGAGCAGGAAAATCAACAAAAAGCAGAACGAATTACACAAAAACGAGCCAATGCCCTCATACCAAGCACAGCAGAACACCGCTACATCTGTGCTCTGAACAGGGAAATTGATCAATACAATTAGCAACGGGAGCCTCATGGACCACACCACCTATGCCATCGTTCCTATTGCGAATTCAAAGAAGAAACCCACTCCCGCAGTGCAGGTGGGGGAATGGATTGGTTTCTCTATAGAAAGCATGTCTTGCATGAGAGAGTTTATCCTTTCATTGAAAGGATTCAAGGTGAAACAGGTCGGCAATGTTGGTTGGTAGAAGACAAAGCTGGAAATCACACTACTGCGGCCCGAATGGATCATGAAGCCCAAGAGGGAGGTATTAGACAAATTCCCTGCTGGCCTCCAAACTCACCCGATCTAAATGAAATTGAACCTTGCTGGAACTACCTGAAGGACTCTATGGCACAGTATAATTTTATTGGAAGCAGTGAGGAGACAAAGTAGCGTGTATAAGAGGCACTATATGTTGAGTGGGAGCGCATGCCACAAGAACTTATTGATCGTTTCTGTATGAACTTTCATGTAAATTTATTGCAAGTCCAAGCATGTGGGGAAGATAACAGATTCAATGCCTAATGGCTATAGTCTATGAATCACTAAGCTGTTCATATGCATCACAAGTTCGAGGTTTTTATGAAGTGAAAGTAGCAGTATAGCACCGGTACCTTGTAAAAGCAGCTCTAGTGCTATACTTTATTTGAGTCCATTGTCACTATTCCAAAACGGGCTCCAATTCTTGGCGCGGAGACACGAGTATTAGACTCACAAACTTCGGAATTAGGAAGGGTGTGCACAGTTCACGGGAGAGATGGAGAACTAAAGTGAAAATTCCGAGTACCGGAGGAGGAATTCGCGTCTACAGCTGAATGATTTGGTAGGGGGAGAGGCAAGGATGGGCGAAGGGGGGAGTTCTCGACTATGTGGGCCTTGAGTAAGAAGGTTGTTTTAAGTTCATGTAATGCATATTGTTGTATGGAACGAGTATGTTGGTATCATTCTTGTATATGTGATGGTTGGAATTGGTATGAGAATACTGTTGTTGTGAAGAGCGGAATTTGAAGAATGTTAATCAGCATTCAAGGCAGGAATGGGAATGGGAGGCTGGATTCTTGCAATCCGGAAGGCTGTGCTGGACTAGGAGATTTGTATTTATTGTCTGTTATGGCTGTCGCTCTATGCTATAGTGAATTGAGTTGATATAAGGGTTCATTCTGGCTTTCACATATTTAGAGGGTGTTGGAAATGCAGCTCGCTATGCTTTAGTTTTCTTTTAGTTTCTTTTGTTTTGCGGAAGTGTGAGCATGGGAGTTAAGGAAGGAAAGCATCATAGTTACGGGAAAAGGGATGCAGGACATGGTTACGGCTTTGTGGTTAAAGAGAGAGGAAAGCGAATGCTACAGAGGAGGATTTCATTTGTCAAGGAATTATGTGGGATGTTCTTTCCTTTGTTACCAGATGGAGGGTTGGCAGAAGGAAGGACTTCGGTGGTGATAGATGGAAGGTTTAGAATGGTGCTATGTTTTTCTTATATGCTTTTGTTACCCCAGTTAGTTGAGTAAGAAGAAGACAACGTGCGAGTTACTCACTATCCTCCCATATCATTCTCCCACATTGCGGTGCCGTATTTTACTATCCCGTTCATTAGAGGGATCATAACGAGTGATATTCCAAGACTGCTTTTGGTGCGGAAGATTATGTGGCACTTCTGAGCAACAGCCTGAAGGTATACCATTTCCATAAACTTTCATGCATTAGAGAATATACAGTATACATAATCGCTCTCTTTGAGACAGTAATAACCCCATGCGAACACCCCGCTGAGTTTGGGGGGGGGGCTACTGGGCGAGTTGAGCCCAACCTAGCCCAATCCAAGCAAGGCCGATCTCCCACTCTGACTGAGGAAGAAGTGAGGTCAACCCAATAAAGTCCTGACCTCTCCGAAGACATACCCACAACACACCAAACTACTTTCCTCGGCATTGTTCACTCTCTTGAGATAGCAGCTAGCTTGCCCGAGATCCGTACACTACTACAAATTTCTCGAAGCCGTTTCTTTCATACTACAATACGTTGGAAACTACCTGTTGCACAGAAATAGTGTAAAAAATATTGCAGTATAGATAGCCATCACGAGGAGTCACTCGGTGGTTGTTTATAGGTTGAGGCATCAGGTATGAGCTGATGCTTGTCACGGCTATCATATTGCTCGCTGCCAATATTTCCAAAGTCATTATCTCATAATGGGCGCGAAACGAACCTCCGTTCACCCGACATGCTGGTACTCCGGAAATCTCGCTTCTCTTCTTTCATAATCCGCTACTGGTTTGGCTTCTGGTTCGTGATACCGGGATAAATTAATGATGTAGGATCGGCCATCAAGAAATTCAAGCGATTAGCTATCGCTGTGAGTTTTTTCTCTAGTGCCTGAAGTCCTTTCTCGAGACCGCCGTCCATCCTGTCCGCCCGAAGTTCACTCTTAGATTTTCAGCTATTACGAATCTGGAGGTGGGAGACCTCCTGATCCTGCTTAGACAGAGAGCATGAATTGAACTCAAATAGATCGTTGCCGTGAATACCGACCCAGCTGGAAGCCGAAGGTAAAAAAAATCGGCTCCCGCCGTAATGGGTGGGGGCAATCGAAGCCCCCCGACGGAATGCTGGTTGTGGTTGGTGCCCGGTAGGTCTCTAATCCGAGAACTGATCACCCTCTAATCACTAAAGGGGTGTTTGGCCCGCCACTGATTTTGATTTGAGATCAGGTCTTGGCAATTTGAAATCAGATTTTTTAAAACTAAATCAGGTTGACTTGAAATCATGATTTGAGATCCGGACATGCCAAACACCACCTGATTTGATTTTGATTAAGCCCCAACTCTTATAACTAGTATAATTATTAGATTTAAAAAAATGCATGTATCTTGTCAATTATGACTTATATAAGATATTATAATATAATTATAATCAATGTGATAGCAAATTCTCATTAATATTAGTAACTTTTCAGCTGTATATATTTCTGAATTTATAATATTTATATGCTAAAACCAATACCTCTTCTGTTAACTGTTACAAGCAATCATTTTACCCTAACCTATCACTAAAGGAATTATTGTTCTATATAACCCCAAATCAAGTACATAAATTTCAAATCAGGATCAGATGTGAGATCAGAATACAAAATAGGCACACCAAACACCACCTGATTTCAAATCATGTTTTCAAATCAGAATCATGGCGGGCCAAACACTCCCTAAGTGTTCAAGCCTATACTTGACAGGCACTAGTAGCTTATGTGATACTCATGAAAGAACCCTAGGTCTTCTCAACCAAAAGCCGGGGAGCTTTCCCAACGTGGGTTAGTCGTATTAATAAAGAGTAATCGTTGTTGGGGGGACATATGGTGTAGGCCCCGCCCCGTACTGGATTGAAAAGTCTATTGAATTAATGCCTGCATATAAAGGAGGTTAGGGGAAGGTGGTACAGGCAGAATTTACAGGATAAGCATGAGATCAAACTTCCTCCACAGATGCCAGAGTTGCGCCTTGAGTGCCAATAGGCCTCACTCGCGTACTAACGAGGAGACAAAATAACAGGTTACCCTCCGATACAACTGGCATTAACCCGTCCCCTGTCGTGCCTAGTTCATTTCATAGGGACCAATGGGAACCCGGATTAAATTGTGGTTTATTGGGTTGAGTCTCGCCCGGCCAGACATTTTTCCACCATTGGTCAGGTTGGGTCCACCGATTTTGAATCCTGGTTGATCAATCACAATGATCTCCCCTGATCAATTCATACGTATTGTCAAATTTGACATGAAGGGAGCTTCATAACGTGATGGAAAATTCAAGGCGCTATCATACTATTGGAACTAGTGGCAGCAATTAACGTATGGATGAAGTGTTGATGGGTGACGCATCCGAGAAACAAAGGAGGAAACAATGAGCAAAGAAAACAAGACCACGAACAATCCATCCCCCGGGAGTGAAGAAGACACCGTTTCCGTCATAGTAGCCCCGTCCATGAACCTGAAACTACAGCCTTTTTCAGCCTGGAAGAAGGAAGAAAGGGAGGGGGAAAGAAATATCGGAAAAATGAAGGGGAGTTCCAAAGCCTTGTTCCAGTATACTCCAAGACAAGACCCAGCTGGAGGGCAAATAAATTGGCAGGCCAGCTTGACAATTTTCTCCTCTTCCAAGCAGTTACCATCTCCTCCCGCCGCCTCCGGAACTATACTCTTCAAGCTACTTCTTCTATCCGGGTCTTCTGACCGATTCACCCATTGGTGGGAAGTATGGGTGTGGCCCCAAACCCCACATGGTACAATCTGGGATATATCGAGTTTTTGTTCTAAAAGGAGATAAGGATAATAAGGAGATGGGATGAAATAAGGGTGAATTAGTGCGGTAAGTTAAAATGGGATCTTCAATGGGTACTGAATACTTGTGTAATAAGGCACGGGGGGGTTGTGTCTGGGGTGTTGAACTAGATGTAGGAGAATGAGGCTATGGGATAGAGGGATTAGAGAGGCCGGGTTGGTAGAGATAATTGTAGATCCGGGTTTGTATGTTCAAGTAAACTGGCCATGAGGTAATATGGAGTTTCCGAGAAAGTCGTGGAAGCCACGTGGAGCATTCCGTGGTAGATAGATAGATGGGGTTTAGGAAATTAACGGTTGTTTGTCCCGGGTGGGTAATCGAGCACAGTCACGGGGCAGTAGACTGCCGGGAGTGTCGAGTGTGAAGGTATCGTAGGAGTTGGTGTTTTTTTGCACTAACCATGTAAAAGAATGGTAAGATAGAGATGGATCAGATACGGGATAGGAAAGGCGCAGCTTCAAGAATTGGCAGCCGCTTGAGGAATAAGATATTCGAGTAGTTGAAAAATTGAAAGTCTCCTAGCTGGTTGTGCTAAATGTGTCATGCTGCCGAAATCATAGATCGGGATCTGCCCCGTGTGTGAGGAGAAGTTGCACAGTGGATTCTTGATTACGTGCTTTCGCTGCTTGTAGTGCATTGCCGAAATAGCCACCCTTCGCATTCACCTCTGCCCCACGCTCGAGGAGAAGCTGCACAACCGATTCGTTTCCCTGAAATGCAGCTGCTTGTAGT
>LN890949.1:327330-341533 GCA_900010015.1 Tuber aestivum
TAGTGGGTTCCCGTACTCGCTATCCTGAGTATTCACATTTACTGTATCCACTTTTCTATCGACAAGGAATTTACAGGCCGTCACTAAATTTAACAGGGAGGAATAGTAGATTGCTGGTGGGTAAATCCCGGAGTCGTTGGTACGAAAACGGTAAGGGTCATCAGGGTTATATATATCTAACCACTCATTGCCAAGCTCGAGGACCTTCACCGCCGTGTTGGAGAGTGGTGTGGGTGCTGTATCCTCAATAGATTTGATATACACGAACCAATGGCGAGCGCTGTGGTGGAGAAATGACGTTTCTTCGACTTGGTCCCCACTTACAGCACCTTGTACACTATGTCGCAGTATTCGACTGAGACAAGCGTGCCCCATCAGTAGATTGGCTTTCTCCTCCGAAATATGATAGTAGGCACTGGGGCCTTGCGCAGCCCGTTCGGAGATCAAATATTCTTTTACCGAGAAATGAGCTAGTCGTAATCGGCGGTTTTCCTGGCTAGATGACTCATGGTCCCTGGCGTCTTCGAATGAAATAAGGCTTGGGCAAATGCTCACGAGGGACTCTGGATTGAAAAGAGGTTCCGAATCCTCGCCATATTTGTTCACATCGTATGCGATCACAATGGCCTCCGCAAGCTGGCCTAGCGTCAATGGTTCTGCTGAAAATGCAAGCCAATGCATCGCTCGCCGAATATATTCCCTCTGCGTCTTGTGAATACTATTGAGGATCCTCAAGTAGACCGAATCCAAGTCTTCCGGCAATTCCCGCAAAGCAGCTCTCACAGCTGCTGGTGTTATGCATTCCTGGAGAATCCGCAACAGACAATCCACCCATCGGAACCTTCAGGCATTCAACCTTGTGTCAACATAAGGTAAATATCTAGGGGTTGAGTATAACATACATTCCCTGTGAACGAGAAACGAGTGTGTCCTCTATCTCACTCTTAATTTCTTTGGTAAATTCCTTGAGACCATGCCTATCGCCCAGGGAGTTCTGTATATATGACCGGATATCCGGATCGATAATGTTGGATTGTAACGATATCGAAAAAGTGGTAAGCGGTTCTAGGCATTTCTCTATATCGGCTTCGGGACGACTGGTGAGGAGAATGGAAAGCAATCCGGCATCGTGATCAACAGTGAGTTCGCGGATCCAGGATAGGAGACTCTCCCGTGTTTCCTTGGGAAATTCATCTAGGGCGTCAAGGATGATAAATGTCTTTTTGTAAAGCTTTACCATCTGCAAAAATGCAGATTTCAGCGCCTTGATATCTGTTGACTTTCCAATTGCCTTGGAATTGTGGTATAAATTTATAACCTCATCAGGGAATCCACGGCCCGAAATTCCTTCCAGTAGTTGGCCAACGATCGACAGAAGCATGTTGAGAAGGTTTTGCTTCTCGGAGTCGGTGAAGGTAAAGTAGAAGTAGGCCAGTGTATGATCGTCTTTCGTGGCGCACAGATTTTTGACATCTTCAATGGCAATAGCGCTAAAAAGAGAGTTAGAAATCTGAAAATAATATTCCGCCTCTAGATACCTCGCTGAGTTCGTACCTTAGGACACTTTTACCGCACCCAGCTACAAGATGCAAATATTAGTTACATTCTGTGAACATAGGATTTCGCTTATCTGTACACTTACGTATTCCATGGAGCCAGAGAACTCCCCCTTGACCACCCTTCCAATCTCTGTACTCTGGTCCCTTGAGAAGCCAATTACCCGTTCCAGGTTCACGGAGAGCGAGTGCGTATGAAAAAGTGGAGGCTGGATCAACGACGTTAAGCCATTTCAGTACCTCCCGGAATTCTTTGTCTAGGGTATCCGAAATATCCGATATTAGTAGAGAAGATAATTAATCAGATTAGGGATAATGCGGTCAAGTACCATCTAGCTTTCGTAATACTTTAATTACCGTCTTCCTGTGCGACTGATTAACCCTACCGCGAAAACGAAAACAAAAATGGGAAGTGGAGAGGTTGGATTCTCAGGGCTCTAAAGGATGGATTAACCTACGTTGCGGCCGTGGTTAATAAAAGATGAAGCTTCGATCTCTGCTCTTCCACCAAGCCTAGGTAATGCTCCATTTTGGGTTTACGAATAGGCCAAACATATTTTCTGACTGACTTCTTCCATCCCGGAACGTCTAGCTTTTTCTGCAGCTGCTCCAGGGCGGTCATGTAATCCTTTAAGCTTTCGTTTTTCACCCATTCGAGAAGGCTAGGGTATTGTGGGTTGTTTTCATCGTCTCCGGCGGCAAGGCTTCTGATTTCCTCGAGCTGTTGATGGATACTTTTGATCTCGTCCCCTAGTTTCTTGATATCTTCTGGGCTCCCCTTCACTGTATCATGGTAGTTATAGCAAAGTTCGAAAACCTTCGCGCTGAGGTGAATGAGAGCTATACCGCTGGCAGCGATGGAGAACGGCTCTGCCATTTCGGATTCTCAGGAATGTTGTGGGCTAAAAAGAGGGGAAACGCAAAAGTGTGGCTATGGTAACTCGCTGTTTATTAGATGTGAAAGACAAAAAAAAGCTGGTATTTACTCTTGATGTGAGTAGGCCTTCAAGCTTTAGATTCGTTTGAGCTATGCTTTTCAACTGCGGATTCAAAGATATAGTGGAAAACTGCAATTAGTTGGGAGGGGGCGGTTTCTTTGGAGGGAAATGGTTTTCAAGTTCTCCGTGAGCGGGGGCGCCCAAATGCTAGCGCTTACACAGATGAACGGCAGTTGCATGTCGAGTCGCTGTCGGCAAAACTGCTAGCCAACCATTTCTCGAGTACCATGTTACTACTACCGGCTGCCGGTACTCGGGTGGGTTAGCCCCATGTCAACATTTTTAGCAACGGTCAAATCTCTTTCCCTACATGGGTTCTGCAGCAAGTGCTATTCGGATACGGTAGGTGTAATCTTCTTCCTGCAGCGCGAAGATTATTTCGCTGGTCACAGGCGAGCGCCGCACCTGATTCGGTTGCCGCTACAAGTCTTCCCGCGGATACCCTTTCCCAACGCCACCTGTCAAAATTCCTTTCTCAATAGAGAAGCAGAGAAGCTTCTATGAACCAATTTACTCCCGTGATGGTCGAGCCCCTGCCACGATTCTAGGGAGAATAATTCAAGGGGAGTCAGCACTGCTTAAAATATGTTTTTCTTCCAGTCCCGAGCAACTACCGGTACTCAGGTTGTAGTAGTGCTTGTATATGAAGGATTAACGATACGCACTAGTAGTCTGCTGGTGGTCTACTTGTAGTGGATTAAAGGAATGTCTAAAAAATGCCTGCACGCTTTGGCGAAGCTGTATTATACCGATATCAACGCTGGTGCCTGTATAGGGATCGCCATACGACCAGTTGCGGGATAGACCGGGGGAGCCCTCAGCGAGGCGACACCCTCAGCGAGGCGCGGCATGGCTTGGCTCACAACTATCTTCGACCGCGGGCATTCTTTGCTGCCAAATATCGCCAAGCCTCGCTGAGGGTGTCGCCTCGCTGAGGGCTCCCCCGGTCTACTCAACTCCACTCTCACAACACGCGTACTTTCACCGTCCACAGAGAGAATTTGGTAGCGCAATGTGGCTGACGCACCACTCGGCAATTAAACAAGTGTCCAGGAATCTTGGCACACGTTAAGACCAAAAAGCGCCAAGATTTTTGGGTACTGGTTAAATTGCCAAGTACGAGTACTCGAGTACGTACTTGAAAGGTTATTCTGCCCATGCTGCATCCCGCACGAGTACTCAAGTATGGGACATGAGAAAGTTTAATCAGTCGAGTAGCTGAAAAAGTGCGTGAAAAATTTTCACACTCCCCTTTCAATCCTCTCTCTACGAGTACCTGTACCCATACTCGAGTACCCAACTGTTCCGCACCCGGTCGCCGCCCCCAGAGAATTTTCCTTCTATCCTCCACCTCACCTTCCCTATCTCAAAGCCCCATCGAAGATATGAAAACATCAAATACGGGGCCGGATATTCGGGCCGATGAACGACACGCGGCAGCGACCACGAGGAACCGCTTTCCTAAGCGTTGTCTTCGGCTTGTTCAATTTTTTTCTTGTTGCCCACATTCACCTGGATTACCACTTGTTAATAATATTAAAGACGGCTTCTACCTACTACTAGGTTTGGAGTCACTTCGATACACTCGAGCGTGCTGGTGAGACAGCTACCTTTTCCAGTCCCAACCTCACTTATCGCACTCGGCCCTCGATATCGCACCTGACCTCCGCTACTCCTGTTCCTATCAGGTTCCCTGTCTCCCCCACCTCTCTTTACTTTTGCTCATTCGCATTCGACCCTGACCTCTTCCGATCGCATTCCACCGTCTGCTACATGATATTCATACCCGGCTTCCTGGCCTTCTCAGCAAGTTTGCGGTATGCAGATATCGGTTAACCTCCGAATCCTCTCTACTGCGTGCCTTATCCGAATGGAAATGTACCCGGTCCACAGCCGGGATGACAGGGATCTGGGGTGGGGTTCTATGTGCATTACCCTATCGAGGTGCCGTGATCAAGCATCTTGCCGGTACCAGTCCACCATCTGATCTGTTCCCGCCCCCACCCCGCAGTTACCCCCTATTCCAGTCCCACACCCGACATTTGTCCCTGTCGCGAACGCCACAACTTCCCGCCGACCGCTTCCCTGACCTTGCCTACCCTTGCGGCATGGGACCGCGACGAACTTCATGAGTGCTGACGTACCTCGCCTGCGTTTCTCGCTACAAGGCCTGCAAGGGGTCTAGTATTTCTTATGGATACTCTTGGGTGTTGTAGTATACAATAGAGGCCGATTAGAGCCTGCCGCCCACCTGGCCCAATCCTGGGGATGGGGGGGGGGTGCGGCTTTCAGGACTCCAGATAGAACTTTAAGCTATTTTCTTCTCTTTTCTTCCCTCCTCTTCCCTCATTCCCCGCAGCCCACGCACGGTACCTCCTCGTCACTTGTTGGGGTGTCTCTATTTCTGCCGCATGTCCGCAGATATCCTGTCAGGTTCTTTGCCGTGCTCGTGAAAGCACCTCTTCCCGCCGGCACCTTATTTATCTATTCAAAGTGGGAGGGTTCGTTAACCTCTATGGAGCTGTCCATTTTTCCCTGTTGCGATCATCTCATAATTTTCTCCTTTCGTGTTTTCCCCTTTTTTGCCTCTCTTGAGATTGCCGTCCCCATCAGAGATTTTCTATCAGTCGCAGTCTACTACTTTTATGCCCTTTTTTTGGGCTTCCAATCATGAATCATTATGGAGAAGGACCAACTAGGGCAGGAACAGCGCACTCCCCCTTGTTTCCAGTCCGCCGGGTGTCCGGCCCTTGAGCCTCACATAACCAAAACCTTTACCGTCCAAAACCCCGCGACCCCCGAACTCCCTCACCCGGGCCCAATCTGCTACATTGGTTACTCGCTTCACTAGACAGATTTATTCAATTCCTGCAGTTCAGAATAGCGATAAGCAACCTGTAGCGACACTTGACACAACCCCTGTATTTACATGTTTTCTACTCATGCTGCCGGGAGGGCTTTAAGGGGCGAACTTAGGGTGGCTGTTCTTACCGGGGGGGGTAGGGTAGGGGGAGGGGGGAGGTGGGGTGTGAGGAAGGAGATACTATGAGCAGAAGTACCTAAGTTACAGAGTGATTGAATGGTAGTCTGGATGTAGGCCTTCTCACACCCAACAACTTATGATATAATAAATTTAGACCCGATTGCCCTACTCCACACTCGTTTGTTCTCCGGGTTTGTCATAGTCCATGGACGGACTAGGGCACACGGAAGATGGGCGGGACGCCCTATCGGATCCGGTAGGGTCCTGGGTAGTTTTTCTATTACTTCATGCGGGCTAGGATGCTCAGATACTTCAAGTTCATACTTTGATCCCACTCATGGTTTGCAATCCTGCCAATCATTTGCCATGTGCCTAAACCGAGAAGCTAGGAGGAATTTATTTTTAAGAAATAAAATAGTCCAAAGCCTTTGTCAAACTAGCACTCGGGGGCCGCCGGCATGAATCGGTAATGCGGCAAGCATATCCTCAATCTTTTAAATTTCCGGATCCAAGAAGGTCAATTGAGTTTCCTGGTTACTCTTCAGGAAAATCTCAGGCATTCTGCGGAGTGTGAACTTCTGTCGCATCAGTTCTTCAGCTTTATTGCGGCATCACCAATATTGTTTAAACGAATGATTTGTAGAAGTATTAGAAAAGGAAAATAAGGCTCGTAGAAGGATCAATTGGTTCAGTCTTATCTTAATACTCGGATCACATGATGATATATTTAACCTTCTTCTCTTTCTTGCACCCATATCGTTTACTGTGTCGGTTACCTGGCATCATGATATATCACACATATTTTGTCTGCAGTCCCTAGAAGTCATGAGCCACCCCCGGCCGTCCTCCTCATCTTTCCTCGCTTATGTCCGGCCGTCATTCCTAATACCTACCGTCTACAGCCACCCCCAGCAGTCCATCCCTACACCCTACAGTCCTTTCCTACATCCTACCATCTTCTGATACCCACTATAGTCCCCCGCGCAATCCAGACCATCCTGCCATCTCCCCTGCCGTTCGCCTAAGCAGCGGCTGGCCCGTGTATCTCAAGGTGCTGATAAGGGCATAGTGTGTCCTGCCCGGCGGTCCCGGCTCGGCCCAGTAGTCCCCTACATATTTTCCCCTACACAGGACCATGTCTAGTGGTCCCGTCCCGTCCCATCCTCTTGGCATTATCCTCGCTGTCCCTATGGGGCCCCCGGACGCTTCGGAACACTGAACTTGGCCTACTAGTGAAAAATGATACTCTGGGTTTAATCTGAAGAAGGAATTAGGTCCGCTTAGGATGAGAAAACAACCAAAGTTGTATCAGACTCAGTTTGTGTATCATTTGGGATTTGTGGAGTTACCGTTTGTAGCGTGCCCATAGTCCAGCGGGGAGGAGCGGTTTAGTTGGAAGGGCGAGATTCAATGAGGTGATTTCTTGGTGCACACTATGATAGCATTTCCCGGTTGGCTTGTAGTATCACCGGGCAACCATGTTTTAGGTAGGGACTAATTGTTTGTGCGGACTCGTATACGAAGGGCAGTCACGTTACGAAACACTTGCAGATGAATTACCTCGGATAAATGCTTAACCGGTTGTCTTGTTCAACTGTTGGGTTATAGGATGGGAAGTAGCATTAATTAGGGCTTAGGCTGTGTCTGGCCAGTTCCAATGAGCACTTAAGTGGGGGTTTATTGAGCTTTGCATTCTTTTTGTGGGCACTGGTACTGCGGGGGTTTAGTTATGTGCTGGATTGGTGCTCTGGAGGTAATTGGAATTTAAGTTGTTGAACATCTGTCCATTAGGCTCGCAAACCTCGCATTTAGGAACGGGGTGCACAGTTTGCGGGACAGATAGAGGACTAAAGTGAATATTCCGAGTACCGGAGGAGGAATTTGTGTCTAGAGCTTAATAGTTTGATAAGGGGAGATACAGGGATGAGCCAAGGGCGAAGCTCTCGACTACGTGGACTTGGAGTAAGGAGTTTATTTAAATTTCATGTAATGAACATTTTGTGGGTTCATAACGAGCGATATTCCGAGACTGCATTCATGTGGCACTTCTGAGAAACCGCCCGAATTCACACGTTTGGCCAGTTTTTATACACCAGGGGATGCACCTTCTGATGGTCTTGGGTAATCCTGGTTGCTCTCGTTGGGAGAGCAATAACCTCAGGGGAACACACCACAGAGTTTAGGGGGTCTATCGGGACAGTTGAGCTCGGACCCAGCTCAATCCAAGCAAGACTAATCTTCCATTCTGACCGGGGAAGCCCAGAGGTCAACCCAATAACGTCGCGATCCCTTCGTTTCATTGCCTGTAGGGCATGGGGTTAGGAGGATATGTGGTTAGGCAGATATGCGGTTACCGGGCATATGTTTTGTGGTGTGCGGTGCAGAGGCGGAGGGCAGTGTTTTGTTTCTTTCACATCCTATGCTGGTTGGCATAGGATATGGGTCACTTTTGGTGGTTTTGTGTTGTTTCTTTCACACCCTATGCCATTAGGCATGTGGTAGTTCGGTTTTGGATTTTTCTAGATTGCTAGAGGTTGCGGAGGATCATGACTGGTTAGCATGGTGTGTTTCTTTTGAGTTCGTTTTTTCCATGGTTGTTTGTGCTTTGGAGATATATATCTCCCAGTCAGTCCTTAGCTAGGTCGACCACCGAACACCGTTTCCACCACTTCTGTCCTCACGTTCCACCTCTCATCCGCACTCATTTTTTCACTTCACCGCTTTGCATTTTTGAGTTGTTTTTTCACCCTTGGGAGACCTACCCACCGCACGCCTGATCAACTTTCCCCCGCATTGGTCACTCTGCAGGGATATCAGCTAGCATGCCATATATCCATACACTATTTCGATCAACACGAAGCCAGTTCTTTCATACCTTGTTGGAATCTACCTATTCTATAGAAATAGTCAAAAAATATAGCAACTCAGGTATCCATCGTGAGGAGTCACTTGATCGTGTTTGTAGGTGGGGTAAGCGGGTATTAAAACAAATTGAAGTTGTATATTCTCACTTCAGCGCGTTGGAAGCTTTTGTCTTTTCTAACCGTTGGTCGTAACTCGATTCTGATGCTTTCTCCGATTGCTGCTCCGTTCTTTTTTTCTCCCTTACTTTCTCTCCCACTACCTCTCAAGCAGCGGGCTTTATATACATCCATATCATAGCGTCTCCCATCCAGACCGGTCTCCCATCCAGACCGGTCTCCTTGGTCATCTATATGACCCCGCCTTTTACCCCCTCTTTTGTCTTCTTTCTGGTTCTACAGACATCGCTCTACCCCGCTTTGTCAACCAATGACTTTCCCTCTTGCCCCCTCGTGTATTTCCTTTCCTTTCCCCACCATATTAATCTATATTACACATCTGTGATAATTCCTAGAACCTTCCATCCTGCTTATCAATTTCCTCCTAAGCATTACAAACATCAGACACTCCCGGAGAAGTCTCCAGTCCTCCGAGTGGCCATGGATAGGCAAGGGGTTAGTTGGAGTGCCGGTGATTTACAACAGGTATGAGCTACCGCTTGTTACTGCTATTATATTGCCTGCTCCCCAATCTTCCCCACGTTCGCTATCTGATAATACGCGCAAAACGAGCCTCTTTTGACCTGGCAGGCTGGTACTCGGGATATCTGGCTTTCTTTCACTCTTCATCTGCTGCTGGTTCGGCTTCTGGTTAGTGATACTGGGATAAATTAGCCATGTGGGATTGGCCCCCGAGCAATCCAACCGATCAACGGCGGCTGTGAGCCTTTCTTCTCCTGCCTGTAGTGCTCTCTCAAGCCTGCCATCCATCCTATCGGCCTGAAGGTCACTTCCGGATTTTTGGCTTTACCAATCTGGTAGTGGGGGTTCTCCAAACTCTAGTTACATAGGGCGCACGGGTTGAACTCAAATCTGTTATTTCTGTGAATGCGGACCTAGCTGGAAGCAGAAGGTGAAAAAAAAAGTGCTCCTACCGTAAGGGGTTGGGGACATTCGAGGCCTCTCGACGGAATTCTGGTTGTGGGTGGCGCCCCGTAGGTCTTTAATCCGAAAGATAATCACCCTCTAGTTACTAAGTGTTCAAGTCTATGGTTGATAGACATTGGTATGATAGCTTGTGTGATGCTCACGAAAGAACCCTAGGCCCTCTGCACGAAAGTCCAGGGAGCTTGCCCAGCACTGGTTAGTCCTATTTATAGGGAGTAATCGTTGTTGGAGAACATATGGTTCGTGCACTCCAAAACATGTACTAGACTTTAAGCATATTTTAATCCATTATATCCTCCTACCTTGTAAATCTTTTTTTTTTAAAAAACCTCCACAAGATAGAGTCTGTCAAGGAGAATAGGCTGTAGGTTTTTTAATAGACACATCAAGGATCATTTGATTGGTATAATCTATTGAAAATGCCTATTTTGTATGAGAAAGTGCAAATTGTGTTATGGTTCGTGCACTTCAAAACATGTACCAGACTAAAATTGAGTGTTACGTGGCTTTGTGGCTTAGAATGCCAAGACTTTAGGGCAAATATCTAAATGTCCTGTAGCAGGGTTACAATATCAGGGTCTTAGTCAAGGTATATAGATTAAGAGGAGAATAATTACAGGAAATAAATAACTGGTTACAAACAGTAC
Source organism: Tuber aestivum (assembly GCA_900010015.1). Lineage (NCBI taxonomy): Eukaryota > Fungi > Ascomycota > Pezizomycetes > Pezizales > Tuberaceae > Tuber > Tuber aestivum. Next base: position 337,483 of record LN890949.1, read on the forward strand.
ATAATATATTAATCAACCTCTACCACTTCCAAAACACAACGGTGACTTTTATATTTATGCTTCACAGCTGTGAAAAACTCCATAGTACCAAAAGGTATTCCCTGGCGATATGCATTTATAATTCTCTCTGCCCTTTTAGAAAATTTCCAAATTAGTATATCAGTAACTGAATCCAGGGCCTTTGGAATTAGTTTGCGAAGTGCTTTAATTGTGTATCCACAATTATTTCTGGTATACCTCTTGGCAGCTGCCCAAATATATTCAATGAAATTTATCTCGCAATGAAACTTGGGATAAAATAAAACCAAATGATTAAACTTTTCAACCTCTTCTTGAAGTTGACATTTTTGGCTGCAAAAGTCTGGCTGGTCTGATATGATTGCACGTGCACAGCAAGATCCTCCTAGCAGACATGCTTTTAATAACTTATCAGTTCCTGGCTTCTGACATTGCAGCCATAGGCCTCGCCTCCAAAGACCACGTTCTTCTAAAATGTTCTTCAACCCCTTTGCCACACCTGTAGCATCCACCATATGTTGTAGTTCTCCATGAGTTGGATTAATCCCTGGGCGTAATTTGTTCTGTGCACCTCCAGGGCAGAGACTCATAGTACTTGCTCATAGAGTATTATCAGCGAATGCAGAGTGACTAGTTGCATTATCAAAGAGAAATAAGGCGTGACATCCTGGGAAGGCCAACTCAAAAATTGGAATTGCAACTTTCATAACCTGATTGACTATTTTCCTTCCATCCCACCATATATCTCCTCTGTATTCTATTTTCATTGTTGTAGAATATAGATTATAACGAATATTGAGATCATCTGAAAGGCCAAAACATGGTAAATGGTCTTGGGAGAGATTCTGAGGTGCCCATAGGCATCCCCCAGCAGTAACAAAGTCAAAGACCATAATTCCCTTTCCACGCATCTTTCTTCGTAATGGTGGTTCACCATCCTTCATCCAAGCATATGCTCTGCCCTCATTTGAATCAAATGATGATTCATCATGTGTAATTAAGACAATGGGCTTCTGACCAGCTGGTAGGTCCTCCGGAACAATCATCCTTGGCTTCCCTAAGTCATCTAGCTCCCACCTGACCATATAAGGTTTAAGCTTGTCAAGAGTGGGAAGAAATTGGTCATTCTGATATCGGACTACATCCTCTCTTTCATGGCCATCTTTATAGACACCTTTCTTTATCTCCTTATAGTTGTATTCAAGTTTGTGAAGCCAGTTGGTGGCCGTACGGCTTTTCAAAACTTTATGGATAGAATGTGTAGGAGGAATTGATGCTGAAGGTAGGGTGAGATTGTTTTGAAAATATTGAATTGGTTACATGTCCCCATCCTCACCCACCACAGAAAGCATACCAGTTTCCCAGTACATGGTAATTGTCTTTGCAAGTTGATGAGATGTAAGAGAATCCCTCAAATATGCAATACACTTCCTGATTGCAAGTCTGGTATCTTCTTCATCAAGACGAGATAGAATGCTACTTCTCTCACGATGTTTTCGTAGGCTAATCATTCGTGACTGAATCCACTTCCGCTCATGCTACAATATTCGTTGGGCAACCCAGCGTCCCCTTTCAGAGGCCGTAGCAACTAACATTGCTGCCTCCTTATGTGTCATTTTCCATGTTGACTTGCTTAGTCCAAGCCTTTGGAACTTCATGAACTGTAAGACTTGATTGTGGAATTCTAAATCATGTCCTCTTAGTGGACACTTTTTTGATTTTAGATATCGGCGCAAATCATCAATTCCTACAATTATATACAGATCATGTTAGCTACTTGACTTTAATATATTTACTATCTTATTTTATATTCAATTGATTGAACTAACCTTTGGTAAGAATCTGTTTTTTAAAATCATTTGGATATGATTTTGGGAGTCTTGGCCACTTTCGAATACCATCTTCAATCAGTGTTTCTAGCTGAACTTCTTCATTTTCAGTTCCATCTTCAATTTCAGCTTCTACAACATTTTTCAAAAATTGAATATATTAGCTTGTCTATTTTTAAATCATTAATTTAATTAATTTATATTTCTAGTAACTTACCAGATATATGTAACGGGGGCTCCCTCAGGAAGATGGATCCCAAGGATGCGACCGTACCAAACTTCGAATCTCTCGAACACCGCTCTTGCAAAAGTGGAAAGAATAAAAGAAAACGGTAAAACTTAATATTGTTAAGCTTAGGCTTATCTCAATTAAAGTCTCTCGAGAGGATGTTGATTGTGTCGGGGTAGGAGAGTTCTCGTATAATCTTTAAGTAGTCAGACTTATACCAAAAACTCCCCCATCAGGTTACCCCGACCAACATGAGTATGCCCTTTCTTCGTAAGGGTTGCTCCGGCACCATTACCGTATCCCCGAAGGGCCTAAGGTGTCAGCGCACTCTGGCAGAAATCTCCCATATGCGCATCAGTCCTACCAGGTGTTTACCAATACACATCAGCAAAAATTCATTCTGCGTCAGATCCGTGCGTCTCACATCCCGACGCAGCGCGCTCGTCCCGTGCATCCCCTGCGTCCCCTGCGTCCCGTGGGTCCACTACTCCGGCGCAACACCCCCCTGCGTCATCTGCGTCCCCCTTTTTACCCTGTCGATTCCCTCCATCTCCAAGCAGGCGCCGTCCGCCCGTACATCCGGACCGCGTCCTGTTTCTGATCCAATCTTGTCGTCGTCCTGATGCCGCGACCCGAGGTCAACTGCGAGATCAAGCTTTCTCCGCATCCTGATGCTCTGCTCTCGCTCCTTTCCTGATTACTAGTTTCCAGCCGCCGTTACCGCAATCCGTTAACTACCAATTTGATTCGCGGGCCCGGCATTCTTCATCTCTGACGGCCACCTCTTGGTTCTCGTTTCCTCCATGTTTACCCCCGGTCAGCACGTCCGAGTCTATGGCGTCACCTTTCTGATGCCGAAATGAAAGTTTTGACGCCCGAGCTCCCATCGCGATGTCCACATCTTCTCCTGTCTCCAAGCTGATGCCAGCTCCGACCAAGGCCCACGTCGCACATCATCACACCCTGTTCTTGGTTTACTAGTACACGTTCTCTGGTTCTGAACACAATCTCGTTCAACTTGAATCTTGTATCATTAATTTTTACTCTACTATTACATAATTATTTCTACCAACAGTTTGAGTTACTACGCAATGGTAGGGATTTCGACACTCCCTGCTGGCCCTGTGGTGTATCCTGCCTTGCGACGCAGGATACACCACAGGGCCTCCATTCGTTCCCTCGGATGCGATCTCAATAGATCTCATTAAACGTCCTCAAATTGATTCTACTATTCACCAGCCATCGCCGGTCACCGGCTGGGACCAGGTGCGCCTGGCCCAGAATGGTCCCAATGTCCACTATTGGAAACTGTTGTGCCTCTGTCCTCTGCTCCACCGTGACGAGACCATGGGCATCGGATGGCCGCCCGGAATTAACCACACTTGTCATTTCTACCATTGCGAGTCTGTAGACCCTATCCTGGTGCCTGTAGTCTCGGATCTTGAACAGCGCCCTGAGTGTAGCGGGAAGACGTCCTCTGAGGGCACCATACATGTGCTCCCCTCCTGCCTGCACCCAAACCAAATCATTGCGACTCTGTTGCTTGCTGAAGAGCCGAGAACCCGTACACCGCGCCCGGTGGACATCATAAACTTCGGTTTCCTGGAACGCGGGAATGGGGATTTCAAGTTGCGTCATCAGTTCAGTTGGAAGTAGTCGAAGTATTGCAGGATCTTCGGGAAGCAAGCGCTCCATTGGCAGGCTGCGACGGCTATAGCTGATCAATTCCTCACAAATGCTGTCGGTCGAAATTCCGACCGCCTTGCACAAATCCACGATGTTTGAAACGTCATGTTGTCGTCCCTTTAGGATCCTGCGGCATGTGACAGACCCAGATGCGGTATCTTTTGCCTTCAACATGGCAACGGCCTCCGGAGGTAGATCTGCGCCTTGACGTCGAAGCGCGTCCAGGTTCAAGAGTCTCATGTGTATCCCGTGCTGTCGACTGTAGCTCTGCAGGATCTGGCGCGTGGCG
>LN890949.1:350508-364130 GCA_900010015.1 Tuber aestivum
GTCAGCGCCCCCAAAGTCCCTCCCGTCGCCATCCCCAAAGTCTCTCCCGTCAGCGCCCCCAAAGTCCCTCCCGTCGCCGTCCCCAAAGTCCCTCCCGTCGCCGCCCCCAAAGTCCCTCCTTGCAGGCTGGCTCTGAGCCTTCTGAGCCTTCGGAGGAAGAGACGCTTCGGTCGATGCAAGATCTCCTAAAAAACAAGCCATGGATGGCTGAGTTCCTACAGGATCCGAGACTTGTGTCTAGCACCCACGCATCCGGAGCCGACAAGGCTGGCCCCCCGCAGATTGAACAAGGCTGTTGGTATGACGGCGCTTCCGACACCCCGGCCATTGGCACTGCTGAGACCGACCAGCCCCGGACCCCCAGTGCGGTCGCTACTCTTCCCCCGGATCCTCTGCCCCCCCTGGCGCCTGATACACTCCCGCTCTCTCCCTCCTCTCCCTCTGCCCCCCCCCTGCGCCACTACTCTTGCCGCTCCGGCGAGCCCCCCCCCATGCCCCAAATATTGCCTCGGCTCCCGGCTCCTGAACTGTGATGAAGCCTAAAGGATGGAAGAAAGGAGGAAAGGCAAAGAAGTCGAAAGGAAAGAGTAAGGCAAATACCAATACGGCTAGCTGCGAAGACGTGACTCCGACTCTCCAGGCGCCCCGGCGCGGAGCACGTCGGCTTGCCACCGACTAATACGCATCTTGTCACTTACATTTTTTTTCTTTTTTTTTAGACTAGCTCTTTCCTTCGTCTCTGAAGTTTCTTTTTTCCGCCTTAATGCATCTCGGTGTTTCCTTTGCCTCTGGGCTTTCATTTTTTCCTGTTTTTGTCTCTCAATGTTTTCTCTGTCTCTGGCGTCCTTTTTAACCCATCACGAGGTTTTCTTTGTCCCCGGCTTATTTTTTGACGCATCATGATGTTTTTTTCGTCTCAAAGGGGTTTTTTTTTTCTGTTTTCATCTCTCGATGTATTCTTCGTCTCCAGGGCCTTTTTCTTGAACCCATTATGGGGTTTTGTTCGTCCCCGGTCAATTCTTTTGACGCAGCCCGGAGTTTTCTTCTTCTTACGGCTCCCCCTTTTTTCGTTATCTACCAGTGTCTTCCCCGTTCCTGCCGTCTCCCTTGCATTTCTTTCGTTCGGGGGTTTTTTTCCACTCTGAGCACTACTACCGCTGTTGCTTAGGCCTTTTGTATTGTTAGACTTGTCTACCCCAGTCTGGCGTCTCGTATTTTTAGTCCCCCTTGCGTTAGCATCGCGAACCACATTCTTAGCCACTGTACTCGAGTATGCTAGCATAAAGTTTGTCTACACTTGGTCTATCTCGCGTTCTCGCTCAGTATCAGGCCCAGCGCCGACAGGGCATCTCCAGTGCTCGGACCCAAGGAATGCCTGGCGCAAAGACGCTTCTCTATTGTTTAGCTGCCGCGATTCCACATTCGGACATGAACGTAGATTCATCTAATCCCATTAGGCATAGTTAGTGCTGTAGGGAAATTGCATCGCTAAACTATACCATAACTGGCTACGCGAGGCTTCGCTTGCTCTGTGATTGGCGCATTCATTTCCTCAGTTCTTTATTTGACTACGGTACTCACGTCCTATGAAGCTCAACGACTGTGAGTTTCGATCATGAACGAATGACCCAACAATCACAAAACGACATTTTGTAGTCAAGTTTTGAACTGAATACCGAGTGATAGTCTACGATTGCACCAGCTACCCTTTGCCAGTGGTCCAAGCGTATAAAAACTATCGTGACCTACTACATATACAAAGCCTACACAAACACCACGCCTTTTCCAACCTTACGACGTGATCCTCCCGCATCTCTAACCATTCCCAATACCCAATCTCTCTCTCAACATGCCTAAGGAACCAGCCCATGCACGGAGTTCGCAAACCCACAGAACAGGCGGTCCTGTTCAACTTACCCAGGACGTTGGACTGACCCCTACGGCATCTGGAAAATCGAGGCCAAGAGAGGGCACAAACAACTCTCATAGCTCCCCGAGTACTCTAACTAATGACCAGACGTCACGTCGGCGTCCGCCCCCCCCGCCAATTACACCCCAACTGACAAGACCACCTAAACGAGTGCGTAGGAGTACCAGACCGACCGCGCCATATATAGAACCCGAAATAGAACGCGACGGGCAAGCCAATTTTGAAACAGTACCTCTGTCCGACGATAGCAGTGAAGAGTGCCAAATCTCACAGGGATCGGCAGAAGCTAAATCCGCGACTGACCTCGATCCAGAAGACAGTGATATCGCAGACCTGCCTCTCTCCGGCGGCCATTGCCTATCACAAGTCGGGAAAAGTCGCCATGGGGATAGTCCTCGAACTGTTCGTATATCGGCGACCCTGCGATCACCGGAGACAGAAAATGCCCCGAGGATTCCAGCTGCGCCGCCGCGGATAGTTCGTGGGGCTGAATACAGTCCACCAGTCTTTCCGTCATCGAGTTTAGCTCGGATATCATCTCCAGCAGGCCTGGGGAGTGTACATTCTTCTGTTATCAGAGGTTCTAGTCCGACTGGTCATCTAGACACAAGACTGCATGACAATGGCTGGTCCGTAGCCAGCACACGTCGGAATACACTTGTGGGACCTGAGCTTGCCATGGTAGTTCTGGCAAAGTCTCTGATCCTCAATTACACTCTGTTTGTTAACCCAATCCCGAATCCAGCTGCTTTGACGGCCAAGATACACAACGTCTGGGATGAGGCGGAGAGTAAGACGCCAGGTGTGGGGCGTATGGAACCATCGGAGGAGAGCGTGGGCCTTGTAAGTAAAGTCAGCTAGATATGGGGAGAAGCAGGAAATTGTATTGATCCAGTTAGATACGCCAGAAGCAGTCGGAGGTAAGGGCACAATTCGTCTACCATATGAAGCATCACATTGTAGCGTTACATGAACTACCAGAAGATACCCAGGGTACGGCGCGTAGGGTTGATTATCTCCTGAAAAAAGACAGGTTTATGTGCGACCCCAAAGGGTACGAGGTTGGACTCCCGCAGATGACGCTCCCATACAATTACATGTGACTACCACTGACGACAGCCATCGCAAGACAGCGCGTGAAACTGCGATTCCTTGCGCCACAGATCCCCGAGGCGATATATGGTAAGTACTTCGCAGGGAAGAAAATGCGGGGTATAGTAGACCCGGATTTCCTAGACATGATCAACGGTACCATGGTCTGCTTGACGTGTGCTATACTCTGTCATACACTTAGGGCGTGGCAAACCGGTACATATACCGAGCCAACTGACTTGAAGCGTGAGTTAGTAGGAGGTGAGTATATGCGAATCATCGGGCGTACATGTGCGACGAATCTGGCTAACCCTCCACCAAACACTTGAGACCTCATTGCTAGGCAGACGGACACATAGCGGAAATGTCCCCAGGGAATCCAGAAGAGTATTCTTGAGAGTATTCGTCAAACGATTACCAACAAGATCATGCAAAAACGCGGTGTCCACCAAGACCGATGAGAAGGCTATGACGATGACTGGGACGCGGTCAGTACCGAATTAGAGAGCCGGAAGTCGAACCTGAAATCGCGACCACCCCCCCCCTGGCGCAGCGACACTGTGACTGATTCACCCATGCTCGTCCCAGTGAGGCCACGGGGCAGACGAAATGAGTCGCAGGACACCGATGTCACCGCAAGTTTCGGTCAGACGTCCGCTGCCCTGGCGCTGGCGTTGCTTGATTCTGATCCAATCGGTGGATCCCTTCAGGACATCGCATGTCGACCGACGGAGATTGTTAGCAGCCCTCCTCCGGCCTCACAGCTATCGCTTAGTCTTGAGTAGTCACCTGAGGAACACGGAGTAGCGGCCGAAAGGGATCCCACTGGACCGGGCGGCCCATTGTAGTTGCTTATCACGGAGGAGAGGCGGGGGCAGAATTCGTGAGGTCGATACTAGGTTATGGGTGAAGGAGGATTGGAGCAATCACGATCGGAAGAGGTACTGCACGGAGACACAGTAGGAGCCAGTGTGCATGAGGGGACGGGAATGTAGTCGGGATTTCACCGCAACGGCATAATATTGTACATAAAGCGTCAGGGTCAACTAGAGGGAATCCCACGAGATTAGGCAAATAAGTCTGTTAGGTATGGATGAGGAGGAAACATCCACAATGTATTGTGACATGAAATATCAGGTAGCGAGAACCAGGAGCCACGAAGGTCCGGATCATGGTTGATTGGTAGCGGGAGAATCTGGCCAAGAAACCAGCGCCAGGGGATGCAAAGGGTACGTAAGTTGAAAGATCTGGGCGCAAGGGACGTCGGCGCAAAAGTCTCCAGAGCGTACTAGTAGAGATCAAGACCACCAGTTTGGACGGGAGATAATCCAGATCTTTGGGCGCTGGGTCGTCACGTCGAGAGTTAAGAGGAGTCGTTTAAAATATCAGGATTAATGCTGCCCCAATGACGGGTAGGGTTGGGACATCAAAGGCCAGGGGGTGGGCAAAGTCAGATGGGACGGAGCAGAATCAGACGATAGCAGGAAGTAGCAAAGGGTCACAGGGATAGTCAGGATGCAAGGAGAAGAAAGGGTAGAATCTCCTGACGCAAGGAGAGGAAAGGGTGGAATCTCCGGACGGGAGGAGAAGAGAGCGTGGAATCTCCGGATGCAGGGGACGTCGGCATCCACGTCCGGTGGGGTCAGGACGGGTTGCGCAAGAGGAAGGCAAATCTGGACGCGAGGTCCCGCGGACGTCGCGTCCAGATTAACGGTTTGTGTTTGGGCGTCCCGTGGCTCAGATGCATGGGACGCACGGGACGCAAAGTGAAATCTTCGCTGATGCACCTGCCGAAGTAAAACCCTCTGCGCATCGGTGTCTCGTCAGTGGCTAACTGTCGAGACACCTGAGAAAGCTAACTAAATGACTCTCTTCCCATGTGCTATGACCTAAGCAAGCACTCGTAGACATCAGCTGTCTCCCGGCTAAGTTCTATCTATCAAGACTACGAACTTAGAGGGTCTACGACGCTCCCGCGGAGAGCTGTGATGGCGGCGGGACCCATGGGCGCTACCCATGGTCCCTTACCCCCGGCACACCACTCACCATGATAAGTATCATGCTATTAGAGTCTTCCAACAACCCATAAAGAGCCTACGGCAAAGGGGCACGTATAGGCTTGATTGGCGTAAAACCTTCCTCGATGTCTCCGGCACTACCTGGGACTACGCGGGAGACCCTTCCGGATAACTCACGCTAACTCCGTCACTTATGGTCCATTTTACTCCGTTCTTTTTTGGAGAAGGTACCTGACCTTCTCACCTTGCCCCTCTCATATATTCTGCGAACAGCTTCCAGTCGGACGGATGCCAGCGACGTATACAGTGTTATAGACATGTCTTCATTGATTCCATTTAACTAGTAAGATGGCAACTCCACCCATTTTGGCCCATGACGCCCGGGGCGAACCCTGGGGCCGCAGGTACCTCTTAGGAATATTCCAGCCAAGTTATAGCATGTTCGGAGCACTATTACTCCTCCCGTAGCCTTCCGATCAACCTGCAACCAAGTCCTCGTCAATCGTCCTTGCATGACAAATAATCCTAACAATTTCCGAAATTCCTTTGAGAACGTTTCCGACGGAAGGTAGGGTAATAGTGTCCCAAAGGTAGGGTAAGTATGTCCATGGTGACACGAAACCTGCCTTCTGACCTACTCTTAGGTCAGAGCGGACATAGTTACTTTATTCCCTCTACCTAGGTACATCTATTCCTTAAGTCCTTCTGTTCTATGGGATACCCGGACCATCGGATATCCCTTGGACATGCTTTAAGATGTCCGCCTAGTCTACCATTCAACCTCTTGGTCTTATGTATGGGCATAGAGTTAGGTTGCCATAGCTCTATTTCGTAGGGTCGTTACAATATAATTGGGCTTTTACTGGTCAGATTATCTTGACCTGATTGTAGTTTCTTCTTGTGCCTCCAGATGGTTCGCCTTGATAGTGTTTTTACTGATAAATTGTTTACTATAGACCTTGTATTCTCTATACTAGCCTCAGGTATTTTATTAACTAGAATCCCTAATCATATTTCAATAATTAGAAGATAATTCATCTGAACTGCTTTACCTGTATACAGGTTGAGAAATTAAATTTATAGGCAAACTATATAACTTATACAAAGCAAATATTTTTTCAATTTGATTGGCAAAGCAACTGACTTACCTGATGCTAATTCAATGCCATGTATCCTCTGATCTCCACTGACAGTAGCCTGACGTTTTGGTCTTCCACTAAGACTTCCAGCAAGTCGCTTTCTTATTGTACTTTTCTTAGGACGTGTTATAATATTATCAAGTTCCTAATAATAAATTGATATTATTTTTTTTATTAAAATATATATTTATATATAAGTGTAGATATCACTGACCTTGATAGTGAAAACTTGAAGAAATTTGGATTAATTGTGATTTGTACTTAGTATGTTGATGATATTGAGTTATTTTACATTGATAAAGTTATACAGAACATGTTATACTACTTATTACTCAGTATACATTAAGGGCTTAGTACTAAATATTGCACCCTATGTTTGATAAAAGAGTCCTAGGGCAGAAAGAATTGTGGCTGTGTGTAATACAATTTGCACTTTCTCATACAAAATAGGCATTTTCAATAGATTATACCAATCAAATGATCCTTGATGTGTCTATTAAAAAACCTACAGCCTATTCTCCTTGACAGACTCTATCCTGTGGAGGTTTTTTTTAAAAAAAAAAAATTTACAAGGTAGGAGGATATAATGGATTAAAATATGCTTAAAGTCTGGTACATGTTTTGGAGTGCACGAACCATACTCAGTTGAACAGTTATCTTTATTTTGCTATTATGTCCTCCAAGTCTCCCTTAGTGAGCCTGGTGTTACTACTCTTAGGAACATAGCACTTTACTCCTATGGTACCCAACAGCTTGCGAGGGACTAGCACCCAGTGTGAACATGTTACAATCCTGCCTCTTCTCAACCGTTGGATTGAGCTTTCCAAGTACGAGCCCTGGATTTAGTGGATAGATGCCGGTAGATGCAAATGATTGGCAAATATTATGAGGAGTGAAGGTGGACTGATGGGCTAGAGTTAAAAAGGGAATAAAAATAGACTTTTTTATTCCTGCCAGGTTCTGACCGGAGCAAGTATAGTTATCTACTGTAAGGCCATAGAAGGACTCGTATGGACTGAATAGTTCTACATCTAGCAGTTGGAGTAAGTGTGTACAATGGGAGGACCCAGGAAGGGAAAGGAGCAAGACTTCATTCAAAAAGTATAATGTATCACAAACTGTGACTAAGCAAGGCAGATACTACATAACTCGGAATTCCGAGTTATAGGTATGTTGGGATTTTACATGATGTGCACTAGTACATCATAGGTTATTATGTTTACTTGCTTGTAACTCACAGTTGTGAGTCATACGATATTATGATTTTCATACATGACTCATAGTTATAAGTCATGGGTTTCACTCAGGTGATGTGAGTTGCGCACCTGACTTGGTTATGATGTTTTGATTGGTTTTAGGTATGTTGCGCAGCGACTCATAGGAGTCGGCTAATGGATTGTACATGACTAATGGTTATAAGTCACAGGGTTCACGTAACATAAAGGTATGAGTCATACGAGGTGAAGAGCAAGTATATAAGGGAGTCACTAGGACTCCAAGTATGAGCTCTTCATACGTTCTTCTTGTTTATTTCTTATCATTACATTTTATCAATAAAAACCCACCGTTACGCTCTTTAAGATTCATCTTAAGAACCTGAGAACCGTCTTCCCTCCCACAAGAGAAACCTATTTCTCCTCCTACGTCGAACAGATAAGTCCTAAGCGAGGCCTTAAGAAGAATAGAGGAATAGGTGCGATAAGATAGAAGTCAAAGGACTTGACTATGGACATTGCGTAGGCATCGGCCTAAGAACTATTACCTTCTACCTAAGTAAGAATCGTTACCTGTTGCACTCACCTACCTGGTAGGAATCTTAACATTAGAACGTGTCTTCAATGCGACACTTAATGATTACACTACGGCTTGGTTTAACCAAGATTAAGAAGGAGATTTGGACCTTCAAGATGACTGATTTGGACTGGAAGAGTTAGAACAAGCACTAAGCAAAGCAAGTCCACACTCAGCAAGGACCGCAAGCCCGGTTACACCTGAAAGGATCACCTTTCCGGACGAGGAAGAAGTACCAAAAACAATGAAGCTAGAAAGAATGTCGGGACCAGCACCACCCCCAGGCCCATATCCGGCAGGGCCAGTACCGCGCCAGATGCTTCCATGCACTGAAGTGGAACAAATAATACGAGAGGCTATGAGAGGAATGGGACAACACCCTGAAGTCAAGACCCCACCAAGATATGATGGGGAAAGAAGCAAGCTACGACGATTTATGGTACAACTCTTAACCTACTTCGACGCAGTAGGATGGACACAAGGAAATGACCAGGACAAAATACGATACACTCTCACCCTACTCAAAGGAACAGCCCTGAAATGGATAACTCCGATTATGGTCAGCAATAATGCACCATAGATGGACTGGGTTAGGTTCAAAGCAGTATTGGAGGCCCAGTTCATGGACATCGAATTAAGTCAATCAGCATGAAACAAATTGGAAGAAATTCGCCAAGGAACAAAAAATGTCACCAATTACTGGTACAAGTTCTGGCTACTCCAGTAGCATGCGGAATGCGATGAGGCCTCCGCTATGAGATGGTTTATAAAAGGCTTGGGAAAAACATATCAAGAGGCATGGAGATACAGTGAGGAAAGATTTACCAGAATGGAAGAAATGGCCCACTGGGCTATTCAAAAAGAAATCCAATTTGGACAACTGGGCTGGGTTCAAAGAAACCAGTCAAATACAACCCAAAGCAATAATACGAACTCAAGAAACCAAGGAGCACCCAGGAACCAGAACAGAACCTATCGAACCACTACCCAAGGAGGAGACGCAATAGACCTGGATCCAACTTGGAGGAGACCATCACTCAACCACACAACAGACGAGTACCTACGACGACGAAACAACAATCTATGCCTAAAGTCTGGAATAGGAGGCCACATGATTAAGGATTGCTAGAGACCTGCCAACCCTGTCCCAAATCCGGGAAGAAATCAGCAGAATACTAGGCTGAGTCCTAGATTCCAACCATGCAGCAACCTAAGGGAAATGGAAATCGAAGATGAATATGAGACGGTAGCAAAAGACGAAGGTCCCCAGCAATAGATGGTCTGCGGGACCCTCTGAAAGACAAATCCATCTCGAGGGCCAACTACTACACTCTTTTAAGCCAGAAAACGAACAATAATAACAATGATCATATCATGATTGAAACCACCATCTATAAAGACAAAAAACAAGTAATAACGATACATGCAATACTGGATTCAGGAGCAACCGAAGACTTCATTGACAAAGAGGTTTGCAGAAAATATCAACTAAGGACCAAAAAAACAAAAAACTAAAGACAGATTTACCTCGCGGATGGAAAACCCAGCGCTATGGGACCTATAACCTATATCACGCAAGTACCTATGGAAATTGGAAACCATAGGGAAGTGGCAATCTTCCAAGTCGCAAATCTACAATACCATGAGATCATTTTAGGAATGCCATAGTTAAGACAACACAACCCAACACTTGACTGGGAAGAAAGGAAGGTTACCTTCACTAGCAAACGATGTACGACATAGTGTCTCAACAGTTCGCCAGTGATATATACGACCCCTGAAGAAGAAGCATTCGAGAAGAATTTGGATGCAAGGTTCAACCAAGTACAACCAAGAAAGGATCAAAAAATCAAAGTTCAAAAACTTAGCCACGAGGCCAAGATACCCACAAGAGGCTCCAAGAAGGCAGCAGGGCATGACCTGTATGCCAATAAAGAAGTTAGGATACCAGCTCAAGGGCAGGTACTAGTTTCCACCGGAATAGGTATTGAGCTACCTGAAGGCACCTATGGGCGTATAGCAGCATGCATCAGTCTGTCACAAACTGTGACTAAGCAAGGCAGATTTCACATAGCTCGGAATCCCGAGCTATAGGTATGTGGGGATTTCACATGACGCACATTAGTGCGCCATAGGTTATTATGTTTACTTGTTCGTGACTCACGCTTGTGAGTCACACGATGTTATGACTTTCGCACATGACCCAGATTATGAGTCATGAGTTTCACTCAGGTGACGCGAGTTGCGCACCGGACTTGGTTATTATGTTTTGATTGGTTAGGTATGTTGCGCAGCGACTCATAAGAGTCAGCTGAGGGATTTTGCATGACTCATAGTTATGAGTCACAAGGTTCGCGTGACGCATAAGTATGAGTCACGCTAGGTGAAGAGCTACTATATAAAGGGTCACTAGGACCCCTAGTATTAGCTCTTCACACGTTCTTCTTGTTTATTTTCTACCTATAAGTTATCAATAAAACCTACCTTTACACTCTTTAAGATTTATCTTACTAAACCCGAGAATTGTCTTTCCTCCCACGAGAGAAAACTATTTCTCCTCCCACGCCGAGTCATTAAGTCCTAGGCGAGGACTTAAGAAGATTAGAGGGATAGGCGCGATAAGATAGAAGTCATAAGGGCTGAGCTATCGGTATCGCGTAGGAAAAGGCCTGAGAACTATCTCCTCACTACCAGTTAAGAAACGTTACCTGTCGCACCCCACCCAGGTAGGATTCTTAACATTAGAACGTGTCTGAAAACGCGACACTTAACGACTACACAACGGATCCATTCAACAGAGATCACGAGGGAGACATCGACGTCCAAGACGACAGTCTAGGATTAGAAGGATTAGAAGAAGCATTAAGCGAAGCAAGTCGACAATCAGCAAGAACCACCAGTCCGGTAACACCTGAACGAACTACCCCTCCGAACGAAGAAGACCCACCTGAGACACCCAGACCTGAGAGAATGTCAGGACCAGCACCACCCTCAGGTCCGCCTCCGGCAGGACCAGCACCTCCTCAGATGATTCCACGGGACGAAGTGGAACAAATGATACGAGAAGCTATAAGAGGAGCCGGACAACAACCCAAAGTTAAGACCCCACCACGATACGATGGAGAAAGAAGCAAACTACGAGGATTCATGGTCCAACTTTTAACCTACTTCGATGCCGTCGGATGGACACTGGGATATGACCAGGATAAAATACGATACACCCTTACACTACTAGAGGGACAGGCACTAAAATGGATAACCCCCATCGTGGTTAGCAACGCTGCACCCTGGAAGGACTGGGCCAGCTTCAAGGAAATATTCGAAGCCCAATTCACAGACTTAGAATTGAGCCAATCGGCAAGGAACAAATTGGAAGATATTCACCAAGGGGCAAAAAATGTCACCGACTATTGGTACGAGTTCCGACTACTCCAGTACGACGCAGCTTGCGACGAGGCCTCTGCTATGAGGTGGTTCATGAAAGGCTTGAGAAAGACCTATCAAGACGCATGGAGATTTAGTGAAGAAAGATTTGTTACAACCGAAGCAATGGCCCACTGGGCCATCCGGAAAGAAATCCAGTTCGGACAACTAGACTGGATTCAAAAGAGCCAGTCCAATACAAGCCAAGGCAATAATACGAACACAAGAAACCAAGGTGCACCCAGGAACCAGAATGGAACCTATCGAACCACCACCCAAGGAGGAGATGCCATGGACCTGGATGCAACTAGGAGGAGACCCTCACTCAACCTTTCAAGAGATGAGTACCTTCGACGACGAAACAACAACCTATGCCTAAGATGTGGCATAAAAGGACATATGATCAAGGATTGCAGACGACCGACCAATCCAACTCCAGATCAAGGAAGAAATCAGCAGAACACAAGGATAAACCCTAGGTTCCAACCACGCAGTAACCTAAGGGAAATCGAAATCGAAGAAGAATATGAAACGGTGGCAAAAGACGAAGGTCCCCAGCAATAGATGGTCTGAGGGACCCTCCGAAAGACAAACCCATCGCAAAGACCCACTACTACACTCTTTTAAGCGCAAACACGGGAGAAAACGACCATGATCATATCATGATCAAAACAAAGATATATAACGACAAAAAACAAGAAACCACGATACACGCAATGATCAACTCGGGAGCCTCGGAGGACTTCATAGACGAAGAAGTCTGCAAGAGACATCAGCTAAGAACCAAGAAAGCAAAAAATGAAAGACAGATTTACCTCGCAGATGGAAAACCCAGCGCCATGGGACCTATAACCCATACCGCGCAAGTACCCATGGAAATTGGAAACCATAGGGAAGTGGCTACCTTCCAAGTGGCGAATTTGCAACACCATGAGATCATACTCGGAATGCCATGGTTAAGACAACATAATCCCAGCCTAAATTGGGAAGAAGGAAAAGTTACATTTACCAGCGAACGATGTACGACATGGTGTCTCAACAGTTCGCCGGTAATATATGCGACTCCAGAAGACGAAGCGAACCAAAGGAACCTAGACGCAAAATTCAGTCAAGTTCAAACAAAGGATTCAAGGATCAAAGTTCAAAGATTAAGTCACGAAGCTAAGATACCCACAAGAGGATCAGAGAAGGCAGCAGGACACGACCTGTACGCCAATGAAGAAGTCACGATACCAGCCAGAGGGCAGGTAATCATTCCCCTGGGAATAGCCATAGAGCTACCTCAAGGCACCTATGGGCGCATAGCACCACGCAGCGGTCTCGCAGTCAAAAATCGACTCACTACCAATGCAGGAGTAATAGACGCCGACTACACAGGTGAATTAAAAGCTGTTATAGTCAACCAAGGGAACCAGGACC
Source organism: Tuber aestivum (assembly GCA_900010015.1). Classification (NCBI taxonomy): domain Eukaryota; kingdom Fungi; phylum Ascomycota; class Pezizomycetes; order Pezizales; family Tuberaceae; genus Tuber; species Tuber aestivum. The sequence continues at coordinate 363,321 of LN890949.1, forward strand.
ATAAGGTGGAAAAAGGCGACAAGATTGCACAGCTGATCATCGAAAAGATCAACGAGCAAGAATTCCAAGAGGTGACGAGCCTAAGGGAAACCACCAGAGGAACCAAAGGGTTCGGAAGCACGGACAACCAAGGTCCAAGCAAGAAGAAACAACCAAAAGCGGAAATCAATCGGATATCGGCACAAGCGTTCAACAAGTTCTACCGCAGAGGAGAAACGGCAGGAATCCTTAAGTGGGACATCCAAGAAGACGGAATAAGTCTGGCCAAAATCAACATCAGCACAGAGCTAGCCATAAGGAATCGAACTCAAGCTAAAGAAGAAAGATTGGATCAAATGATACCAAAAGAATATCACCAACACCTGGACTTATTCCAAGAAAAAGAATCGACCAAGCTACGCCCTCACAGACCCGAGGTGGACCTCGCAATCGACCTGGAAGGAAGAACTGCGGACTTACCTAAGAAAAGGATATACCCACTAGGCGAGACCGAACTCGAAGAACTAAGGAAATACATTCAGCAAAATCTGGAAAGAGGATGGATCAAACAATCCTATGCCAATGGAGGATCACCCATCCTATTCATCAAGAAAAAGGATGGGAAGTTAAGGTTATGCATCGACTACCGAGCACTCAACGGCATAACCAAAAAGAATAGGTACGCCCTACCTCTAATTGGCGAAGCATTGGACCGACTAGCGTCAGCCGAATACTTCACCAAGTTAGACATACGGGATGCCTACCATAATGTCAGGATAAAAGAAGGACACGAATGGAAAACAACTTTTACCACGAAATATGGAAATTATC
>LN890949.1:402775-414503 GCA_900010015.1 Tuber aestivum
TGCAGCTGCTTGTAGTGCATTGCCGAAATGGCCACCCTTCGCATTCACCTCTGCCCCACGCTCGAGGAGAAGCTGCACAACCGATTCGTTTCCCTGATATGCAGCTGCTTGTAGTGGGTTCCCGCAGTGGCTACCCTGAGTATTCACATTTACTGTATCCACTTTTCTATTGGCAAGGAATTTACAGGTCGTCACTAAATTTAACAAGGAGGAATAGTAGATTGCCGGTGGGTAAATCCCGGAGTCGTAGGTACGATGATGGTAATGGTCATCAGGGTTATATATATCTAACCACTCCTTGCCAAGCTCAAGGACCTTCACCGCCGCGTCGGAGAGTGGTGTGGGTGCTGTATTCTCAATAGATCTGATATACACGAACCAATAGCGAGCACTGTGGTGGAGAAATGAGGTTTCTTCGACTTCGTCCCCACTTACAGTACCTTGTACACTATGTCGCAGTATTCGACTGAGACAAGCGTGCCCCATCAGTGAATTGGCTTTCTCGTCCGAAATATGATAGTAGGAACTGAGGCCCTGCGCAGCCCGTTCGGAGATCAAATATTCTTTTACCGAGAAATGCCCTAGTCGTAATCGGCGGTTTTCCTGGCTAGATGACTCATCGTCCCTGGCGTCTTCAAAGGAAATAAGGCTTGGGCAAATGCTTATGAGCGACTTCATGTTGAAAAGAGGTTCCGAATCCTCGCCATATTTGTTGACATCGTATGCGATCACAATGGCCTCCGCAAGCTGGCCTAACGTCAATGGTTCTGCTGAAAATGCAAGCCAATGCATCGCTCGCCGAATATATTCTCTCTGCGTCTCGTGAATGCTGTTGAGGATCCTCAAGTAGACAGAATCCAAGTCTTTCGGCAGTTCCCGCAACGCAGCTCTCACAGCTGCTGGTGTTATGCATTTTTGTAGAATCCGCAAAAGACAATCCACCCATCGGAACCTTCAGGTATTCAACCTTGTGTCAGCGTAAGTTAAAGATCTAGAGGTTGGGTATAACATACATTCCTTGTGAACGAGAAACGAGTGTGTCCTCTATCTCACTCTTAATTTCTTTGGTAAAATCCTTGAGACCATCCTTATCGCCCAGGGAGTTCTGTATATATGACCGGATATCCGGATCGATGGTCTTGGATTGTAGCGATATTGAAAAAGTGGTAATTGGGTTGAGGAATTTTACTATATCACCCTCGGGACGGCTGGTGATGAGAATGGAAAGCGATCCTGGGTCGTGACCAACGGTAAGTTCGCGGATCCAAGATAGGAGACTCTCCCTTGTGTCCTCGGGAAATTCATCTAAGGCGTCAAGAATGATAAATGTCTTTTTGGAAGGCTTTATCATGTGTGAAAATACTAATTTCAGAGCCTTGATATCTGTTGACTTTCCGATTTCCTTGGAATTGCGATAGAGATCCAGAACCTCATCAGGGAAATCCCGGCCTGAAATCCCTTCTAGTAGTTGGCCAACGACAGACAGAAGCATATTGAGAAGATTCTGCTTCTCCGAGTCGGTGAAGGAAAAGTAGAAGTACGCTAATGCGTGCTTATCGTTGGTCCTGCATAGATGCTGGACATCTTCAATGGCGGTAGCGCTAAAGAGAGAATTAGCAATTAGGAAATCGCATTGCATTCCCGGATACCCCGTGAAGTTCGCACCTTAGGACACTCTTCCCACATCCGGCTATCAAGCACAAATGTTAATGACATTCTTTGGAATATAAGATTTCACTCGGCTGTAGACTTACGTATACCGTGAAGCCAGAGAACTCCTCCCCTGCCTTCCTTCCAATCTCTGTATTGGTGTCCCTGGAGCAGCCAATTACCCGTGCCGGGTTCGCGAAGATTAAGGGCGAGTGAGAAATTGGCACTGGGGTCAACCACGTTAAGCCATTTCCGTACTTTCTGCAATTTATTTTCTGTGGTTTTAGGAATATCTGGTCTTAGTAAAGAAAATTGTAGGCAGGGTTAGGGATCATGGAACCAAGTACCATCTTGTTCTCGAGACACCTTTGTAACCGTCTTCCTGAACAACTAGTTAGCCTCGTCGCCTGAGAGGGCGGGGTGGGTTCTTGGGATGTGGGAGAATGGATAACCTACGTCGTGGCTGTGGATAATAAGAGTTGAAGTTTGGATCTCTGCTCTTCGACCAAGCCTAGGTAATGATCCATTTTGGGCTTACGAATAGGCCAAAAATATTTTCTCACGGATTTCCTCCATCCTTGAACATCCAGCTTTTCTTGCAGCTCCTCTAGGGCTGTCTTGTAGTCACCCAAACTGTCGTTTTTTGCCCATTCCAGAAGGCTAGTGTATTGTGGGCTGTTCTCAACGTCTCCGACGCCAAGGCTTCGTATTTCCTCCAACTGTTGATGGATACTTTTAATCTCATCCCCCAGTTTCTTGATATCTTCTTTGCTCCCCTTGACTGTGTTGTAGTAGCCATAGCAAAGTTCGAAAACCTTCGCGCTGAGGTGAATGAGAGCCAAGCCGCTGGCGGCTGCGGAGAAGGGATCTCCCATTTCTCTCCCCAGAGGTGTTATGGGATTAAAAGGAGGGGAAGTGCAAAAGTGTGGCTATGATAACTTGCTCTTTAGGATGCGAAAGATAAAAGAAAGCTGGTGTATACTTTTGAGGTGGGTAGGTCTTCAAGCTTTAGATTCTTTTGAGATACGCTTTTCGACTCCGGATTCAAAGATGTGGTGGAAAACAGAAACTAGTCGTAGAGGGTTATTTTGGAGAGCCATGGTTTTTAGGTTCTCGGTGAGCGGGGGCGCCAAAATGCCAGCGCTTGCACACAGGAAAGGCAGCTGCATGCCCGGTCACTGTCGGCAAAACTGCTAGCCAACCATTTCTCGAGTACTGTACGGCACTACTACTCGAGTCGGTTAGCCCCATGCTAATATTTTTAGCAACGGTGGAATCTCTTTCGCTACATAGGTTTTGCAGTACAGGTAGTGCGCTAGTCTACCAGTACTCTGGGAAGGAGGGTTATTTCCCTGGTCAGGGCTGTGTCGCAGCTGATTTGTTTGCCACCATCCCTTACAGTATCAGTCTTCCCCTGGAGGCCCTCCCCCAGCTCCACCTTGCAAAACTCCACTCTCCCAATGGAGAAGCTTCCATGAACCAATCTACCCCCGTGGTGGTTGAGCCCCGGTCGTGTTTCTGGGGTGATAACCCAAACGGATTCAGCCCTGTGCTGAAAAGTTTTTCCCCCTGTGCCGAGCCGCTACCGGTCCTCGAGCTGTTAGTACTATGAAGGATTAACGATATGTACGAGGACTGTGCCGCTGGTCTAATTGTAGTGGATTAAAGGAACGTCTACAAAACGCCTGCACACTTCAGCGAAGCTGTATTTTGCCGATATCAACACCAGTGCCTATATAGGGATTGCCATACGACCGGTTGCAGGATGCTCAAGTCTACTGGCGCAACACGCGTACTTTCACCGTCCCCTGACAGAATTTGGTAGGGCAATGTTGCTGACGCCCCACCCGGCAATTCAACAAAGGTCCAGAAATCTTGGCGCACATTAAGGCCAAAAAGCGCCAAGATGTCCGGGCACTGGTTAAATCGCCAAGTACGTCAGGTTCTGCTGCCCATGCCGCATGCTGTTCGAGTACTCGAGTATGGGACATGAGAAAGTTTAATCAGTCACTCAAGGTGCTGAAAAAGTGCAAGAAAAATTTTCACACTCCCCTTTCAAACCTCTCTCTACCTGTACCAGTGCTCGGGTGGTCTGCTCAGTTGTTCTGCTCCTGATCGCGCCCCCCAGAGAATTTTCTTTCTACCCTCTGCCTCACCTTCCCTATCTCCAGGCCCCATCGAAAATATGAAAACATCAAGTGCGGGACCGGGTATTCGGGGTGACGAACGACACGCAGCAGCGACTACGTGGAACCGCTTTCCTGGGCGTTCACTTCGGCTTATTCAATTTTTTTCTTTCCCGCGGGGTTTTGGGAGAGAAAAATCTTTTGAGAGACTTCGACACTGACCAACTCTGTGAATCGGACGACTACGGTCTGGCTATAAGACCGAGGTCTATTTTTCTTGTTGCATGCATTCGCTTGAATTCTCGCTTGCTAATGATATAATATTGAAGACGGCTCCTACTTCCACCTTCGGAGTCACTTCGATACTGTCGCCCGTACTGGTGAGACGGCTATCATTTCCAGTCCCGACCTCGCTTATCGCACTCCGCCCTCGATATCGCACCTGACCTCCCTCCCTTCTGTTCCTATCTGTTTCCCGACTTCCCCCACAGCTCTTTGCTTTCGCTCATTCGTGTTCGGTCCCGACACCTTCCTATCGCGTTCTGCTGTCCCCTACGTGATATTCATACCCGGCTTTCTAGCCTTCTCAACAGGTTTGCGGTATGCAGATATCGGTTAACATGCTAATCCTCTCTACTGAGCGCTCTATCCGAATGAAAATATACCCGGTCCAAGGCCAGGATGGCAGGGTTCTGGGGGTGGGGTTCTCGGTGCATTACTCTATCCCGGTGCCGTAATAAAGCATGTTGCCTGTGCCAGTTTACCTAATTATCTGTTTATGCTCCCACCCCGCAGTTGGCCTCTGGTCCAGTCCCACATCTCGCAATTTTCCCTGCCACGAACGCCACAACTTCCCGCCGACCGCTTCCCTGACCTTGCGTAGCCTTCCGCCAAGGGGCCGCGACGAACCCCGCGAGCGCTGACGAAAGTCGCTTGCATTTCTCGCTACGAGGCCTACAGGGGGTCTAGTCTTTCTTATGGACACTCTCGGGCGTTGCAGTACCGGCATACAATAGAGACCGAATGAGCCTACCGCCCATCTGGCCCGGTCCTACGGATTGGGCCTTTCGGGAGTCTGGACAGCACTTTAAACTGTTTTCTTCTCTTTCCTTCCCTTATTCCCCGCAGCCCACACATGGTACTTCCTCGTCAGTCGTTTGGATGTTAGGCTGTCTCTATTTCTGCGGCATGTCTGCAGATAGCCTTTCGGGTTCCTTGCCGTTCCCATGAAAGCACCTCTTCCCCCCGGCAACCTATTTATTTATTCAAAGTAGGAGGGTTCATCAACTGCTATGGAGCTGACCATTTTGCCTTGTTTCGCTCACCTCATAGCTCTCTTCTTTCGTGTTGTCCCCTTTTTCAGCTCTCTCGAGACTGTCGTCCCCAGTAGGGATTGCCTATTAGTCACAGTCTACTACTTTCATGCCCTTTTCTTTGGGCTTCTAATTGTGAGCGATTATCCGGAAGGACCAGCTAGGGCATATATTCCACCCACGCATCTCGACAGCGTGCTCCACCTCATTCCCAGTCCACCGGGCGCCTGGCCCTTGGGCCACGCATAACCAAGTCTTTTACCGTCCCCAGCGAACCCCACGACCTCCAAACCCCTTCCACACCAGGGCTCAACCTGCTATCATCGGTTACTCATTTTACAAGATAGATTCTTTCAATTCTTGTCATTCGGAATAGTGATGAACAACCTGTAGCGACACTTGACCCTGCCCCTGTATCTACATGTTTTCTGCTTGGGTTGCCGGGAGGGCTTCCAGGGGCGGATTTAGGGTGGCTGTCCTTACCACGGGGGGTAGGACGGGGAGGGTGTGAAGAAGGAAATACCGTGGGTAGAAATACCTAAGTTCTAGAGTGGTTGAAGAGTGGTTCGGGTGTAGGCCTTCTCACAGCCAACGACTTATAATAAATTTAAAAGATATTACCTGACTCCACACTGGTTTCTTCTCCAAGACTACCACCGCCCGTGAATTCCGTATCATGTGTTAATAACGGGAACAGCTGTGCAAAAACATCTAAGAATTTCTGACATGGGGGACCAATCCTGTGTTGTTCTCGGCGCTGCGGCGGTGTATCTCCTAATAAGTACCTGAAGTTCCAATTATCCAGGCGAGAGAATGAGGGAGGGCTGCTCATCCTTTATTCGTAAGCGGCTAAACCCTGCTCCCGTGTGGAGGCCGTTCCCAAGATTACATAGTCTATCCGGATACCCACAACACGTCGTGGGGACACCTCCCAAGCCTGGTATTCCCCGCATAGTTATCCGACCTGGCAGGCCTCCCGATGGCCTTACCCGGCTCGAAAATCCGTGGGCCACCCTGATATTGTTGAAAATCACCGGTACTCACAAGCTTCACACTCCTACCGCGGGAAATAGATATGTGGGTTTTGTCAGTGTATCTTCTTTGTGCTTCATCTATGTTTCGGGTTGTTAGACGCTATGTATTACAGGGGGGGTTTCTTGTTCGCCATCGGTTAACCTTGACCTCGGGAGTGGTGTTAGCTAAAAGGGCTATCGGGTATGGCAGGAGACCGTCTGAATGTCAGCGAGCTGTAGAGTGGTTGTATTTCTTTCGTTGATAACACTCGTTTTGGTTTTCTTAGATGAACCCCAATATACTAGAAGGATCAAGAGGAATAGGCAACAGCGACAATATGGAATACACACTTCATCTACCTTCCTATTTTTCATCGTGCTTGACCTCCTATCAGAAACTCATAGCAATAGATATTAGCCTACTGGAGGTCTTACCTGGCCGACCCAACCAGCGATTAATCTTCACTATGGGAACGCGGGGATACACGGTCGTGGTGGTAAAGTTAGAGATTCAATTTTGAACTTCAGAACATGCATCATACCGGCTAGTATTTTGTACGGGACTGCTCTCATGGCTATTTGGCTTGTATATGATTTCGGGCACTCTACGCGCGAGTTTTGGCATTCCTGTATCTCTCCTTAAATGCTCAACATCCGACCTAGGAAGTGCATCAAGCCATTCCATCCAGCAATGGTTGCCCTTACAATATTCTCTTTTATTAAGGCGCAAAGCTATTAGATGGTTCTACAATCCATAGTATAGTATAAGTGATACCGTGTAGCTGGAAATCAAATTTAGGATGTGAAACAAATTTGGAGTGCCGGCTTGAGAGGATGCTTGCGCTTACAGCACTTGAGGTCAAATCGAGGAATTGACTCATTGCTCATCACCTTTGGTGAAATGATAGCTATCAGGTAGGAGGGATAGATAACGAATTGGAAAAGTTTGGATTGAATTGAATTGATAGATGTATTTTGGTGTTGGCTAGCTTTTATTGTCACTTTTTTTTCTCCCCCCTCCGAAAAACTGGAATACAGATTGCGTTCCGGGGCTCTATTTCTCACTCTCTTGCTTGATTGCCTGGAGCGGTGGGGTTTAGATGTATATGGCGATTCGGAGGAGATCTTTTCATTTTTTACATTTTTATCTCATTTTTACCCTCCTTGTCGCTTCTTCCCTCTCCCTCTTACTGCATCTTATTCTCAGTCTCATTCCATGCGGAAGTCTAAGAGGGGTACTATCGAGTGAGTGAGTGAGATTGAACGAAGGAATGTAATTGCTAGGCTACACGATGACAGTGGGTGATAATTTGTGGAATCATGGATCGTCACTCGTCATATTTTCAAGGGGGTGCCGGGAGTATTGCTTCAATGCGACTGAAGTGTGTTTAGCTCGGAGCATCTGGACTCATCTCTCTGTAGATAGGCAGTCTTTTGTGGGCACTAGTATGGCTGTCTCTGACGCATGTAGTTATGGGATAATAAGCAATTTAGCGCTCTAGTCCCGATCCATAACTCCTAGTCTCCTTCTAAATCTCGGTATTTACTTTCAATCTCTCACCTTACACACTCACCCTTCGTGACGCCACACGTGGAGGTAGTATCAATGCCTTTAACATGATTATCATAATATGGTATGGATAGCAGTGTACTCTGATACGCAAATATCACGGTTTCAAGCTGCCCGAAGAGCTTTGCCCGTACCATGTACGTATTGGTATGGTAGTCAGTGACCCCATCCGAAATTCCGCTTACCACGCCATGAATATTCTAGCCCTGGTCGGATAGGTAGGGGTGAATGGGTCCAGGAATTCCCGGCCGTGGATCTGGCTTCGGCCGAGTTTAGGAATTTCAAATAAGGAAGGGAAGATTTCCCTTTTTTTTGAAGTGTGAATAAAATTTCCGGCACGGGTGGAGGAACCAGTTTTGGTTCCTGAGATTTTCTTCCCTCGATCGTGAAGTTTGTCGCTGCTATTTCTCACTCGTTATGTTGGGATCGCTTTACCGGGTTCTACTCTTGTTTTTTTTGTTTTTTTCAAGCTGTGGACTGGACAGATTGCCGGGGACTATTCTGTACGCTTGGGATGTGCGGTGCTGTACAGTGCTGTACTGGTATGGAGAAATTTTGTTGCGAAGTGGTCTGGCAACCATACTTCGGCTGGGCCAAAATTGTCTGTGTGGGCGGTGGTACACTGAGTGGAGTCGTGTTGGAGAATACCTGCAGGTGAATTCCTGGGGATAGGTGCTTGACGAAGTTCATTTGGAGGGTATTTACGGGATACTGGTCGTGATGGAGGTAATGTAGGTACTGTAGGTAGGTGGAAGGCACAATCCCCTTGGTATCACTTGCTTCTTGTGAGCACTGACTCCGTGGCCGGATAGGCATGGGTGATTTGGATTTAGGTTGTTTTGCTTGGTTGGTTGTTGGGGGTGCGAGATGGGAAACAGTGATGATTTGAGATCTCCGTTTTGTGGGCACCGGTACTGGGGGGGGTTAGCTGGTTATGTGATGGATTGATGCTCTGGGGGTAGATAAACAAAGTTTAAGTTGGTGAACCTCTGCCCGTTGGGCTCACAAACCTCGGGATTTAGGGATGGTGTGCGCGGTTCGCGGGATAGGTGGAGGACTAGAGTGAAGATTCAGAGTATCGGGGGGGGGGTGGGGAATTCGTGTCTGCAGCTAGATGGTTTCATGAGGAGAGAAACTAGAATGAACCGAGAGGTGAGTTTTCGACTACTTGGAATTGGAGCAAGGAGCTTGTTTTAGGTTCATGTAAGTAACGTTTGAAGAGTCCATAACGAGTGATATATCCCAAGACTGCTTTTAGTGCAGAAGCTTATGTGCTACTTCTGAGAAACTGCTTAAAGTTACACTATTTCCGTCAGCTTTTGCCCGTTAGAGAGTGTACCTTTTTGTGCTCTTCCGTATGCATAATTGCTCTCTTTGCGATGGCAATAACCTCGGGGGAACACGGAACCGAATTTGGGGGGGAGGGGTCTATTGGGCCGGCCGAGCCCGGACCTAGCCCAATCCAAGCAAGGACTATCTTCCACTCTGACCGAGGAAGAAGCGAGGTCAACCCAATGAAGCCCCGTCCCTTTGGAAGACCTAGCTATCATACACCAAAACTACTTTCCTCGGCATTGATCACTTGGTATTGGTGTCGGCTGGCATGCCCTATATCCATACACTACCACAACTCACGTACTCGAACCTTGCTTTTCGTGCTGCGTTGGGAACCTCCTGTTCTACGGAAACAGTCAAAAAATATAGTAGGGTAGAAAGCCATCATGAAGAGTCACTAGGTGGTTTATAGGTGGTGTTGAATATATGAGAACGATTACACATAAGAGCTAGGAACATTCGCAGGTGTACGCAACTGCTTATGCACCTCTGATACCTGGCACATAGGTTTGAACCTTACGTTTGCTTTCTTTCCTTTTGTTTCTTTCCTTCCTCCCTCAACAATTCTCACCAAGATCGATCTACACACTTCCTTCACTTACCATTAATTCACATTTCTGCTTCCTCTGTTTTTCACTTCTTGCTCTTTCACTCCACTCTCAGCGGATAAGATCAATTCTATTCTCTCCCTTTCCTCACTGTCTTCCTCTGGTTCCGTAAAACCTTCGTAGCAATCATTGACGTTGCCGTTCGATCAACCACAATTTCCAAAAGGTGGGGTCATCGGGGATGAGCTGCTGCTTGTTACTGATATTATATTGCTTGCTCCCCAATCTTTCCAAAGTTCGTTATCTGATAATGGGTGCAAAACGAATCCCTTTTAACTTGGCATGCTGGTACGCCGGGAATCTCGCTTGCTTTCACTCTTTATCCGCTGCTGGTTCGGCTTCTGGTTAGTGATACTGGGATAAATTAATGACGTGGGATTGGTCCTTGAGCAATCCAATCGATCAACTGAAGCTGTGAGATTTTTCTGGTGCCTCCAGTGTTCTCTCAAGTCTGCCGTTTATCCTATCGGCCTGAAGGTCACTTCTGGATTTTTGGCTTTACGAATCTGGTAGTGGGGGTTCTCCGAACACGGTTACACAGGGCGCACGGGTTGAACTTAAATCTGTTATTTCTGTGAATGCAGACCTAGCTGGAAGCCGAAGGTGAAAAAAAAAAAAACGCTGCTACCGTAATGGGTTGGGACAATCGAGGCCTCCCGACGGAATGCTGGATGTGGGTGGCGCCCCGTAAATCTTTAATCCGGGAGATAATCATCCTCTAGATACTAAGTGTTCAAGTCTATACTTGATTGTCACGGCCACCAAATTTTCTTCACTCTTGTCGCGCGTTTCGTACCTGAAGGAGCTCCTCGCAGTGCACAGGATTCGCGTTCTTGGAGGAATAAGTGTGGCAAGACGGACCCGAATGACCATGCGCAGCAAGCTGGATTAGTGCGTGGCAGTTCCACGTAGCAAGAGATAACAGCTGCGTCTGGTCGGATATAGCGATGGATCTCCTTAGTGTTTTGGAACGTACATGAAGAACGTACGTTATAGATCGGAGGATTTCCTATGGTTATGTTTTGTGTTGAGCTCGGAGGAGCTCCGTTAGCCTGAGGGATTTCCTTGATATATCTATAGGGTGTGCCCTTGGATATTTTACTTTCTTTATGCAATCTGGTAATCTCCTACCTTTGTATATACTTAGGAATTACGTCCACTCCTTGCTTTCATGTTTATCGTGAAGTAACTTCAGATTGTTTACCACTTTGCATTGCGGACTACGAAAGAGAACGACATTGATACCTCGTTACTCTTTATTTTCTTATGCTCTTGCTTTGCTAGTCTTAGCTTGACCACCAGTAGCGAGCCTGCAGTATGGCTCGCTATCTTTGATTAATATACCTTTGGCTTTCCCTCGTATCCGCCCGTCCTCGGTTAACTATCTCGACGATAGTTCTCCCGCCTGAACCCTTTGCCCCCGTGGCCTTCCTTCGTGTCCGCCCGTCCTCGGTTAACTCTCTTGATGAGAGTTCTCCCGGCTGAACCCTTTGCGCCCGTGGCCCTCCTTCGAGTCCGCCCGTCCTCGGTTAGCTCTCTTGATGAGAGTTCTCCCGCCTGAATCCTTTTGCGCCTGTGGCCTTCCCTTGTGTCCGCCTCGTCCTTGGTTAGCTATCTCGATGGTAGTTTCCCTCCTGAACCTGGTAGGCCCCTAGGATCTCAGGACCTCTGACCCTTATGAATCCCTTAACAATATTGCATTCGGCAACGAACCTTTGAGCCTTCATGGTTTACCAACGACCCTCCTTGATTTCGGCCTAGACCTCCAGTGGGACACTGGTTGATTACTTTTGCTGGTTCGATGCCGGCTGTTGTGCATAGACCTCCGGTGGGATACCGGATGATTACCTAGGCCGGCTTGATGTCGGCAGCCCTCCTTGAACCTCCCTCCTCGGCCGCATACAAATTAGACGGAGTAACCTTGGATACGGAGGCCCCTTGACCTAGACCTCCAGTGGGACACTGGACGACTACCCTGGCTCGCTTGGATGCTCCTTAGTTGGACCTTAGATGGTTATGCTCCTCGCGGGTGGACTCCGGTTTGATATCGGAAACCCTCCTTGAACCTCGCTCCTCGGCCACATACCCATAAGACGGATTAACCATGGACAAC
>LN890949.1:422388-444254 GCA_900010015.1 Tuber aestivum
GGGGTTTGGTATCCGAAAGGGTTTACCGCCAAGCGCATTGTATCCAAAAGGTTTTCTCTATTCTCTTGAGATAAAGTATGAGCTGACTCGCGACAGCGGATGAGTCATTGATAGTCCCTAAAGCGGAATAGCTTTTCCCATAGAGCGCAAAGCGGGGGTGTTCTCTCGGGAATTCGTGTCAAATTGCGAAAATATAATCTTAAACTAACTTTCTACGAGGAGCTCCAGCCGCCGCTCCTCAGTTAATAGTAAATTTGGTAAGGCTCGCACACTTTCTAACATATGGGACATGAGAAAGTTTAAACCGTCAGTTCGGGTGCTGAAAAGTGCATGAAAGATTTTCACACTCCCCTTTCAATCCTCTTTCTACGAGTACCTATACCTATACTCGAGTACTCAATTGTTCCCCACCCGGTCGAGGCCCCCAGGGAATTTTCCTTCTATCCTCCGTCTCACCTTCCCTATTTCAAGGCCCCATCGAAGATATGAAAACATCAAGTACGGGGCTGGATATTGGGGCGATGAACGACACGCGGCAGCGACCACGAGGAACCACTTCCCTGAGCGTTGTCTTCGGCTTGTTCAATTTTTTTCCTGTTGCCCACATTCACCTGGATTACCACTTGCCAATAATATCAAACACGGTTTCTACCTACTACGAGCCTCAGAGTCACTTCGATACAGTCGAGCGTGCTGGTGAGGCAGCTACCGTTTCCAGTCCCAACCTCACTTATCGCACGCAGCCCTCGATATCGCACCTGACCCCCATTACTTCTGTTTCTATCGGGTTCCCCGTCTCCCCCACCGGTCTTTACTTTCGCTCGTTCGCATTCGGTCCAGACCTCTTCCTATCGCATTCCGCCGTCTGCTACATGATATTCATACCCGGCTTCCTGGCCTTCTCAGCAAGTTTGCGGTATGCAGATATCGGTTAACCTTCGAACCCTCTCCGCTGCGTGCCTTATCCGAATGAAAATGTACCCGGTCTACGGCCGGGATGACAGGGATCTGGGGTGGGGTTCCATGTGCATTACTCTATCCAGGTGCCGTGATCAAGCATCTTGCCGGTACCAGTCCACCATCCTATCTGCTTTTGCTCCCGCCCCGCAGTTACCATCTATTCCAGTCCCGCATCTCACATTTGTCCCTGTCACGAACGCCGCATCTTCCCGCCGACCGCTTCCCTGACCTTGCGTAGCCTTGCGGCGTGGGGCCGTGACGAACTTCGTGAGTGCTGTTGGGCATCGCCTGCGTTTCTCGCTTCAAGGCCTACAAGGGGTCTAGTCTTTCTTATGGATACCCTCGCGTGTTGTGGTATACAATAGAGGCCGACTAGAACCTACCGCCCACCTGGCCCAATCCTGGGGATGCGGGGGTGGGGGGGTGGGACTTTCCGGACTGGTGGGACTTTCCGGACTCTTAATAGAACTTTAAACTATTTTCTTCTCTTTTCTTCCCTCCTCTTCCCTCATTCCCCGCAGCCCACCCACGGTACGTCCTTGTTAGTCGTTGGGGTGTCTCTATTTCTGCGGCACGTCCGCAGATATCCTTTCTGGTTCCTTGCCGTACTCGTGAAAGAACCTCTTCCCCCCGCCAACATATTTAACTATTCAAAGTGGGAGGGTTCGTTAACCTCTATGGAGCTGACCATTTTGCCCTATCTCAATCATCTTATAATTTTCTTCTTTCGAGTTTTCCCGTTTTCTGCATCTCTTGAGATTGCCGTCCCCATCAGAGATTTTCTATTAGTCACAGTCTACTACTTTTGTGCCCTTTTCCTTGGGCTTCTAATTATGAGTGATTATGGAGAAGGACCAACTAGGGCAGAAACAGCGCACTCCCCCTCGTTCCCAGTCCGCCGGGCGTCTGGCCCTTGGCCCTCACATAACCAAATCCTTTACCGTCCCAAACCCCATGACCTCCGAACTCCCTCACTAGGGCCCAATCTACTACATTGGTTACTCGCTTCACCAGACAGATTCTTTCAATTCCCGTCGTTCAGAATAGCGATGGGCAACCTGTAGTGACAATTGATCCTACCCCTGTATCTACATGTTTTCTACTCAGGCTGCTGGGAGGACTTTTAGGGGCGATCTTAGGGTGGCTGTTCTTACCGAGAGGGGTAGGGTGTGGGGGGGGGGGGTGAGGAAGGAGATACTATCAGCAGAAATACCTAAATTACAGAGTGATGGAATGGTTGGATGTAGGCCTTCTTATACCCAACAACTTATAATAAATTTAGACGCTATTACCCTACTCCACACTTGTTTCTTCTCCAAGCTTACCACAGCTCGCGGATTGTCTATGATGTGTTAATGGCGGGGCAACAGGTGTATGAAAACATCTGGGGTCCTCCCACATTGGGGGCCCATCCTAGGTTGTTCTCGGCGCTGGGGTGGTGTATCCCCTAGCAAATACCTGAAGATCCAATTACCCAGGCGGGAGAATAAGGAAGGACCGACGGTCCTTTATTGATCAGCGGCTAAACCCTGCTCCCATGTAAAGGGCATTCCCAAGATAGCATAGCCTATCCGGATTCCCACAACACATAGTAAAAATACCTCCCGGAGCCGGTATTCATAATAGTTGTCCGACCCGCAAGCCGTCCGATGGGCTTACCCAGTTTGGAAATTAATGGACAACCCCGACCCAAGCCTGCCAGAGGCCTAACCCGATAGACCCAACAACCAGTTCATCTTCACCATGGGAAAGCGGGGATGAACAGTGGTAGTGGCAAACTTAGAGGTTCAATTTTAAACTCTGAAACATGCATCACACCTGCTAGTAGACCGGTTCATACCGGAGCTGCGCTCATGGCCATTATGCTTGCATATGATCAGTCTCAGCATTCATGTATCTCCTCTTAGGTGCGCAATCTCGGATCTAGGATGTGGATCAAGTCACTCCTTCCACCGAGTGTTGTTCCTACCTTATTATCTGTTATTAAAGCACAATGTTATTAGATGGTTCTACAATGTAGATTACAGTCAAAGCGATACCATATACTAGTAGCTGGAAATAAAATTTGGGATGTGGAAAAAATTTAGAGAACCAGCTTGAGAGGATACTGGGGCTGGGAACAGCGGAGGTCAAATCGAGGAATTGGCTCATTGCTGATCAACTTCGGTGAATCGATACCTATGAGGTAGGAGGGACTGAGAGAGAATTGGGGAGGGTTTCTATGAATTAGCGAGGCGGGTTGAGGGATCAGGATGGATGTGATAGCAAGTGGCGACAGTGAAAGCTTGCACGGTGGAGGAAGAACGCTTGTGTGGAGGTAGGAATGGATGTCTTCGACAAGTGGTCTATCGACCACTCGTTCTGTCTATATACAGAAAGAGAAACCATCCGTGACTGCATCCAAACCCTCATCACAGGAAGAAAACACACATAACCGCAGTCACAACCCTGCTATACAGAACATGACATACCCTCCAGTTGAACCCTTGTATCCTGCCCACAACCACCTGAGATTACATCTCCATCAGGATGAAGGTTCTTCATGTTCCCCTCTTCCTTTCCCTGCGCTAAGTTCATTCTTCGGACTAAATGTGGGTGGTCCCTGTGATTGCAATCAACAAACACAGCTCTCTTGTCGCGTAACGCTAATTTCAGATTAATAGCTGATTTATCACAGGGCTTTGGGGGCCCGGAAGCACTTTATTCTCTGCTTTATGCTGGCATTCTAAGAATAGCCCTGGGTTAATAGACTCTGGCTGCGGGTACTGTTCCCCCCGCCCGCGTGTACCCTACGCTACCCATGGCACCCATGATAAGGGGGTTAGTCCTTGGATTAACCTTGGAAATCTCCAGGCCTTGCTCTTCCTAGTTTAGTCTAAGAAAAGTAATTTCAGAGTGGGCTAGGCCGACTCCGGCCCGGCCTAACAGCGAGCCAATGTGAGCGCGAGCAAGCCCGGGCCCATTGGGAGGTTTGCAATACCGAAACAAAAATCCCATACTTTTAGATGTACTATGATTGGCCCTAAACAGGTGTCAGGTACTTTAGTAGAGTTAATGGACATAGGCAGGGAGCAATAACCATCTTAAGTAGCAATAGGTGACTTTGGTGGACTGAGCATCAAGGGAGAAGTACAGAGTGGAGGACGAATTCAAGATCCCCATCCTTGCCTCGCATAGCGGCCACAAATATTTCTGAAGGAGCAAAAGATGAGGGGAACACACCAGCCAGAGTCAGTGCATTACAAACAACTTGGTGGTAGTTAGCATGGCAATTGGGAGCGATAGTTCCAAGAGCAACCAATATAAGGCAGATAAAAACAAGCTTTTCTTGAACTGTTTCTGAGAATTAAATTTAGTTGAAAGTAACTGGCATTGAGTTTTGGTGTATAGACTGCTTTCAGGAGAAGAGGCGATATAATATATCACTGTTATATTATCGTGACGGCCTCCCAACTACCGGTACTAGATATTCTGCTACCACTTAAGAGCAATAGACATCGAGTGATATATTATGATGACATCCCCGTGCCGGCAGAGGGGTGTTTTCCTGAGTTTAATTTTGGTTAAAACCTTTCCCTTAATAAAAACCTAACTCCAAAATTGGTTGGTTGTCCCGAAACTTTGAGTTTCGCGCAGACAGTAATACTGCGAAATGCTAGTAGGAGCTAAATTCTAAGTACTAACAGCTTCTCACTCAATTTGAATATTCAGATGACCCATTGAATGTAAATTAGAGGATTTTGGGTGGGCAGGAATCCTGTTCCAACCTATTTGTGCTAAAGGATACTGGATCCGAGTCCAAGGGCTCAGGATTTTCCTTAGCTCGCGGGATTCAAGTTGTTGTGTCACGGGTTCACGTAGAGGTAGTCAGGAGATGCCAGTTTCTGCTGTCTTGTTCAATCCCGTTTCGTTCAAGCAATTTGCACTAAAATTATATACTCTGAAGCCACAATTATGAGCCCAGCAGGCACGACAGCGCTGTGTTCTAATTCATGTTGTGAAGGAGGAGGTATCCGGAAAGTCTGGCAAAGGGAACCTAAAGCCTTAAAAAGCCTGGCTGGGAGCTGGGGAGGTAGGCGATCCCATATTACTTGCCTAAGGAGATAGCTCTAGTGGCCTCAATGTGGACCCCAGGACGGAGAGAAAAGAGCCGCAGATGAGACAGGACTGTAGAACATAGTTTTTTTCGGTCTTACCGTAGGCCTGGGGGTGTGTTGGGGGAAAGGAATGTTGTGTGTTTGCCAGCTACAGCGGAAACTGTCTAAAGTAGAAACACATGATTGCTAAAATTCACCCATACCCAACACACAGCTAATCCAGTCCCATCTATTAACTCTTAGGACCCACGGGGGGGACTGAGGTCCAAAAAGTTGGGAGTTTGTTGTATGTGTACTCTAGAAGCCCGCGGGTATAGACGGGACCGGGAGAACGGCCGAAATGGGTGTTATCGTATGTTCCCTAGCAATTTGGGCCGATCTATACACACCCGTAACACTATTTTATGGTGATATTTCCAGTTTCACCCTTGAGGTTTCTTGCCTACCTAGTATGTGTGCTCCATTGAGCCTTCCACCGATCCCATCTGGGCTGAAATTGAGCGGGCCAGGCCCGGGCCCTGCAGAGTTTTGACCAAATCAAACCTTGGCTAGTGTTCCAAACCGTCCAGTCCGTCCGTCTTTGGCGTGGGACCGGACCGCTAGCTGGTTGTAGTCAGTCCTTTTTCTAGTCCATGGATGGACTAGGGCAGATGGAAGATGGGCGGGACGCCCTATCGGATCCGGTATGGCCCTGAGTAGTTTTTCTATTCCTGCTTGTGGGCTAGGATGGTCAGATACTTCAATTTCATACTTTCATCCCACTCATGGTTTGCAATCCTGCTAATCATGTGCTATGTGCGTAAACTAATAAGCCAGGAAAAGAATTCATTTTTAAGAAATAACATAGTCCAAAGCCTTTGTCAAACGAGCACTCGGGGGCCGCCGGTATGAATCGGTAATGCGGCAAGCATATCCTCAATCTATTAAATTTCCGGATCCAAGAAGGTCAATTGAGTTTCCCGGTAACTCTTCAGGAAGATTCCAGCCATTCTGCTGAGAGTGAACTTTTGTCATATCGGTTCTTCGGCTTTGCTGCGGCATCACCAATATAGTTAAATCGAATGATTTATAGAATTATTAGAAAGAGAAAATAAGGCTTATGAAAGAATGAATTGGTTTAGTCTTATCTTAATACTTGGATCACATGATGATATATTTAACCTTCTTCTCTTCTTGCTCGCATATCGTTTGCTGTCAGTTACATGGCATCATGGTATATCACACATATTTTGTCTGCAGTTCCTGGAAGTCATGAGCCATCCCCGGCCGTCCCCTCCTCTTTTCTCACCTATGCCCGGCCATCATTCCCAATACCTACCGTCTACGGCCACCCCCAGCAGTCCATCCCTACACCCTACAGTCCTTCCCTACACACTACCGTCTTCTGATACCCACTACAGTCCCCCGCACAATCTAGTCCATCCTGCTATCTCCCCTGCCGTTCGCCTAAGCAGCTGCTGTCCTGTGTGTCTTACGATACTGATAAGGGCATAGCGTGTCGGGCCCGGCGGGCCCGGCCCAGTAGTCCCCTACGTAGCTTTCCCTACACAGGACGATGTCTAGTGGCCCCGTCACGTCCCGTCTTCTTTGTATTATCCCCGCCGTCGCTATAGGGCTCCCGGACGATTCGGAATACTGAACCTAGACCACTAGGGAAAAATGATACTCTGGGTTTAATCTGAAGAAGGAGTTAGGTCCGCTCAGGATGAGAAAACAAGCAAAGTTGTATCAGACTCAGGGTGTGTATCATTTGGGAATTGTGGAGTTACCGTTTGCAGTGTGCCCATAGTACAGCAGGGAGGAGCGGTTTAGTTCGAAATTCAATGAGGAGACATCTTGGTGCGCACTATGAGAGCATTGCCCGGTTAGGTGGTGATATGGCCGGGCAACCATGTTTTAGGTAGGGACTAATTGTTTGAGCGGACTCCTATACGAAGGGCAGTCATGTTACGAAACACTTGCAGATGAATTACCTGGGATAAATGCTTAACTGGTTGTCTTGTTCAACTGTTGGGTTGTAGGAGGGGAAGTAGCATTAATTAGGGATTAGGCTGTGACTGGCCAGTTCCAATTAGCGCTTAAGTGGCGGTTTATTGAGCTTTGCATTCTTTTTGTGGGCACCGGTAGTGGGGGGGTTTAGTTATGTGCTGGATTGGTGCTCTGGGGGGGTGATTGGAATTTAAGTTGTTGAACCTCTGTCCATTAGACTGACAAACCTCGGATTCAGGAATGGGGTGCGCAATCCGCGGGACAGATAGAGGACTAAAGTGAATATTCCGAGTACTAGCGGAGGAATTCGTGTCTGGAGCTTAATAGTTTGATAAGGGGAGAGACAAGGATGAGCCAAGGGAGAAGCCCTCGACTACGTGGACATGGAGTAAGGAGATTGTTTTAAGTTGATGTAATGAACATTTGGTAGGTTCATAACGAGCGATATTCCGAGACTGCATTTTGTGTGGAAGCTTATGTGGCACTTCTGAGAAACTGCCCGAATTCACACTATTTCCCTATTTTCACACACCAGGGGATGTACCTTCTGATGGTCTTGGGTGATCCTGGTTGCTCTCGTTGCGAGGCAATAACCTTAGGGGAACACACCACAGAGTTTTTGGGGTTCTAATTCGGACAGTTGAGCTCGGACCCAGCTCAATCCAAGCCAGACTAATCTTCCATTCTGACCGGGGAAGCACAGAGGTCAACCTAATAACGTCGCAATCTCTTCATTTCATTGCCTATAGGGCATGGGGTTAGGAGGATATGTGGTTAGGCAGATATGCGGTTATCGGGCATATGTTTTATGGTGTGCAGTGCAGAGGCAGGGGGCAGTGTTTTGTTTCTTTCACATCCTATGCTGGGTGGCATAGTATATGGGTCACTTTTGGTGGTTTTGTGTTGTTTCTTTCACACCCTATGCCATTAAGCATATGGTAGTTTGGTTTTGGATTTTTCTAGATTGCTGGAGGTTGCGGAGGATTATGACTGGTTAGGATGGTGTGTTTCTTTTGAGTTTGTTTTATCCATGGTTGTTTGTGCTTTAGAGATATATATCTCCTAGTCAGTCCTTAGCTAGATCGACCACCGATCACGGTGTTCACCACTTCTGTCCTCACGTTCCACCTCTCATCCACACTCATTTTTCACTTCACCGCTGGGCATTTCTGAGTTGTTTCTTCACCCGTGGGCGACCCACCGCACGCCTAAACAACTTTCCCCGGCATTGGTAACTCTGCAGGGATATCAGCTAGCATGCCATATATCCATACACTATTTTGATCCACACGAAGCCAGTTCTTTCATACCATCTTGGAATCTTCATATTCCATAGAAATAGTCAAAAAAATAGCATTACAGATATCCATCATAGGGAGTCACTTGGTTGTGTTTATAGGTGGGGTAAACGGGTATGAGCTACCGCATATTACTGCTATCATATTGCTTGCTCCCCAATCTTTCCCGCGTTCGTTATCTGATAATGGGCGCAAAACGCGCCTCTTTTGACCTGGCAGACTGGTCCGCGGATATCTCGCTTTCTTTCACTCTTTATCTGCTGCTAGTTCGGCTTCTGGTTAGTGATACTGGGATAAATTAGCCATATGGGATTGGCCCCCGAGCAATTCAATCGATCAACTGCGGCTGTGAGCCATGTTTCTGATGCCTGTAGTGCTCTCTCAAGCCTGCCGTCCGTCCTATCTGCCTGAAGGTCACTTCTGGATTTTTGGCTTTACGAATCTGGTAGTGGGGGTTCTCCCGACTCTAGTTATATAGGGCTCGCGGGTTGAACTCAAATCTGTTATTTCTGTGAATGCGGACCTAGCTGGAAGCCGAAGGTGAAAAAAAACCACTCCTGCATTAATGGGTTGAGACAATCGGGGCTTCCCGAGGGAATTCTGGTTGTGGGCGGTGCCCTATATCTCTTTAATCCGAGAGATAATCACTCTCTAATTAGTAAGCGTTCAAGTCTATGCTTGATAGACATTGGCACGATAACTGGTGTGATGCTCATCAAAGAACCATAGGCCCACTACACCAAAATCCGGGGAGCTTGCCCAGCACGGGTTAGTCCTATTAATAGGGAGTAATCGTTGTCAGAGAACACACGATGCAGGCCCCACACCCAATTCGGGAGGCTATTGAATTAACGCCTACACATAAAGAAGGAGGTTAGGGGGAAGTGCTGCGGGCAGAATTTGCAGGATAAGGATGAGATTAAACTTCCTCCACTCATGCCAGAATTGCTCATTAGGGAGGTTCTGCTATTTTTCTTAATTACAACACTTTCACCATCTCCACGGCAACGGCAGGGATTATGACCCGGCTAGTAAAAGGAGGGTGCAGCGTAGTGTGGCAAGTAGCAAAAGTAGAGTTAAGGCCCTGTTCGGCAAGCCAAGAATACGATAGTATTACTACTTTTACGGTGTATTTTTTGCAGTAGTTTTATTTTAGTTTGGCCAAGTGTTCGGCAAGCCACAAATACTATAGTATTTTTATAAAAATACAACTGAATTTTTTACTATAGTATTTTTGTAAAAACAATTCAAAATGAATAAATTCAAGCTTTCTATAAGTAATATAGTATGAGATTGTCAATTGTTTTTCTATTCTTCAAATACAACCCTTTTTACTTCATTATTTTATACAATATTAGTATTATCAGTACCTGACTACAAAAAAAGTTCTTAATTTCAGTCCAGCAGAATCATATCCTTTCTAACCAACAATACCACCTTACTCACTGGATTATGGACGATGATATGGATCAGGCCAACCACAGCGATTGCAATATTTCCCTTCGACTAAATGCCACCTTCCTGTTGAATATTGCTACAGCTGTTGCCGATGTAGCAGGAGCACGATATGAGATTCAGGAATGTCGGAACTCTATACTTTTGGGGAAAGATTATGTAGAAGAACTACTTGCTCCATCAACAAATAGAAGACGAGTAATTGAGGTATTAAGAATGCCACGTGAAGTATTCCTTCAACTATGTCAATGGCTAGAGGATAGAGGTCTTCTTGTCTCAACAAAGTTTGTTAAGGTAGAGGAGCAAGTAGCCATGTTTATTTGGACTGCTGGGCAGAATGCCTCAAATTGGGATGTGCAAGAAAGGTTTCAACATAGTGGTGATACTGTTAGCCGGTAAGTAACAATTTCTATAGTCTAATAACTTGTTTGATATAAATACTAATAAAATATGAGATTAATAGCTACTTCAATATTGTTTTAAACAGTCTGATAAAGCTACACACCAGCTTTGTTAAACTCCCAGTGAATGAGTGTCCATATGAAGTGGAGAGAAATAAGAAGTTCTATCCATACTTCAAGAATGTACTAGGAGCAATTGATGGTACTCATGTACTAGCTCATATACTAGGACAAGATGTGGGAACATATCGGAACCGCAAGGGCCAGATAACTCAGAATGTTATGGCTGCCTGTACATTTGATCTCCAGTTCTGTTATGTTTTGGCTGGATGGGAGGGGTCTGCTCATGATGGAAAAGTATTGAATGATGCATTTGATAAGGGATTTGTAATACCTGAAGGGAAGTACTACCTTTGCGATGCTGGATATGCATTAAGGAAAGGGTGCTTGACACCATACCGTGGGGTACGATATCATCTACGTGAGCAGTACCGATCACGTAATAGGTATATTATATTTTGTCTTTATTCTTGAGGAAATGAATCCTTAGACTATTATGATAGAGTATAATCAAATACAGTTGTTAATTGATTAAAGCATGCTAATTATCAATGTAAATCAGGCCACAAAATAAGGAAGAGCTGTTTAATCTACGGCATTCTCAGTTGAGGAATTCAATTGAAAGAATCTTTGGAGTCCTCAAGCGAAGATTTCCAATCTTGAAAACTGCGGCAGAGTACCCATTTCAAAGTCAGGTTAAGCTTGTCTTAGCTCTAACAGCTTTGCACAATTTTATTAAGCGCCATCAACAAGAGCAGGAATTGGATTCAGTAAATGATATATTAGGTTTGACTGATGATAATGAAGACTCAATTGAAGAGCTTCTGTCACAGGAGAGTCAAGCAGGAAGACACTCAAATTCAGGTAAGTTGTCAAGAGAGAGAGAATTGATCTTGTCTTAACTTATAATCAATAGGCCATAGTGGAAATATGAGATCAGGAGAACAATATGAACATGTAGGAGATAATAGGGAGGAAGAAGCCCTAGTGGAGAATGCATATGAAGGCAACAGAGATAATGATGAACAGGGAATGGCAAGATTGCGAGATCAACTTGCATCTGAAATGTGGAGAGATTATCAGCTGTATTTAAATAGACATAAAGTATAGTTATGCAAGGATTATTAGATTATAATTCACTACCATTAAATAATAAAATACTTTATTGATAGGAGCACAAGTCACATACATAAAAGATATCTATTACATAAATTAAGAAGCAAGCTGTGTTGCAATCCAATTAGTTCTGATGCCAGGATATTTGGCAATTGCCAAAAATCCAATAGCATTTTTTCTCTCCTGAAGAGCAAGTACCAGCTTCGTGATATCAGACTCACTATACTCATCTGACTCTGTATAAAGCTCAAGGAACTTTTTGATTGCCTGCTCTTCTTTGCTGGTTTGGCTCTGAATTCTCTGTTCAACAGCCTCATCGCGGAGAGCGAGCAGTGCCAGTGCATTTGCAAGTGTACCTTGAGGTGTCCTGCTTGTACGGACATGCTTATTACGATGGCCTCCATCACTCCCATCTCCTAACTCTTCACCACCAGCATCAGAAAGTCTACTCCGACTGCGTACAAGTGAGCTTGAACCATGGCTACTAGAGCCTCCACTCAACCTAGGCCTCCAGTTTCCAGCCTGAGCCAAAACAGAATTATTGGGCATAGAACTTCCAATAATTTCTAGTTCATGCTCAGGCTGGCTACCAGTCACTTCTCCATCTTGCTCTAAACCCCTCAATTCTCCTGTGCCCAACTCCATTTCCAATACTACCTGATCCCTCTCTGCCGTAGATTCAATCTCCCCAGTTCTTGCAAATCTTCCTGAAGCCGCCACACCAGAAAACAACTCTTCGAGAAGCTCATAGTGGGGCAATCCCTTATGGCGATACTTTCCAGCTTCTTTATGGACCTATATATATAGTATTTCATTAATCTCCTATTAGCTTGAACTCATATAAATGTTTATCACTTAGCTTTTATCATAGAAAATAGTACTTACAGCTGTATACTCTTGCCAAACTAATGCTGGCGCTGTGGGAATACCCTTAAACTCATCCCAACCAAATCCTGAGTTTGATCTTATCTTTCGAACAATTTCAAACTCATGCTTAAGCTAATCAAAATTCAATTGAATAATTAGCCAATATACTTTACCTTAATTATTTATAAACTGCTACAAAGATTGCATTTAATTGGATCAATTCACTTACAATAACTTCTTTATTTTTTGCTTGCATAACTGTAATCAGCTTAGGAAGCACCTCTTTGAATTTGGCATTGAGCTCGGCTACAACCTGTGCCCATACTGCTTTTTTAAATCCATTCTCAGTACGCTCACCCTGCCGAACACGCTTCAGAAGTGCTTCAATGAGAAACTTCTCAGTTGATGATACCCAAATGCTGTTTGCCATCATAGAAACAAAGAAGAGATATTTTGTTGTGTGGAGAAAACAGAATTGTAGTATACCACATGTCTAATAAATACAAAAAACATACTCATATTATACAAGTTCTATTACAGACATCAGATAAGATTTTGCTTATTAAGAAAAATACAATAGTAAAAGTGTATTGCCAAACACCATTATTTTTAGAAATACTATAGTATTTTATTTCAGCTGATAAGCTATTTCCCTGAAATACGATAGTATTTTTGTATGGGCGCTTGCCGAACAGGCCCTAAAATTTTGAGGTAGTACAGAGTGAGTGATAGTACATGAAGGCATGGTTAATTCTTCAAGTCCGATGATCATAGTCTAACTCCTCCAAAAGATCATCCTCTTCTCCTATTTCTATCTCCTGCTCATCTTGAATATCCGGACCTTCTTCCCTCCAATCACCTACTCCTAACTCGGAAATTCCCTTCACCTGTAACTCATGATCATGGCTGCCACTGATCGGAAGTGACATGCCGACCATACGGAATCCTTTAATGACCACATGCTGTTTCTCTGCACAGAACTAGTAGACTCATAGATTAGCTATAATTTACTAACCGGATTATGGTAGTATCACTTACCTTTTCCCATGCAGCTCCTACTACATATGTCATAATAATTCTTCTCTTTCCAATTGCAGAACTAGAAGCATCATCAAGAGCATCAAGTGCCTCTTGACCCATTGATTTGAGTACTGTATCCAGCTCATTTCGAATCAATTCCTTGAGAGGCTTATTTACAGAAATATCAAGAACTTGAATTAATCCTGTACATCCACCAGGTATCAGAGATAGAATGATATCATTCTCTCTTAAAGTATTTAAAACTTCAGGAGTGTGATGGAAGCGAGCAGCATCTAGAGCAAGGATAGCAGGTTCAGGTTTACCGCTAGGGAGAGTTTGTAGCAAAGAAGGTCCCCTATTCCACATTCTTGGTCCTAGACCAGCAGGGTGAAATCCGGGGATAAGAAACTCTTGAATCCACCTCAGAGTTGTCTGGGTATTAGCATAGCCTTTTGGGTTAAACCAGACAGTGACGCGCTTGTCATACTGCTTTTCTTCCTCTCCATAGTATCTCTGTTGCAATCGTGGATCCTCAGTTCCCCGGAAAATGATAAGAGGCTTAACTCTTCCAACCCTATCAGCAAAGACAGTAAGAACAAGGGTCGCTTGACGTTTGTCCCACCCAGAGCGCTCAGATTTAGTCCATATTGTTTTATCGCCCTTGGAGGAATATGTTTTTCCTGTAACATATTCAAATGGAAGTGGTATTTGATCCATATTGGCAATATGAGAGAGATCAAACCGACCAATCTCATATCTATAGTCACCGGCACGCAACTGTGAATTTCGACAGTTGAATTGGAGCCAACTCTGGATCAAAATACGATAATGAGATGGGATATGTTGGGCTTTATTGGTAGTTGTACAAGGAGATATGTTCCAACGAGCCAGAAAGCGATTAAACCAGCCGTGTGAAAATGTGAATTTCATTGGATCAAGCTCAGAGTATATTTCTTTAAACAGCAGGTTACTTGCCAGTTTAAACCATATACGACGTACTATAAGGCCTTCAGCCCGGCGTTTGCTGAAGCGATTGTAGAGTGTTCATTCCATTTCTGGATATTCGCATATGTCGATTCCAATCTGCTGCCTAGAACGACCGTGTGATCTGGTATGAAGAATTGTCTTCTCATTTCTTCTCCTGTCCGAGATTGTGCTCTCTGGAATCTAATCAGAATTAGTTATTAATTTCATATCAGTCAATACTGGTTATCAAGTATATGCCTCCCAGCTATCCCAAATCATACCAAACTGGATATCTCGCTGTCCTGTATGAACCTCTCTAAGTTCCACATTTTCATTTACATCAAAGCTAAGTCTGTTGTTCCAGACCACTCATGTACCAGGGAGATTCCTTGGAATTTGGTCCTCTGAGATAGTGGGGTATGAGTCCAGAAAAATCCAACTCACCTTATACCGAACGGAGACCTCTTTTAGAGTTACTGGACGTTGAAACGCCTCTCCTCTATTCTCATCCTGTACTCGGCCATGCTTCCAGTACTGAAGTACAGCAAGCTTTTCCTCGCGGGATCGGGTTTTAATTACTCTTTTCACAGAAGCACGAAAGGTTGCTGGTATTTGATTCCTTGCTCCTGGCCTCGGTCCGGGTTTCAGTCTTTCCGTTTGGTCTGTATTTTGGACCCCATTTTCAGGGATTGCTTCATAGGATATAGGGTGTTCAGCTGGTGTCATGATAGATAGAATAAGTAGAGACAATTTTAGAGAGATTTTTGGTTTGAAATTAACTCCAGATCCATGAGAATAGTTGTTAATTATATAGCTTCAGGTCTTCTGTTTATTCTATTAAGCAGAAGTTCTCTATTATTCAGCCACACCTCACAACTTGGACCAGATTCAAGAATCTTCTTCAGATCTCGAATAGTCTTTTTCAGACCCACTACACAGTTACTCAACATTACTGATGTCGTTGATCTAAACGGTGGCAAATGACTCCCGGTGTAACGTGTTCGCACCGGGGTGCTAGTCACGCTTGCGGGTACAATAGGAGTAGCGCACAAGTTGATCTACAACCTATGGGCGGACTGCGCTAAGGGAGGCTCCGAGAGAAAGATATAAGGAATAGGAACTTGAAGAGGTAACCGTTCAACCAAGTATATGAGAAATACTCTGTCTGTCGAAGTCTGCTGTTCCTCTAAGGGAATCAGCGGTCTTTAAATATAAAACTTCGTCCATGTCCTGCATGGACACATTTCCAAAACCTCCTTACTAAAACCATAAAACAAACTGAGTATCAAAGGATACTCGAAACCACAAGTAAAACAAACTGAGTATCAAAGGATACTCAAAACTACAAGTAAAACAAATAAAACAAACTCAGTATCAAAGGATACTTGAAACCACAAGTAAGACAAACTGAGTATCAAAGGATACTCAAAACCACAAGTAAAACAAAACATAAAACAAATCCTTTAACCGAACGGACTGAACTCCAGTTCCGGTTACATTCCCCAAAACAAAACATCTGTTTGCCTAAACAAATCAATAATCTCGAAAATCAAAATCCTCATAAAAATCCTCATCATATTCCTCATCAGCTAGCAGCCAGTCTCTGTCGCCAATACTAAATAGACATATTCGTAATTGCACAAAACAATTTGAATAAAGGAAATGAAAGTCACAGTAATCGTGGATACCTGCCGCTCTTTCCCATACTTCCACCAGTAGGTCTTCGCAATTCGGGCAGTAATCAACCAAGAGGGTATCGAAATAGTTTTCCAGTAGGATAGCACCGCGGTCTACCAACAGTTCCACAAGCTGAGGTCGTAGCCTCACATTCAGTTCCTCATAGTTTTCCATCTTTAAGGTATTCTGATAGGGCGTGTGCCATTAGATAAAGGTTTCTATAACATCTGCCATCGTTTGGTCCTCGTCACTGCTGCTTTCAAACTTGTTTGCATCGTAGGACACCCAGAAATCTGGTCTGGTCGGGGGGTCTTCGCGTATTCGTTGTGTGGTAGGTAAGGTAGGTGACCAAGTAATCGTTATGTGATTGATAGTAGGCGGTAGTTGTTCTTGGGGCATGTTGGCTTCCCACCACTCATGCACAAGGGTCATCGCATTCTCAATTCCTTCCACTGGCTCCCACCTATTCTCTGAGTCTGGATAACCTTTCCATTTGATCAGGAACTGATCGGGTCCGTAGCGCTTTCTGTGGTCAAGTATCTCCTCTACTTCCCATTCCTCCTGGTTGTGGATAAGTAGCTGGGCTGGCCGGGAGTGGCTGCGTCCTGGGAATTGCTATCGTCATTTGGGTGCCATCTCTTAACTGTAGTTGAATGAATTACTGCCTTGCCACACCGGTACATCCGTCCTTCCAGTTTGATGGTGTAATTCTCGGTATTGCTGTCGAATTCCAGTACTTTGAATGGACCTCGCCAGCGGGGTTGGAGTTTCCTACTTCTGCCGGTCTCTGGGCTCCACAGGTTTCCATGTACCATAACTATAGCGCCGGGGGGTATGGCATGATGGAATCTTTGCTCCTTTTGAGATTTTTGTTGTATTTCAGAATCGGGTGGTTCTTAGTGCCTGATAGGCATCGTTTCGTAGGGCTTCGTGTCGGTTGAGGTGGCTGTCAGAAGCTGGTACTGTAGAGTCCTTAAATAAAGTGCGGGGTAAGAGAGGATAGTTTCGTCCATATATTGCTTTGTACGGGGCTGTGTCAATAGTACTAGAGTACATTACATTGATGTATGCTGCTGCTTCCGGAAGGGCTGGTTCCCAGTTGTTTTGTCGCTTGTTAATTATGTTCCGGAGGCCTGTCTTGACTTCTCTGATCTTTCATTCCACTTGGCCGGTCGTTTGGTGGTGGCCCGGCGTGGCTAGGATGTGTTCTATTCCCATTGAGGTTAAGGTTTGTCTCCAGAACTTAGATGTGAACTTAGGGTCTGTATCGGTAACGATAGAAAGAGGGTGGCCATGAGGGATAAAGATATTTCGTCGCAGGAGGTCCCCTGTATCTTGGGCTGTAGAAGATGCAAGGGTGGGTATAAGCCAGGTAAATCTAGAGAAGCGGTCCAGTGCTACCAGGATAGTGTCATATCCACCGGATTTGTTAATGGGTCCTGCGAAATCTATGGCATATGATTCAAACACATCAGCAGCTAGCTTCAGTGTCCAGGCATATCCTTCCGGTAGGGCAGTTGGTTCCTTATTCCTTTGGCATTCTTCGTACGTCTTCGCATAGTGCTTGAAGTCATTACGCATTTCCGGCCAGTATAGGTATTCTGAAGCATAATGGAGGTTCCGGTCAGCGCTAGCATGGTCTTTGTCATGGATTTCACGGATTAGGTATTCCCGAAGTGTCTTTCCGTTCACCAGGTGTTCATCAGGGATGTAAAGGGCTTTGTTGCCATATCGGGTAGGGGAGTACTAGTATATCATTCCATCCAAGATCTCATAGAGCTTTAGGTCTCCGGTCCTTCCACTGTCAAGGACTTTGTGGTAGAGGGAGTCGCAGCGGTAGGCCTTGATTATCAGGGCTCGAAAGGTTCCCTTCAGGTCATCCATTGCTAATCGCACATGCCTCTCTTCTTCTATGAGTTCTCCACAGCTGGGTCCCTCATCCTTATCTTGTCCTAATTTCTCTTCATTGAAGGATTGATATAGATCGTGGCGGAAATCATCATGGGTAGGGGGCATGACAGAGATGAGGGTTTCGGTATTGTAACAGCCGAGTGCGTTACTATAGAGGGGTCTGGCTACTACTGGGGGTGGGCTTGATGGGTATTCGGTCGGTAGAGAGTAGAGGATTGCAGCTGCTTCTAAGTGTTTGATGTCAACAGGTACCTGTGCCTCTGGTTCAAGTAAGGTAGCCGGAGGTGGCGATAGCTCATCTGTAAGGTTTAGGATATCCTTTGTCTGCTCTTCATCCCAGGCTGAGTCATAGCTGGTAGATCCCGACTGCCTGCTGGATTGGTTTCGGGGTTTGGCATGGTTGTTGACAAACTTGATCTTGGTCTGGTGGTAAGGACAATGATCACAGTAGCATTCAGAATAATGGATTGCTGCATGCTCTCGGTCGGGAGAGGGAGTTTGTCGGAGGGTGCAGGTATCGCCCCAGTCATTTCTGGCTGTAATATCACAAGGGCTGTCTCGTCCTTCAGCATAATACTCCGTGTAGGAGTCCGGAGGAGGGGTAGGAGTAGGGGAGATAGGTTTCGCAGATTCCATAGTGCTGAGTTCTTGTTCGAATGCGGTAGAATCAATAAGGTCGTCGTCAGACCTGGTATCGTCTTGGACAAAGGGCGGGTTCTCGGTCTCATAGTTTTCATAAATGCGGGAGAGGGCATCAGCTAAATAGTTAGTTCGTCCTGGTATGTAGATGATCTTGACATCATATTTGCTGATTTTGCTGATCCACCGCATTCTCCCACATCCTGGTATCTTCTCTGTCTTGAGGTTGGTAAGGGGTTGGTGGTTGGTAACTATTGTGAACTGGTTTCCCATCAAGAGATGGTTGAAAGCATTGAGCGCATCGATAACCGCGAGTGCTTCCTTGTCGGTTGTTCCATAGTTCATTTGAGAGTCAGTGAATTTCCTACTATGGAGTGCTGCCAGTCATGCGGTTTCATGTGACAACCCCTGGCCCACCCAGGCGCCAACTCCGCCATCTGATGCATCAGTGATTAACCAGATTGGTTCCTTTTTAGAGTAGTCTAGCGGTCGGACCACTTCGGCTTCCTTGATTAGTTTCTTCACATTCCTGAAAGCCTGGTCATGCATGGGTGTCCATGCGAACTCAGCCTTTCCTGTTAAATGGGTGAGGGGCGCTATTATTGTAGCATGGTATGGGAGGAAATGTGCAATGTAATTAACTAATCCAAGGAACCACTGTAGTTCCTTTTGTGTCCGTGGTGTGGTCCAGTTTGCGATAGATTCTATTTTCCCAGGGGCGGCATAAATTCTTTGGTCATCAATTATGTGGCCTAGGATTTCGAGCCGGTTCGCAAACAGGGTTGTCTTTTTCTTGCTCGCATACAATCTTTCCTGTCGCAATTTCTTGCACACCATCCTTATGTGCTGCGCATGCTCTGCTTCAGTGTTTGAGTAAATTAGGATGTCATCAATATACACCCAAACAAAGTGGTGTAGGTACTCGCCAAACAGGTTTTCCATAATGCGCATAAAGGTGGCGGGCGCATTGGCGTCTCCTTGCAGCATAGCTTTGCTGATAAAGGTTCCGAATGGTGTCTTGAATGAGTTTTTTGATTCGCTTTCCTCATCCACCCTTGTTTGAAAATAAGCGTCGCTTAAGTCTATCTTGCTGTGGTATTTTGCCTGGCCTACTGCTTCAAGGATTTCAGTCAGGTTCAGGATGGAGGAGCTGTCAATCACTGTGTTGCTGTTTCGGAGCTTGAGATCTACTAGTGGCCTGATTCGCTTTCCATCTGCCTTTGGCTAGACAAACATAGGTGCTGCGCCAGGCACCTGTTTTCTGTAGATCACTCCTCTTCTGATCATCTCATTGATCCAGTCCCATAGTTGGTCCTTATAGGCATCGGGAATCGAGTAGGTGGATTGGTCTTTTAGATTATTCGGGTCCTTGAAGGTGATATGGTGGTTCTCTGTATGCATAGGCGGTAGCTTTTCTAGAATCTTGGCAGGGAAAACATCCGCAAACTCGTCCAGTAGCTCATGTACCACAGATTCGCATACTGCTGCTCGGTATTCTCCACTGGTAGGAGTACAGGATACCCGGACTTCCTGGTCTGGGAATTCTATAACAGATTCCCCACATCTGATGGCTGCTTTGTGTTGGGTAAGGAATGGCATCCCAATGAGTGCATCGAATTTAGCCACATTTCCAAGTAGCATCCTATGATCAGGGAACTTGACAGATCCTAGTTGTATTGAAACATTTGCGGTTTTATGGCAGGTAGAGCGGGATCCTTTTACTGCCATAGCAACTGGGATCGGTTGTAGAAGGTTTTCGGTCTTGAGTCCATGGGTAACCGCAAAGGTGTTACTAATCATATCTGTGCCGATTGCTCCAGTATCGAAAGGGACCTTGGCAGGATGCCCGTTGATGTGGATGGTTCCTTCTAGTGTTTGGTGGGGCTTTTGTCCTGATTTCGGCTGGACCAGGAAGCATTGGGCTTCCATGGTGTTGATCTGCACATCCTCGAATTCGTCAGGTTCTATGTAGTTCGCTTCAGGCTCCTTCTTGATCGCCTTCCTGTTCCCCTTCTTGGTCGGGCAGTCTCGGGCCATATGTCCAGTTTTTCCACACTCGAAGCACTCTCCTTTTTCTCTGCATTTTTCCTTGGTGGATTGGCTTGCGCCTTTCCGAAACTTGGACTTCTTGGTCCTTGATGGACCTGGTCCCTTTTCTTGTCGTTCTCTTCGAGGTGGTGGAGGGGATTTGGTTCCATAGGCATTTGTTTCGTGCAGTATTGCATCCTTTCGTTCTGCTTTCGTTATTATGTCGTGGATGTTGTCATCGTCTTCCTCCATAGGTTCCACCTCCCTGCGAAGTAGGGGGTGCAAAGCATCGTAGAACCAGCGCTTCTGCATGTAGGCTGATACTGCGCCGCAGGGCATACGCTTTACATAGAGTAGGAGGTCTGTCGCTATCTTGGTTATTCGTTTTGTTTTTCCGCCGTGGGTCTGGCTGATGCTGTGGAATGCTTTGCATATCTCTTCGCTATTGCGGCATGACTGGAATCGTTCCTTCAGGGCCTCTAGTACCCTTGTTGCTCTGGCCCCTTCACCGTATGCATCCATGCACTGCTGGTAGGCATCGAGGGCTCTGCCTTCATAGAAGGCTCCGATATACATTCCCGTGTTGTGCTCCTCAATGTTGATGCCATGCAACCTTAGATACTGGTGCACTGCTGTTTCCCATGGTGGGAAGGCTTCGGGTTTCAGGTGCTCACCTTTTCCTGAAAGGTTCGCAGGTAGAGGGAGTTTGATCTTGGGAGGATTGACAAGTATGCCACCGGCTCCATGTGCTCCTACGGGAGGGTCTGGTGGTCCTGGGGGACCTGCGGGTGGATCTCTTGCTGAACTCGCCATACTGTCTTCGCTATCACTACTGCTGCTGCTACTGTTATCTTCTGGGCCAGGTGCTGCGCCTGCGCCTTCTGTAGGTGGTTTTGATGAACTTCCGCTGATTCCGGGTTGTTTTCCCTTTCCGGGGGTTACTGGAAAGCCTTCAGGCGCGGATAGGCTTTGTTGGCTGAACTCTTCCTTGGATCCCTTGAAATCCTGTGCTGCCTGATCTCGAGCTAGCTGTCTTCCTGGATCGTCCATTGCAAATCCATCCTTTGGGCCTTTCACTTGGCCTGGTCTCTTGGGCTTCGTTAGCCTTTCTCTAGAGACCTGTTTCCCACTGCGCATCGTGGGAGGGTCTATTGTCTAGGTGGGGTAGGCGGGCCACTGCTGGGCTCCTCCGCCCTCATGCTAGCTTCGCTGGGTTGTGCTTGTCGATCCGTGATCTTGCACACAGGCTTCTAACCACTTGCTGAGGTTAAAGAAATGTAACGTGTTCGCACCGGGCTGCTAGTCACGCTTCTGGGTACAATAAGAGTAGCGCACAAGTTGATCTACAACCTATGGGCATACTGCGCTAAGGGAGGCTCCAA
>LN890949.1:444308-455639 GCA_900010015.1 Tuber aestivum
GAGAAAGATATAAAGAATAGGGACTTGAAGAGGTAACCGTTCAACCAAGTATATTAGAAATACTCTGTCCGCCGAAGTCTGCTGTTCCTCTAAGGGAATCAGCGGTCTTTAAATACAAACTTCGTCTATGTCCTGCATGGACGGATTTCCAAATCCTCCTTACTAAAACTATAAAACAAATTGAGTATCAAAGGATACTCGAAACCACAAGTAAAACAAACTGAGTATCAAAGGATACTCAAAACCACAAGTAAAACAAACTGAGTATCAAGAAATACTCGAAACCACAAGTAAAACAAACTAAGTATCAAAGGATACTCAAAACCACAAGTAAAACAAAACATAAAACAAATGCTTTAACCAAACGGACTGAACTCCAGTTCCTGTTACAAGACCCCTGAAAGCGAAGAAGATAGGGTCTGTTAGAAAGGAAAGATTGAACCCAGGTGCAAATGTATGGGGGCACCACCCTGGACTTCAAGAAAGCAGTTTGAGTTCTGAGGTTAATATTGTCGAACCACCCCTTTGTAACAGAGAGGATTGGAGGGTCGGGTAGCCCAAGGCACACCACGTTCAAGGAGGACAAGAGTTCAGGGATGAGGACTAGGCAGGGGTGTATAAGGAGAACGTGTTGTATGAGGCTTCGAGGTTCAGGGGCCCAGGGTCAGGGTTCAGGGGTTCAAGAGGATGTGAAGTAGAAAACAGATGTAATTCCTAGGTACAGGTGCCCGAATTATATCTAAGTTTATTTATCCCAGTCACACCAAAACATAGCTTATGATCTCGCTAACATCCCTTGTGACCCATAAATCATAACAAAATCACTACCATGTCAAAACATCTCGCAGCCCTCCATCCAAACTTAAATCCAAAAATCACCACCAACAGGCTCACGGGCACTCAGACCGTAAACGATCTCCCGGATTCACGCGTCTTCCTGTCTCATAGTCCTATCCATCACAAGCACTACCATCGGCAATTTCGGTTTCCATATATTCAACAGACGAAATATACAATCTGTCCCAACAATGTGTAGTATTTCTGCAATGACTCGAAATATCAACAAACATGCTATTACAAGAAAAACATTGGGGTCCCTTAAAAAACTCATAACTCCTAGCCCAAGCCAATACCTGCGCAACCTGCTCCGCCCATACTATGTCATCCCAACCGTCATATACCCAAGCCTAGTGCAAATCCATACACCTGCCCATACAAGGCGGGGAATCGTGAAAGTGTGACCGAAAGACTTTAATCATGGACTGCCCATCCAGCTGTCGTCCTCGTTTCGCAATACCAGTATTGTAGCCTGGGCATGTAGTCGTCTCGGGAGGTGGAAAAAACCACTTATTGCCCCCGATCCGAGCACTAGGGAGCCGACAGTATCTGTGTTCGTGTGCTGTCAAACATCTATCACATGTCCACCCACCACTCTTGATGATTAGCTGTCCATTCTGTTCAACCAACAAAGTCCCGTCAAACGGATTCCCAGCCACCACCCCCTCCCCATCCACTTCAACCACATTCCTCGGGATGCCGAGCCCCAACCATCGATGTCCCCTTCACCATTCCTGCCACTCCCCAACCTTGCGGTCTTTGAACAGTGTGTCAGCAGACGGCTGGTCTCGGAGATATCGTTCGGTTGTGACCCAATGGTCCCGATCACCATTCCCGATGCAATCGTCATGGCCCACCAAGCCGGTGCCACTGCGAATTCTTATCAGCACGTAAGCATCCAGCCTAGTAAGTCCCCGGAGGTGTCTGGGTGCTGCAGGCCGTCGCTCGTAGTACTCGTTGCCCTGTGCCTGATGCCATGTGTCCCAATCATCACGTCGCAGCTCACATGCCAATGCCGCGTGCCCAATGCCGAAGCTGATCCCTTCCCAGTCCCGGGTTCGCAACTCCTGATGCACACAGCCTTTGGCGTGAATGTCAACCAACTCATTCCCTGCCACCCCAGTATGCCCTGGGACCTATTTGCAAGAAATGTTCCCACACTGGTTCAATAATGGGGTAAATACTTCCCACATCTCAGCAGAGTCGCCTTCGGGGAACATGTTTTCGATCATCATTAGCGCAGGGACGCAGTCCAGGAAATTATGAGCATTCTGTT
The DNA here is from genome assembly GCA_900010015.1 of Tuber aestivum. Classification (NCBI taxonomy): domain Eukaryota; kingdom Fungi; phylum Ascomycota; class Pezizomycetes; order Pezizales; family Tuberaceae; genus Tuber; species Tuber aestivum. The sequence continues at coordinate 446,422 of LN890949.1, forward strand.
GGGGGTGAACTTCCTTCAAGTACAGCAATGCCCCCACCACTGCAAACAGCTCACATTCCACGATACTCCATGACGCTGGAACCGCCTGTCCCATCACCTTCGCCACCCCCCGACGGTACACCACCCAAGCTGTCCCAGCCTTGCCCGAGTGTTTGGATCCATCCGTGTAAATCACCGGTCTGGGAGAACTCAGCAGGCTGCTGATCCGGGCGTTGCGTCGGGCCGAAACCAACTCCTTGCCCTTGCTAATGGTAACTGACGGGCGAGTCGGTAGCTCCTTCTCTGATGTCTGTCGCTGAGCCACCATGCCTTCCTCCTTCCATGCCATCCTGACATGTCCGAACCACGGCGGGTCATCATAGTGCTTCAGGTTGATGAATCGGCTATAGCAGCGACGTTGTAGGTAACGACCCTGAATATGGACAGGTAGTACCCCAAACTCAGCCAACAAGATATTATTAGCCAACTTGAATGGGGTACGGAAAACGGAACATAGGCAGTTGTTGACATGGACCTGAATTTGCTTCACATACGACTTATAGTCGGCTACAAACTCAAGTCCATAGTAGACGGTCGGGAGGTAAGCTGCTTGCACCAAACGGTAAGTTTCCCATGCACCAATACCTCCCACCCCACCATATCTCTGTCCCAGCGACCCAATCCTTCTTCTCACATCCAATCCCCATTCCAACCAATACTTAACATGAGCAGAAAAATTAAGGAAAACATTAAACCTATACCCAAGCACCCGCAAGTCCTCAGAAGGCTCAATCAGCTCCCCTTTCAATTCCAACCCATCCCATGCCCTATCACCGAGCCCGATCCACTGGGTCTTAAGGGGACTAAACCCCATTCCCCGTCCCCTTGCAACCCTTTCGAGGTCCAAGAATAATTCCTTGGCATGTCCACCTGCTGCCCTCTGACTGCGTGCTGCTACCAGAATCACCCCATTACCGGCATATGACACCACCACATACCGCAGACCGGGGGAATAGCGCATCCTTGGTGTGCAGATGTCTGCCACGTATGCGCCAAACAGAAAGGGGGACAGAGGGGACCCTTGTGGGACACCTTTGTTCGTATGGTACCGCTTGGAAACCCGTCCGTTGAATCGAATCCGGACTGTCCTATTAGCGCACCATTGCCGGACCCAACTGCATAACACAGTGGTAGAGCCTCTGGCCATTAGGAAATCAGAGAGAAGGTCAATATCAATGTTATCGAAACCTCCCTCCACATCAACCGACACCATCATCCTATGGTACCCCACATGATGTTTCAGGAACTCAAAGACCACCGCCATGGCATTGTGGACCCCCCTCTTTCGCCTCGAGCCGAATTGTGTGTCACCCAGCTCCAAACACTGAACCAGCCTGATGAGTATTACCCGTTTGGCCACCTTGGCCATAACTGGCTGTAACGGGGGCTCCCTCAGGTAGATGGTTCCTAAGGATGCGACCGCACCAAACTTCGAATCTCTCGAATACAACTCTTGTAAAGTGTAAAGAATAAAAGTAAATGGTAAAACTTAATATCGTTAAGCTCTGGCTTATCTCAATTAAAGTCTCTCGAGAGGATGTTGATTCTGTCGGGGCAGGAGAGTTCTCGTATAAGCTTCAAGTAGTCAGACTTATACCAAAAACTCCCCCATCACGTCGCCCCGACCAACATGAGCATGCCCTTCTCCGTAAGGGTTGCTGGCACCATTACCGCATCCCCGAAGGGCCTAAGATGTCAGCGCACTCTAGCAGAAATCTCCCATATGCACGTCAGTTCCTGAGAGGTGTTTACCAATACACCTGCCGGAGCGAAAACCTCTGCGCATCAGTGTCTCGTCAGTGGCTAACTGTCGAGACTCCTAGGAAAGCTAACTAAATGACTCTCTTCCCATGTGCTATAATCTATGCAAGCACCGGTAGACATCAGGTGTTCTCCGGTTAAGTTCTATCTTTCTTGATTGCGAACTTACGGGGTCTACGACGCTCCCACATAGAGCTGTATCGGTGGCGGGACCCGTGGGCGCTACCCATGGTCCCTTACCTCCGGCACACCACTCAGCGTGATAAGTATCATGCTATTAGAGTCTTCCAACAACCCATAAAGAGCCTACGGAAAAGGGGCACGTGTAGGTATGATTGGCGTAAAACCTTCCCAGATGTCTCCGGCACTACCCGGGACTACTCTGGGGACCCTTCCGGATAGCTCACGCTAACTCCGTCAGTTTTGGTCCGTTTTACTCCGTTCCTTTTGGAGAAGGTACTTGACCTTCTCACCTTGGCCCCCTTATATATCCTGCGAACAGCTTCCGGTCGGACGGACGGCCGCAACATATACAGTGTCATGGACATGTCTTCAATGATTCCATTTAACTAGTAAGACGGCAACTTCACCCATTATGGTCCATGACGCCCGGGGCGAACCCTGGGGCCGCAGGTACCTGTTACGAATAATCCTGCCAAGTTACAGCATGTTCGGAGCACTCTAGCTCCTCCCATAGTCTTCCGATCAAATGTGCAAGCAAGTGCCTGTCGATTGTCATTGCGTAACAAACAATCCTAACATTACATGGCATCTTTCCGAGAACGTTTCCGACGGAGGTAGGGTAATAGTGTCCCAAAGGTAGGGTAAGTGTGTCCATGGTGACACGAAACTGGTCTCCATGGTAGGGTAACGTGACTTACCTAGACAGGGTAAACTCACCCGGCCTTCCGACCTATCCTTACGACAAAGCCGATATGGTCACGTTACTTCCACTACTTAGGTACACCTATTTCTAAAGTACCTTCTGTTCTTCAGGATACCCGGACCATCGAGTATCTCCCAGACATGTCCAGACATGCCCGCCTAGTCTACCATATAACCTCTAGGTCTTATGTATGGGCGTAGACTTAGGTTGCCATAGCTCTATAACGTAGGGTTGTTACAGCAACCACGTGCTCGTCAATCGTCCTTGTGTAACCAAAAATCCTGAGAATTTCCTGGAAATCCTCTGAGAATGTTTCCACTGGAAGGTACGATAATAGTGTCCCTAAGGTAGGGTATTTATGTCTATGGTGACATGAAACAGGTCTCTATGGCAGGGTAATGTGACTCTCCTAGACAGGATAAACTCACCTGGCCTTCCAACCTATCCTTAGGCGGTAGCCGACCTAGTCACATTTCTTCCTCTACTTTGGTACCTTTATTTCTTAATTACCTTCTGTTCTAAGGGATACCCGGACCATCGGATATCTCTTGGACATGCTCTAGTATATCTGCCTGGTCTGCCGGTCGGCCTCTTGGTCTTATATATGGGCATAGACATAGGTTGCCCTAGCTGTATAGCATAGGGTCGTTACATGCTGCATGGTTTTCAGGAATATTGACCGTTGGTAGTTAGTAACTATGGTGAATTTTCTTACTATCAATATGTGGCTGAAACTGTATAATGCATCCACTATGGCTAGTCCTTCCTTGTCTGTTGTTTCGTACTTTAGTTGTAAATTAGCAAATTTTCAGCTGTAGAGCATTGCCAGTCTAGCCATGTTACAAGTAGGTCCTTGTCCTACCCAAGCTGCTAGTCCTATGTCTGATGCATCCGTTATCAGTCATATTGATTCCCCTGAATTTCGCATGGGTTGCATAACTGAGTGCTCCTTTACTAATTACTTAATATTGCTAAATCCTTGGTTGTGTGTTGGTATCCATACCCATTCTGCTCCTCCAGTTAGGTCTGTAAGTAGGGCCATTATAGTGACATGGTAAGGCAGGAACTGTGCTACCTAGTTCCATACTCCTAAAAACCATTGGAGTTTCTTTTTGTTTGTTGGTGTAGTCCATTCTTCCAGGGTCTGTATCTTTTCAGGGCCTGCATGTATTCCTTTATCATTGCTGATGTGGCCTAATATGTCAGTTTTTTTTACCGCTCGGACTGATTTCATATTACTCATATTGTATTGTGCCAGGCACAATTTTTCACATACCAAGTGTACATAGGTCATTTCTACTTCTTCTGTATCTGAGAATACTAGGATATCGTTAATGTATGCCTGTAACGTGTTCACGCCGAGGCGCTAGTCACGCTGCTGTGTACAATAGAAGCAGTGTCCTCTACCGGAGAGAAACAGCTGGAGGCTCGCTAAGGGAGGCTTTGGTGGTATACTAGGAGAATAAAGATAACCGTTCAACCGAGTATATTTAAAATACTGTCTGTCGAAGTCTGCCGTTTCCAGAGTGGAAAACGGTGGTCTTTATAAGTACATGTGTTTGAGTACAATCATGAATTCTCACTCATGTTCTTACTCAATCAAAGCAAAAAATAACCAAGTATCAACCGATACTTAAAACAAAATATAAAACAAACTAAGTATCAACTGATACTTAAAACAAAACATAAAACAAACTAAATAAACTAACCGAGCACCAGCTCCGGTTACAATGCCTATACCAAATCATATTAGTATTCTTCTACTAGGTTTTCTATTATTCGCATGAAGCAGGCAGGTATATTTTTGTCCCCTTATAGCATTTCCCTGCTTCTCACAGTTCTGAATGGTAATTTAAACACATTATTTTTCTCATCCTTAAGGTCTACTCTTGTTTGGAAATATTTATCTTGGAGGTCCAGTTTCTTTCAGTACCTTTTCCTTCCTACCACATTCAGGATAACTTGTTGCTTGGGTATTGAGAGGGGCCGGGTGTCCTTAATTGTCAGGTCATTGTGTCGCTTACGGTTGACTAGGGGTCTCATCCCTACTCTATCCTCTTTGGATTGTACAAATATAAGGGCTGCCACCTGGCTCATTGCGCCTCCACTGAAGGTTCGCTCGCCAACAATGCCAGGGATCTGGTTGCAACGCCGCCAGCCATTAATGGGACCCCTATTACCTGAGTATTTGGGCCGTATGCGAAGTGCCATTGGAAGGGATCAGAGCCTTCTCCCCATCAGGGAGATTAAGGAAGGAATAGGGAGAGCTTACTCAGGGGGTAAGGCCCCATCTCGATACACACGGGCCAGATCTAGTCCATCTACAAGTACTGTAGAAGGGTAGCGCCCCTCATCCGTCCCCATACACCCTCGCCATGCTGCCTTGCATGTCCGGCGTCATTCAATTCAAGGGACCCCCTGCTATCCCCAGGGCCAAGTGACAGAATAGTGGCTGTACGGTGCCCGCGAGGGGCGCACATCAGGGGACACCCCGTGGGGCCCTCCACAAGGACAGCTATTTATTCTGGTATTCTCTGCTCAAGCGAGTGATATGGGATGATGGTGACCAGATGGAATCCGGTCAACATGTATTTGACCCATCAAATCATATTTATTATCCTTGGGGAAGAGCAACCGTCGGCGACATCCCTTCTCCAATCAGAACTGCCCCAAACGTTCAACCGCATCTACCCCCTAGCACCACATAACTACGCCAGCACCCCGCGCACTGAACAACTAGAATTGATCAATAATCCCACATATATTGCGACGCTACTATATCCATGCTTGTGAGACTACCATTCACTCGCCCTCTGATAAAGAATTATCATAGTATGCCTGTGACAGTACCAGCCATCAGGTATGGCGGATCTATGTTGGAAATAAGGAGAGGTCCACCCTAATGGCGCAGGAAAGGGTAACGATTGCGGAAACAATGAGTGCCGTTTGAATCCTACTCTCCCACAGAGGGTGGATAATAGCCACAGTATTTACCCTTTGGAGCGGAGGCATAGCATTATGACTGGGGCCGCGGGCCGTCGACCTTGTGTTTCGTCATTGGAGATAGCGGGGCCCTGTGTGGGTAGCGTCTGTGACCCCCAGTGGTCAGGGCTATGTTGAGGTCCATGTCTTTCATCCAGCGTGCTGTAGGAGAGGGTCTGCCGACCCCTGCTATCGCGTAGTGTCCCCGATACCTGCTGTGCCAGTGCATTCTGTCCGGTCGCATCTCCCCACGTGGCACGCGAAACCAATATACAGATGACCGGTGTAACGAGAATCCAAAATACAATTCTCTACGGGCGGGACGAGAGGAGGCATGAACCATGAGATGGCGGAGTAGGAATATGGACGAAACTAGTGTCCATCTCCCGGAAGCATCAGGGAGGGGCCGATCGTGTAGGGAGTGAACCACGTCTTTAGTCTCCGGAAATGCTTGTTGATGGTTCAAGGTGTATCAGGGATGGTGGAACAGGCTAGGGCAAAGTAATGCTCAATGCACCCCTACAGCGGGGGGCGAAAATACGTTTCACATTTTTAGTAGGCCCCAACACCAAGAAAATGTGAATGTATTTTCGCCCCCCATTGTACCGGCCACTCCGGGGATGGTATTATCTCTAGCTACTCGGGGAGAGTTCGACAGACCTTTTCCTTTATTATAACATAACGTCGATTGGTCCTATTCTTTCTCTTTTGCCCATTGAGCTTTCTATACTAAATCCCTGTTTGGTATGCCACTCTTATGCCATAAAAGTAGTTTTTATGGCATAAATTTCTCCATCTAAAACTTTTATATTGAGGAGCTGTTTGGTGTGGTCCAAAAATACAACATATTTCTCCTGGCAAGATATTTTTTTTATTCTATGCTTTTCAATCAGGGTTTAGGTAGATTGTAACCAGTACGGGTACTTGGTTATGTTTTACATTTTGTTTTATGAGTCAGTTTTGAGTATCATTTGATACTCAGGGTGTTTTATGTTTTATTTTAGGTATCATTTAATACTTGCATGGTTTGTTACAGGTATCAGTTGATACCTATGGTTATGCCTTACATAAGGCAAGGACATATATTTAAAGACCAAAGAAGTCTGGTCTAGGAACAGCAGACTTCAACAGACAGTATTCAGAATATACTCAGTTGAACTGTTACTTCTTTATTGCAATTTTAAAGACTCTACCTTGTTAGAACTACCTTGAAGCCTCCATTAGGTACTTTACTCAGTTACTACTCTGGTACTAGAATATCTATCAACAACCTTTGTTGAGTACCTAGCTGAGCCTCCAGCCCAGATAGGTTATATAGATAGTATAACCAGAGCTGGTACTTGGTTAGTTTAGTTTGTTTCATATTTTGTTTTAAGTATCAGTTGATACTTAGTTTGTTTTATGTTTTGTTTTAAGTATCGGTTGATACTTAGTTTGTTCTATGTTTTGTTTTAAGTATTGGTTGATACTTGGATATTTTTATAGTTTGATTGAGTAAGAACATGAGTGAGAATTCATGATCATACTCAAACACTGGTACTTAAAAAGACTGCCGATTTCCACTCTGGAAACGGCAGACTTTGACAGATAGTATTCTAATATACTCAGTTGAACCGTTACCTTTATTTTCCTAGTACACTACTGAAGCCTCTTTTAGTGAGCCTAGAGCCGTTACTGTCTGGCAGATTAGCGCTCAACTCCTATTGTAATCAACAGTGTGACTACTGCCTCAGAGTGAACAGGTTATATGTTTTTAACCTTAATGAGTAGTTAAGATATAACAAATCAGGGACTGATCAACCCACGAGGATTTAGTAACAAATAAGACTAGCAGGAGTGGCAGGCTAAGAAGGTCGGCTCCTGGATTATGATAAGTGTCACATAGATCTACTTGTGACTCAAAGTGGGTGTGAAATCTAACAAGAATGCCTGACCTAAAGAAAGAAAAAGAAACCACAGACAGGTACGACCCCTGGAGAATTCCTGGAGTCACCAGGAGAAGAATGCAAACTACTAATACAACAGTGGTCACCACCTCCACCAAGCAGCTCATTAGAAGACGAAGACAGTATGTACAGCTGCAGCACCCCTGTACCCTAGCCCAATGTACCTAGAGAAGAAACTAGTTCAAAACCCAAGATAAAAATCCCGCTACCTAAGACATTCTTGTGGAGAGGAGAAGACCTAAAACCGGAAGCATTCGAGTGATGGCATACAAGCGTACTATTGTACCAGTCTGTATGCAGAATAGACATAAAAGACTATGGATCAGGAATCTACTGTACAGCATTTTGTAAGGACGATACCACAGAAGCCTATCAGTAATGCATAAAGACATACCATGAATCAGATCAGGTCAGAGCCATAATGATAGCCAGTTACCTTTGAGATTGATTCCAGTCATCTGAGAACAAGAACGAGTTGTTCGAAAGGTTCAATGCAATACACCTAGTACGAGGAAATAAAGTTGATGAAATTACAAAAACAGCCAGGAAACTCCTCATGTACTACAATCGACTACCACTGATATGGTGTCAGCATATTCCCTTAAGAAATGATTTCATGAAACCATGCACAACAAACAATGGCAAATGGTGGAACCACATGAAGCAGCAACCAATGACATTTATGCAATAATCAACAGAGTGGAAAGATAGAATGCTATTTTATAGGATACAGATACCTACAAGACACATCAGCTCAGAAAAGGGAAAGAGCAGCATATAGCCCTACTGAGAACTCAAGAAAAAGGAAAACTACAATGCCAAAGAATATCCAGTAACAATGATAGCAAAAGGAAAACAATAAATACTACGAATGTAGAAAAATAGGCCACTATGCCAAGGACTGTTATATTTGAAAATCTAAAGGCAGACCTATAAAAAAGGAAGTCACCACTAACTCGAACCTCCTTGAGGAAGAAGAAGAAGGCCAATTCAAGGATATCACCATCAACTCGCTAACAGCAACAATTAACTGTTATAAGACCACCTCGGTAACCATGAAAATAACTCCCTTCTAATCGCTAGAAGGTAGAGTAGATATAAATGGCTTTCCAGTAAGAGTCCTATTCGATACATGAACAATAGGATTTGACATCCTGAGAAATATCTTTATTACCATGTCTGGCATTAAAACCCAACCCAGGAAATAACAGATAACATTAAACATGGCCATGAAAGAATCAGGATCAACGAGCCATAGTCAGGCAAGCACTTGCAGTTGTTAGGTGGCAGCCAATTCTAAGTCGAGCGAATTGAAACTGGGGCCAATAAGGTTTCTCGGAGAGTGGTCAAGAAAGCTCGTAATAAAAGTAGGTATCAAAGTATAACGAATATATTGATAAGATCTCTTCTCCGTTCGCTGATGATTCTGAAAGCTAAGGATTTTTTTTTTTTTTTGTTTTGACTCATTGATTATTTGTTTAGGGTACAAAAAACATATGGAGCGCTAGCTATGACGACAAAAAACCCATATCCCTCCTCTCGCCACAGGAAAAAGCCAACCCCCCAAGCCCCTCTGGTATGGAGCCAACCGCACATCTTGCCTC
>LN890949.1:466087-482211 GCA_900010015.1 Tuber aestivum
AATGAATTTGCTATGATTTTCTTGCAAACAAAATTCAAATAATGTGTTAGAAGTACCTTCATAGGTGATTCAAGAGATTGAATAAGTCATATAGGCTTATACTGAATAGTTATTACTATTGCTTATTATCTTTTTTCAATGTTATAATATCTAGCAGATCCTAATAGAAAGTAAGTAAATTACATACAAATTTGAAGTATTTATACTAGTATAACTCACTTCTATGATCACCTATCACTTTGATCTTTTAAAATCTACTTAAAATTTTCTATTAATACAAGAACCCCAGTTTTTAAAATGTGGGAACAGGTATTTCAGATTATATGCATGTATTATAATTAGTAGTAGAAGAGTAGATTAAGAACTAGATGTCTTTATTATATATCTAAATAATTAGTACCAATAATCATGACAGCTTGAAATTTTGCTATTATATGTACTCTAATTAGGAGATTAAGATATAATCCTAAGAGTTTGATTAAATACTAGTTTCCTATTGGATTATAGTATAATTAAAATACTATAATTATTCTGAATAACTCTTATAATGATTAATATAATCATATCATTCTAATTAAATATTGATATAGATTAGCTAACATACTCACAAAATCTATGGAAGACTATTAGTAAGTATTTAGATAGTCCAACGATTTCATTTTCGTAATCCTGTAATTGTACAATTGTAACTGGAACTGTAGTTCAGTCTGTTCGCTTCAGGGATTTGTTTTAGGTTTTGTTTTACTTGTAGTTTTGAGTATCTTTTGATACTTAGTTTGTTTTACTAGTGGTTTTGAGTATCTTTTGATACTTAGTTTGTTTTACTTGTCGTTTTGAGTATCCTTTGATACTTAATTGTTTTATTTATGGGTTTGAGTAAGGAGCAATTAGGAGATTGCCCATGCAGGACATGAACGAAATCTGGTATTTAAAGACTACTGATTCCCTCAAAGGAATAGCAGACTTCGACGGATAGTATTTCTAATATACTTGGTTGAATAGTTATCTCTTCAAGTCCCTATTACCTTTTATCTTTCTCTCAAAGCCTCCCTTAGCGCAGTACGCTCATAGGTTGTAGATCAACTGGTGTGCTACTCCTATTGTACTCAGAAGCGTAACTAGCACCCCAGTACGACTCGGAACACGTTATAGGAGCCCTATGAGATGTTAGAGGGCACTGGCCTGCAAGCTATATAGGATTTCCACCACCAGTAGACCCATAAACCGAGAGAGCATAGGGTTGAAGGAGAACCAAACTAGGAAAATAAAAGAGGACATTAGCAAACCAGGTCAGTCATTAGAGAAGAGGGGAGTGAGGTAATAACCCTGCATAATAGAGCTATGGTAACTTATATCTATATCCATACATAAGACCGAGAGGTTATATGGTAGAATAGCGGGGCATACTAGAGTATGTCCGAGGGATATCCGATGGTCCGGGTATCACATAGAACAGAAGGTACTTAAGGAATAGGTCAACTTAGCTAGAGGAGTAGTGTGACTTTGACCATTCTGGCCTAAGCATAGGTCGAAAGGCCCGGTGAGTTTACTCTGCCTAGGGGAGTCAGGTAACCCTACCATGGCAACCAGTTTCGTGTCACCATGGACATACTTACCCTACCTCTGGAACACTATTACTCTACCTTCCATCAGAAAAGTTCTCGGAGGAATTTGAGGAAATATTACGATTATTTATTACGTAAGGACCATCAATGTGTTACACATATGAACGCACAGACCTCCCCCGCGCACAGACCTCCTCAAAAGGGCGAAAAATCCAGGGCCAGCACGACCCTCCGGCCGTGCCATTGGGCCCGCACACAGTAACAGTGTTACCGGAATTTGGTGTCCCGACAGTATAAACAGGTAGAAGCGAAGCATGCTCATAACACCTGATATGTCATCGCCATCAGCCCGACCGAAAGGTGTTCGCAGGAGATATAAAGGGTGACCATAGTCCGTATCTGAAAACTTGAACGGAGTCAATCGGACAGGTAACCATGGAGCTACTAGCTAAGTGACAGTTACTACCGGAGATATGGACAGAAAGTATTAGGACATAATCATCAATAGTCGAATGAGTTATCGGGACGTGCCCTTATGGATGAGGCATGGGGCCCAGTCTAGTGCTCGCATAGTATGGAGCCAACCAGAGGTCAGTCTATGGTTGGGAGACTTTCCTAACAGGTTGACTAGTTTGATAGTCGCAGAAAGTCATCCAAGTCAATGCAGTTGAGTTGAGAAGTCAACACCCGATTGATAAGTATCTCGATGGAGTTGGTCACTGCAGTCAGGATAAGGAGGGTGGGGAGTTGGCTCGAAGCGAGACCACGCGTTCGTACTTAAACATCCAAGATGAAAGGAATGGTGCGTTTTCGCCGGAGAGGTTTGAAACATCCAGGTAGAAACATGACAGCGCACAGAGTCCGTAGTCAGAGCAAGACACAAAGTTTATCAGAGTCAAACAGATTCCTGTTACGATAGTAAGGAGCAGGATTTTGAGATGGTACATTGTTTGGTAATAGATAGATGTAACCCATGACCACCCAGAAGCAGAATATAAATATCGAGGTGCCTCTATAGTTTTTAGACATCCTCCATCTCCGCTACACCTCCGGCAATTAAAAACTCAACACTGCGGTTTTTATCGTGAGTTTTTTGTTTCATCGCAAAACTTTCTCCACTCTCCCGCCCACTCCTGCCTTTAGCCTCGGCCTAGGGGAGTCTGGCTCTTCTCTCCTCTCCCACCTAGGGTATTGACTTAGGTCCACCGCCGAAGGGCGCTCTCCCTCCCTGGGGGTTGGTCGGTCAGAGGCCCTCCTTGACTGGCTGGCAGGTGGTGGGATCTCTTCCACTACATTGATGCTATCTCTCCCAGAACAACGGACTACATGAGAGACGTGGTAAAACACCTGCTCTGCTTTGCCTAGGCGGCCATTGATGATCTTCCTTACTCCCACTTTCCCCGCCCCCTGCGCGTGGTGGGGAGTCCTCTCCTCCTCTTGAGTTGGCCTTGCTTAGCCTTCTCACGGTCGGCAACTCCTTAACCACTATCGTCAGATGGCCAGGACTACAGTTCAGGTAGGGGAGAACAGCCAACAGGCTACGGTCGATCTCCCCATTCTCTTGTTCCCCTAAGAGGCTGCCTACTCAGACACGAACGCGATTCCGATAGACATTGTTTAAGGTCTTTGGGTCTACTCCTCTGCTCTCCTCGCTCTACGGTCGGATCGGCTGGCACCCTACTGCTGCACCTTCTCATCCCCCCAGTTATCGCCCACGGCCGGCTGGTCTCCTCCTTCCCTCCATGGTATTGCACTGTCTCCTTGAAGTGGGTCTGGGAGGGCCCCATATCTTAGCGCACTTCGGGCGTCGCTTCCCGCTCGGATGAGTGGACTCACCCTTTGGGGCTCTACGTGGCTTGCTACTAACCTTTCTTTTGTTTTTTGGGATTTCTCAGAGGGTTTTCCTGGCCCTTCCTGCTCTCTTCTTAGTTAGGATTTTCTTGTTCGTCCATCTAGCTGGGCTTGGGTTTCTTTTCTTTGCGGCGAGATGTGCGGTTGGCTCCATACCAGAGGGGGTTGGGGGGTTGGCTTTTTCCTGTGGCGAGAGGAGGGATATGGGATTTTTGTTGTCATAGCTAGTGCTCCATACGTTTTTTGTACCCTAAACAAATAATCAATGAGTAAAACCAAAAAAAACCAAAAAAAGTCTATAGTGTTTAGACATCCTCTGTCTCCGCTACACCTCCAGCGATTGCAAACTCAACACCATGGTATCTATCGTGGCTTTCATCGTTCAGCACCACCACCCCCCCCCCATCTCTCTCCATCTAGCCTCAGCTATAGGAGGTGGGCTCGCTTCCCCTCTCCCTTGGGGTCCTGATTTATTTCTTGATTCCCTCGGCTCCATCCCTGGTTGAGGCGTCTCATCTTCGTGATGTGTCCCCTCTTCCTAGCCGGCCTCGCTTAGGCACTGGCACTGTCGGCAACCCCCTTTTCTACCTTCCACAGACGGCCGGGATAACAGTTGCAGTAGGAGAGAACAGCTTACAGGCTACGGTCGATCTCTCCATTCTCTTGCCCCTGTAAGAGGCTGCCTAGTCGGACACGAACGCGGTTACCGATAGTTGTCGCTCACAGAATTCGGTCTACCCCTCCTCTATTCTTTAGGGCTTTTTTGGCTGGCAGGTGGTGGAATCCCTTCTACTACAGTGACGCGATCTCTCTCAGAACAAGGGACGACATGAGAGACACGGTAAAACACCTGCTTTGCTTAGCACCCCTCTCCAGGGTTGGATTGGCTGGCACCTTACTGCCACCTCCTCTCAAGCTGGCACCTTACTACCACAATCGTCGATTGTCCCGGGGGACACATGGTCACTGACATGGCTGCCACACACCTGCTCTCCTGACTTCTCAGTTGCTGTAACGGGGGCTCCCTCAGGAAGATAGATCACAAGAATACGACCGCACCAAACTTTGAGTCTCTCGAACAAGAGCTCTTGCAAAATTGTAAAGAATAAAAGTAACGGTAAAACTTAATATCGTTAAGCTCAGGCTTCTCTCAATTAAAGTCTCTCGAGAGGATGTTGATTGTGTCGGGGTAGGAGAGTTCTCGTATAATCTTTAAGTAGTCAGACTTATACCAAAAACTCCCCCATCAGGTTACCCCGACCAACATGAGTATGCCCTTTTTCGTAAGGGTTGCTCCGGCACGATTACCGTATCCCCGAAGGGCCTAAGGTGTCAGCGCACTCTAGTAGAAATCTCCCATATGCACATCAGTCCTGCGAGGTGTTTACCAATACACCTGCCGAAGTGAAAACTTCTGCACATCGGTGCCTCGTCAGTGGCTAACTGTCGAGCCACCTGGGAACGCTAACTAAATGACTCTCTACCCATGAGCAATGATCTATGCAAGCGCTTGTAGACATCATGTGTCTTCCGGTTAAGTTCTATCTTTCTTGATTGCGAACTTACGGGGTCTACGACGCTCTCACGTAGAGCTGTGTCGGTGGCGGGACCCATGGGCACTACCCACGGTCCCTTACCTCCCACACACCACTCACCGTGATAAGTATCATGCTATTAGAGTCTTCCAACAACCCATAAAGAGCCTACGGCAAAGGGGCACGTATAGACATGATTGGCGTAAAACCTTCCTCGATGTCTCCGGCACTACCCGGGACAGCTCGAGGGACCCTTCCGGATAGCTCACGCTAACTCCGTCAGTTATGCTCCGTTTTGCTCCGTTCTTTTTGGAGAAGGTACTTGACCTTCTCACCTTGCCCCCTTATATATTCTGCGAACAGCTTCCGGTCGGACGGACGGCAGCGACATATACAGTGTTATGAACATGTCTTCATTGATTCCATTTAACTAGAAATACGACAACTCCACCCGTTTAGGCCCATGACGCCCGGGGCGAACCCTGGGGCCGCAGGTACCTGTGAGGAATAATCCTGCCAAGTTACAGCATGTTCGGAGCACTCTAGCTCCTCCCATAGTCTTCCGATCAATGTGCAAACAGGTGCCCGTCGATCGTCATTGTGTAACAAACAATCCTAACATTACACGGAATCTTTCCGAGAATGTTTCCGACGGAAGGTAGGGTAATAGTGTCCCAAAGGTAGGGTAAGTGTGTCCATGGTGACACGAAACTGGTCCCCATGGTAGGGTAATGTGACTTACCTGGACAGGGTAAACTCACCCGGCCTTCCGCCCTTTCCTTGGGACGAAGCCGATGTGGTCACGTTACTTCCACTACTTAGGTACACCTCTATCTGAAGTACCTTCTGTTCTTCGGGATACCCGGACCAACGGATATCTCCTGGACATGCTCAGGCATGCCCGCCTAGTCTACCATATAACCTCTAGGTCTTATGTATGGGCGTAGACTTAGGTTGCCATAGCTCTATTACGTAGGGTCGTTACATCACTCCCCTCTTCTCCAAGGACCGCCCCGGTCCGCTAACGTCGTCTTGCATTTCCCCGGTTCGGCTGTCCCTCAACCCTATGGTCTCTGGGTTTATGGGGGCACCGATGGTGGAAATCTTTCATGGCTTTTAAGCCAGTGCCCTCTAGTATCTCATATGGCTCCCACGAGTTCTCCTCTGTGCCATAGCCTTCCCATGAAACTAGGTACTGCACAAAGCGATTAGGAAAGTTCGCTTTCATATTACCGTACCATCGACTATCTACAACTGCCTCGATAACATAGCTGGGCTTGTTATCCACTATCTCGGGGACTGGGACTTCCTTAGTCCGTTTACCACTTGGGTCCTCACGATAGGGTTCTAAGAGTCCGACATTGAATACGGGGTGTATTGACCAGCGGGCAGGCAATTGGAGTTCATAAGCACGGTTACCCACCTTACGCTTGACCACAAAGGGTCCAAACATTCGGTGGTCCAACTTCTCCATAGGTCGCTTAGTGCGGATGTTCTTTCGATTTAGCATCACGCGGTCAGCCCTTTTTGCCCTGCCATTGGTCACATCTTCTACCGTTGTGTATTCCGGTGATGGCAACCTTTTCAGGTCATGCCATTTCCGCTGTCTCTCTTGAGCTCGCTTAAGCGTATCTCGGACTTCTTGCCAGACACCTTCCCAGTTCTTTACCAATAGTTCACTACTGGGATGAACACCTTGTTGCTCTGAGACCGCACCTGACCAGTTGGTCCGTGGGTTAAAGCCATAGTTAATCTCAAATGGAGATAACTTTGTTGACTCAGAGGGGGATGTGTTGTATGCGTACTCTGCTAAAGGTAGTAGCGACGCCCAATCATCCTGTTGATATGAACAATAATTTCTTAAGTATTGTTCCAAGGTCTGGTTCACCCGCTCAGTCTGTCCATCAGTCTCTGGGTGGAAAGCGGTCGATAACCGTAGTTTCAATTGCAACTGTTGCATTAGGCTCATCCAAAACTTGGATGTGAACCGACTATCTCGGTCAGAGATAATAGATTCTGGGAGCCCATGGAGTCACCAAACTTCCTTCAGGAATATCAGGGCCATATCCTTTATAGGGATTTCTGTGGCCAGAGGTATGAAATGTGCCATCTTTGAGAATCTATCCACGATTACCCAAATTTTGGTATACCCCTCTGATTCCGGTAGTGCTACTATGAAGTCCATTGAGATATCCGTCCAGGGTCTCAAGGGTACACCAACAGGTTCTAACAAGCCAAACTTCTTATGCTTAACGGATTTGTTCCGTTGACAGGCATCACATGTACGGACATACTCCGAAATGCTCTCATCCATCTTAGGCCAGAAGAAGCTAGCCCTAACCCTGCCTACCGTCTTGTATGTCCCAAAGTGTCCCGCGATACGGGAGTCATGTTCGGCTTCCATGATCTTATCCTTCAGATCTTGTGAGTTGGGAACGTACCACCTGTTCTTGTATAAGAGTAGATCTCTTCATACAACAAGGGCCTTCGACAGGAAGGCATCTCTTTCTATCGTCAAATTGCGGTCGACACCTTTGTCTCCCGCTAACACAGCCTTTAAGTCCCTCATATAGAAGGGATCCTGTTTCGCAGCAGTGCGTAACGCATCCAAGAATGCATTTTGCAACCGGTAGCCTTGACAGGCAGCCAACGCATGAGGACGTAAGAGGTCTCGCTCTTGCCCAATAACCCATTGTCTGGGGCGAAAAAACTGCTTTGGTGTGTGTGACAGAGAATTACTCCCCCCTTCAGGGCGCTGGTCTCCACGCCTCGACAGTGCATCGGCCTTTGTATTCAGCCTCCCTTCACGGTAAACAACCTTGAAATTGAAGGGTTGCAGGAATTCTGCCCAGCGATGTTGACGGCGGTTGAGGGTCTTTGTACTATTGAAGTACTCCAAATTCTTGTGATCGGTATAAACCGCGATCTCACCCTCTACCGACCTAAACAGATGCTCCCATTCCTTGAACGCTGCCACTATGGCAGTCATTTCTTTGTCATGTACATCGTAATTGATCTCCGCTGGGTGGAACTTCCTACTATGAAAGGCCACCGGGTGCCACTTCTCATCTTCACAGAACTGAGAGAGTACGGCACCTAATGCAAAGTCACTCGTATCTGTCTCCAACTTAGTTTGGTGGACAGGATCGAAGTGTGCTAAAATTGGCCCCGAGGTAAAGGCTGTCTTCAAATCATTGAAAGCCGTTTCACAAGCAGGGGTCCAATCAAATTGGACATCCTTCTTAGTGAGGTCCGTCAAAGGTTTCGCTATCTTGCTAAACCCTTCTATGAACCTTCTATAGAAGTTGGCGAAGCCCATAAAGCTTTGGACTCCGACGACGCTAGTTGGTGGTTTCCAATCCAAGATGGTATCCACCTTCTTCGTTGTCATGGATATCTCCTTTCCGGATATCCTATAACCTAGGAACTCAACTTCGCTTTTATGGAAGAAGGACTTTTTTATGTTGACACATAGTCGATGCTTCCTTAACCTTTCCATCACTCGCCTAACCAGAGAGACATGTTCCTCTATAGTCTCTGAGTAAATCAGGATATCGTCCATGTAGGCGACGACTCCTTCACCCAGCATATCTCGAAATATGTCATTTATCATACTCTGGAACGTGGCAGGGGCGTTACATAACCCAAAGGGCATCACCAAAAATTGGTGTAGTCCCTCTTCACTGCGGAAAGCTGTAAGTTCCTTATGCGAGTGAGTATTACCCTTAGCCTTTGCGGCCATTCGGATTCCCCAATACCCCTTCTTCAGGTCCATCAAGCTATATACCGTAGCTTTTGAGAGCCTGCCTCGCAATTCATTCATTAACGGGAGAGGATATCTATTCTTCACCTTGATCTTGTTTAGTCCTCGATAGTCTATTACTAGTCTTAGTGTACCATCTGGTTTTGGCACAAAAAGTATAGGCGCCGAGGACGAGGAAGTAGATCTTTCTATCTTCCCAGTACGTAACATTTCACTTATGAATTCACGGAGCGCTGTCCGTTCCTTCACCGATATCGGATAGATCGGTCCAAAAGGAGGAGTACTTCCCGGAATTAGATCAATTCTATGATCATACTTCGTATGTTCCGGTAATTCGTCTATCCTCTCTTGACTAAAGATGTCCTCAAAGTGCTTATACTCTGGTAGAAGTCGGACTGTGACATCTTCACCTTGGTCATCCGAGAACTGTACTGTCCCTAAAAAGTATACGTTTTCGGGATCTTCTGCCAACAGTTCTTCATCGGTCATATAAACTAACCGCCTCTGCTTTGTCAGGCAATTTGCCTTACAAAAATCTGAGCGGCAGGTCAGTGATCCTACTTTCCAATCGATGTCTGGGTTGTGGTCTTTCAACCACGACATAGGTAAGTAGCCATCGACACGAGTGTCGGCTATCTCTGCTACCTCAAAGCGCATACCATTTACGTGATTGCCTATCTTTAAATCCAATGACTTAGTATAATGTAAACCTGATCCTGGTATGTGGTTACCGCTAGCATCCTTTATTGGAGTATGAATCCTTCATCGCACACAAGGAGCTTGTGTGTGTTTGACCCATTTGCTACTTAGCACGGGTCCCGTAGCTCCACTGTCTAACAACAATAGCGCTTCGGTACTCACTTGTCTACACCCTATGCGCCAGTCTAATGTCACTCGTAAGTGAATGGACTTGCTATGCTTGGGTGGACTAGAGCGCCTCGCTCTTTTACTTTGTCTCGTGGTACTCATTCTTGATAGTCTCTTGCCTTTCGACACAAGAGCGGCTACAACGGGTCGGTAAACGTTTTCAAGAATAGTCTAAATCGATGAACGGAATTGGAGTGCTGTTTACTATCACGCCAGCATGATTTCAGGTACTGAACCCTCCTCAGGTAAACTTGAAAGATAACCTTTTATTCAAGACTAATAACCTGAACCAATTGCAAAGTACAAGACAACCGAACCATATAAGACCAGAAAATACATTTGCTCTCCGGAGACGTTCAGTCAACCGGTGCCAAACAGGGCATCTTTGTGCCCCATCCGAATGTCGCGCGGTTCCCATTTTCCGAAGCGACCCCTCGGAGCAGAATGCTCATTCAAAGAAAAACCTGAAAGTACTTTCCCCGAAAATATCCCATATGAAATAATTCAATCAAAGGAAATAACAAAACCCAAGAACCAAAAGAAAAAACCCAAAATACCGCGCGTGCCCCACATCTACCTGACCAAGTAGTTCCCTGACACTCCTGTGTAGAAAACTTGTCAGAACTGAAGGATTGATATGCGCAGATGGGTTCTTACCTTAATTTGTTCCACTTGAGTGGCCTTTTAATCCCTTCAAGACCTTCATAGATCTAAAGAAATTAGCTTAAGATATTCCTTCACAGGATTAGGTTCTTACCTAGTTCATCACCCATATCAACCTCCATAATGGTAGGTGAGGGTTTGCGAGCTTCCAAAAGTTTCGGGCCAGATGGCGGCGGTCGAGACGCTTCGATGCGCTTAAGTCGCTTATTGCCACCGGTAGAGGATTCCGCCTTTGGTCGTGATCGTTTCACTCCCGCGGTATTCCTCACAGCATGTACGACAGGGGAGGTCACCGAACACTGTCTCCAGAAGTGTCCTTCTGTCCCACACTTAGTGCACTGCTTGTCTTTGCGTCGTTTATCAGTCAGGGTCTGAGGGATGTCCTTATGAGCAATTGCATACTCAGACATCCCTGCCTGTCTTCCGGCGCCAACATTAGCGGTCTTCCGCGTTTTGTTGTCCTTCCAACCCGAACCTTTCTCCCTTTTCTTAAACCTTCCAGTGGGTTTAGAAGATTCCTTCTCACGCTTCTCTCGAGGTTTCGTAGATTTTTCATCTCGGAGATGTCCGAATCGCTTGTCGTCCTCAAGATTGTGTCCAACCTGTCATATCAGAGCGAGGTAATCGTTGAGGCCTTCGGGGTGGGGTGTCTTCAACGCCCCGGCTTTCCGAAGTTCTGGCGTGATCCCAGCCCTAACCTTATCCTTAACCTGTTGGTGGTCTGTGTAGTTCAGCTTGTACATCAGATCAATGATCCTATCCAGGTAAGGGGCACTCATGTGGGGTGCCATCAGCAAGTTATTCCATTCGAGAAGGTTCGTATCCCGGTTCACGTTGTCACCTCCGTGACTCTGCTCTAACCGTTCACGGAAACCCTTCCATGTCCGGAGCGGACCGTTCTTGTTGAATTGCATGCCCGCTTTCTTCGCAGCTTCACGGTTGATGTGGGCGTGTATGCCCAGGTACCAGTTGCGGGCTTGGTCTTCGAGAAGAGGTATAACCAAGTTGATCTTATCCATGTCCGTCAGACGGCAATCGGAAAAGTATTCAAACTTGACTTCGACCAAGGTCAGAAAACTAGCCAGCTGAGAAATGACTGCCTTAAATGTGGGAATGCCACTTAGCTTCTCCAGCTTCCTGCGTCTTGACTTTGACGAGGAACGAGATTGGTCTTGCAACCGTTCTCGTAGTGCTTCTGCCCGCCGGTGGTATTTATGCTTCTTCCCATCACTCCAGCCATTACGACGTGGTCCTTAAAAAGGGTGTCATATCGGGTAGGGAATCGGCGTCATCATCAGAGCTGTCATCAGGGTCGGAGTCACCTGGGTCCCCTCCGCCAGCCGCAAAAAATCCACCGCCGGGAGGTAGATTACCACCCCCGCTCCCTCGAGCGTTTCCGCCAAAGGTTTCCCTTGGTCTCTCATAACCATCAAACCGCTCATCTCGACCACCACGATTCCCGTCATCCGGAGGACCACCTCCCGACGGTACATCTGGTGGCATTGAGCCTGCGGGCTGGTTACTTCCCGACGGTACCGGGTTTGGCGCAGCCTGCGACACCTTTAACCATTCAGCAAAAGCTGGACAGGTCTCTGGGCGTATCGGGGGTCCTAGATGCCCCCTGGTTCCACAGTACCCACAGATCGGTTCTTCCCTTTCCTTTCCCTTATCTCGTCTTGTCTCCCTCGGTGGTCCTCCTGGTACCTCCGTAGGTGGTGGGTGACAAAAGAAATCATGCCGTCCTCCCCAACCGGGACAGGAGGGATGACAGTAAGGACCTCTAACAGCTGGTGCCGGCGCCCCGAACCCCGAAAATCCGGCATAGCCCGAAGGTTTAACAGGTGCAGTTGGTATGTTGACCTGTGGCGGACTGGGGTGCTGGGGTGTCGCCACTTGAGGGACTGGTGTGCCTTGAGAGGCAGTAGTGGGACGTGGGTTCCCTCGTCTAGGGTTGTTGAACCTTTCTATGGTTCTCTCAACGCGTTCCGCAAGACCTGGCGATCCTGGTCGCATGAGAGGCCAAGGAGCTTTAACCGGGACTAAACTCGGCGTAGCTGCCGGGGTCGGATTATACGTGAAAGGTCCTTGTTCGAAAGGTCCTTCAGGAGGAGGAGGGACTTGTAGCAATACTGGTGATGGTACTGGTGTCACCGTAATGGTTGGAGATGGTTCTCGTATGGGTCTTGATGGCTGTGGCGAAACTCTTCGTGGCGCTTGTGGGCGAGAAGTCCCGATAGGACTTACCGAGTGGCTTCGAGCTATCGAAGCAGAGAGGGAACGAGAGGAGGCGCGAGCGAACGAGTTTGCCACTTCGGATTCTGGATCCTTTAGGCTCTCCACAATTCGTAGACCTAACGGGCTCAACTGAGGCCGATACCTCTCGTTTCTCGCGTAGAGAGTTAGCTGCTGAGTGCAATCCTCAGGTCTCTCTTTGATCAGTTTCACCGCAGGGACAGCCTCAATCATCAGGACATCATTGTCCTCATCTATCTTGTACCCCTCTTCCGCTGCCTTCTCGAACGCTGCCATCCGTATCCTCATTGTTTCTTGGTTCCTCAACAGGACCAAAAACGCCTCCTGTTGCCTCTTCATCCATCCAACTGACGAATCTATGATTTGTTTCCGGAACACCTTCTGTGTCTTTCTGTTCCAATTATGTAGTTCCCCTTTGGCCCTTGTGATCTCCTGCATCACTTCCCGTAGGATGCAGGGCTCGACGAAGTCGTGCGTAAATTTCACGATAGTCAATTCTTCGCCTTCGGGGTTGTCCTTGAGGACACCCTGTGCGACGGGGATGACATTGGTAAACGACAGTGCGGCGATGCCGGGGTCCGGTAGGACCAGATCTCGACACTCATTGGGGAGTTCGATGGGAGCAGCCTTGATCAGCAGGTTAGCTGCCTCCCCGAGTCCTCGTGTGTGTGCGATGATAGAAGCCCTAAAAATGGCAGCCTCTAATAGATTCTCGTTGAGATCCAGGCTGCTGTCAGAACTCGACTTTTCTTCGTCGACCGTCAGGGCCAATGCTTGCGTGGCCATCGTGGTCGGTCAACGTCGGTTCCAAACCAAACAAAATGAGGAGGAGAGTTAAGGGAGAAGCTCGCTTAACGATATACTGTAACAGGGGCTCCCTCAGGAAGATGGATCGCAAGGATGCGACCGCACCAAACTTCGAGTCTCTCGAACAAAAGCTCTTGCAAAATCATAAACAATAAAAGTAACGGTAAAACTTAATATCGTTAAGCTCAGGCTTCTCTCAATTAAAGTCTCTCGAGAGGATGTTGATTGTGTCGGGGTAGGAGAGTTCTCATATAATCTTTAAGTAGTCAGACTTATACCAAAAACTCCCCCATCAGGTTACCCCGACCAACATGAGTATGCCCTTTTTCGTAAGGGTTGCTCCGGCACCATTACCGTATTCCCGAAGGGCCTAAGGTATCAGCGCACTCTAGTAGAAATCTCCCATATGCACGTCAGTCCTGCGAGGTGTTTACCAATACACCTGCCGAAGTGAAAACTTCTGCACATCGGTGCCTCGTCAGTGGCTAACTGTCGAGCCACCTGGGAACGCTAACTAAATGACTCTCTACCCATAAGCAGTGATCTATGCAAGCGCTTGTCGACATCATGTGTCTTCCGGTTAAGTTCTATCTTTCTTGATTGCGAACTTACGGGGTCTACGACGCTCCCACGTAGAGCTGTGTCGGTGGCGGGACCCATGGGTGCTACCCACGGTCCCTTACCTCCGACACACCACTCACCGTGATAAGTATCATGCTATTAGAGTCTTCCAACAACCCATAAAGAGCCTACGGCAAAGGGGCACGTATAGGCATGATTGGCGTAAAACCTTCCTCGATGTCTCCGGCACTACCCGGGACAGCTCGAGGGACCCTTCCGGATAGCTCACGCTAACTCCGTCAGTTATGCTCCGCTTTGCTCCGTTCTTTTTGAAGAAGGTACTTGACCTTCTCACCTTGCCCCCTTATATATTCTGCGAACAGCCTCCGGTCGGACGGACGGCAGCGACGTATACAGTGTTATGAACATGTCTTCATTGATTCCATTTAACTAGAAATACGACAACTCCACCCGTTTAGGCCCATGACGCCCGGGGCGAACCCTGGGGCCGCGGGTACCTGTTAGGAATAATCCTGCCAAGTTACAGCATGTTCGGAGCACTCTAGCCCCTCCCGTAGTCTTCCGATCAATGTGCAAACATGTGCCCGTCGATCGTCATTGCGTGACAAACAATCCTAACATTACACGGAATCTTTCTGAGAACGTTTCCGATGGAAGGTAGGGTAATAGTGTCCCAAAGGTAGGGTAAGTGTGTCCATGGTGACACGAAACTGGTCCCCATGGTAGGGTAACGTGACTTACCTGGACAGGGTAAACTCACCCGGCCTTCCGACCTTTCCTTGGGACGAAGCCGATGTGGTCACGTTACTTCCACTACTTAGGTACACCTATATCTGAAGTACCTTCTGTTCTTCGGGATACCCGGACCAACGGATATCTCCTGGACATGCTCAGGCATGCCCGCCTAGTCTACCATATAACCTCTAGGTCTTATGTATGGGCGTAGACTTAGGTTGCCATAGCTCTATTACGTAGGATCGTTACAGTTGCTGCCTTCGGGGTGGTTTCCCTTATACCCTTTGTGTCCCGGGCTTCGGCTCCCTCCCCCTGGCCCTCGTCATATGGCCGTGGAGTTCCTATGATGGAGTTGAGTTGTGATTGTTGGCCCTTCGGGGTTCGGTTTGGGTTTCTGCTTTCAGGTGTTTCGTTCTTGGGGTTGGAGCGCGTTCTTGGTTCACTGTCAGGTAGTTAGCTTTCTTTTGTCGCTTGGCGGTGGGGGTTATAGGGTGGAGCAGTTTACGGCCAGGATTTCGGGCGGGAGTAGTTTTTTATACCCCAGAGAGTTTTTTTAACTCTGTCGTTCGGCCCTGGGGTGGGGAGGAGGGTTTTTTAGCGTCATAGCTAGTGCTCCATATGCCTTTTGTCCCTTAAACAGAATTCAGATGAGTCAAACAAAAAATCAAAAATCTATAGTTTTTAGACATCCTCCGTCTCCACTATACCTCTGGCAATTGAAAACTCAACACTACAGTTACTATCGTGGCTTTCAACGTCTAGCACCACATCAGCAAAAATTATTCCTGCGTTAGGTGCGCGCGCAGTGCGTCCTGTGCGTCTGGGACTCAGGCGCCGGGTCTGGTTGCGTCCTGTGTGTCTGGTAGTTGGGCACCAAGTCAGGTTGCGTCCTAGTGCTTATGCTAGGAAGCGCCACATCCAGATTAAATCCTAAGTAAGCGATGCCGACTACCACTAGTACTTACCATCGTGAGATTCCGAGTGATAAACACAGCTGCCAGCCGCTCCCCTTTAACCACCCCCCTACCACCTCCTCCCTACCAGGTCCCACCCTACCGGCTCCCCCCCTACCGGCTCCCCCCCTACTGGCTCCCCTGCATTCCGGACTTAGTTGTTTACTTTGCCTGCTTTGCCAAGTTAGCGAGCTTCTTGTTAATTGCTGAGTTTGACGCGTGATTCCTCGGGTGTCCTTCCGGCGCGGCATCCCATACTCAGTGGTCTGGTTCTACGCGAGGCCAGCTTTCCAACGGTAACTTGGACGTCTATCCGGCACCAATATTGGTACAGTTACAGCCTGTTATGAAAGTGGTTTTCACTCTGGCGGAGTTTTGGTGGAGTGCTGATTTTGACCCCAGATTTCCTGGGCGTCCTTTGGATGCAGCATCTGTAACTGGGCGCCCTGATTCTATGCGACGCCAGCTTTCCAACGGTACCTTGGACATCTACCCAGCACCACTATTGGTAGAGATACAGCCTGTTAGCCTGAGCAAAGGGGTATGGATC
>LN890949.1:510495-520881 GCA_900010015.1 Tuber aestivum
AGGATCACTGACCTGGCATTCAGATCTTTGTAAGGCGAATTGCCTGACAAAGCAGAGGCTGTTAGTTAACATGACCGATGAAGAACTGTTGGCAGAGGATCCCGAAAATGTATATTTTTTAGGGACAGTACAATTCTCGGATGACCAAGGTGAAGATGTTACAGTCCGGCTTCTACCAGAGTATAAGGACTTTGGGGACATCTTTAGTCAAGAGAGGATAGACGCAGTACCGGAACATACAAAGTATGATCATAGAATTGATCTAATTCCGAGAAGTACTCCCCCCTTTGGACCAATCTATCCGATATTGGTGAAGGAACGGACAGCGCTCCGTGAATTCATAAGTGAAATCTTACATACTGGGAAGATAGAAAGATCTACTTCCTCGTCCTCGGCGCCTATACTTTTTGTGCCAAAACCAGATGGTAGACTAAGACTAGTAATAGACGATCGAGGACTAAACAAGATCATGGTGAAGAATAGATATCCTCTCCTGTTGACGAATGAATTGCGAGGCAGGCTCTCAAAAGCTACGGTATATAGCTTGATGGACCTGAAGAATGGGTATTGGGGAATCAGAATGGCCGCAAAGGCTAAGGGTGATACACACTCGCATGAGGAACTCACAGCTTTCCGCAGCGAAGAGGGACTACACCATTTTGAGGTGATGCCCTTTGGGTTATGTAATGCCCCTGCCACATTCCAGAGTATGATAAATAACATATTTCGAGATATGCTGGGTGAAGGAGTCGTCGCTTACATGGACGATATTCTAATTTACTCAGAAACTATTGAGGAACATGTCTCTCTGGTTAGGCGAGTAATGGAAACGTTAAGGAAGCATCGACTATGTGCCAACATAAAGAAGTCGTTCTTCTATAAAAGCGAAGTTGAGTTCCTAGGTTATAGGATATCTGGAAAAGCGATATCTATGACAACGAAGAAGGTGGATACCATCTTGGATTGGAAACCACCAACTAGCGTCGTCGGAGTCCAAAGCTTTATGGGCTTCGCCAACTTCTATAGAAGGTTCATAGAAGGGTTTAGCAAGATTGCGAAACCTTTGACGGACCTCACTAAGAAGGATGTCCAATTTCATTGGACCCCTGCTTGTGAAAAGGCTTTCAATGATTTGAAGACAGTCTTTACCTCGGGGCCAATTTTAGCACACTTGAATCCTGTCCAGCAGACTAAGTTGGAGCCAGATATGAGTGACTTTGCATTAGGTGCCATACTCTCTCAGCTCTGTGAGGACGAGAAGTGGTACCCGGTGGTCTTTCATAGTAGGAAGTTCCACCAAGCGGAGATCAATTATGATGTACATGACAAAGAAATGACTGCCATAGTGGCAGCGTTCAAGGAATGGGAACATCTGTTCAGGTCCCTAGAGGGTGAGATCGCTGTTTATACCGATCACAAGAATTTGGAGTACTTTAATAGTACAAAGACCCTCAACCGCCGTCAACATCGCTGGGCAGAATTCCTGCAACCCTTCAATTTCAAGGTTGTTTACTGTGAAGGAAGGCTAAATACAAAGGCCGATGCACTTTCAAGGCATGGAGACCACCGCCCTGAAGGGGGGAGTAATTCTCTGTCAGACACACCAAAGCCGTTTTTTCGCCCCGGACACTGGGTTATTGGGCCAGAGCGAGACCTCTTACGTCCTCATTCGTTGGCTGCCTGTCAAGGCTACCGGTTGCAGAATGCGTTCTTGGATGCGCTACGCACTGCTGCGAAACAGGATCCCGTCTATATGAGGGACTTAAAGGCTGTGTTAGCGGGAGACAAAGGTGTCGACCGTAATCTGACGATAGAAAGAGATGCCTTCCTATCGAAGGACCTTGTTGTAAGAAGAGATCTACTCTTATTTAAGAACAGGTGGTACGTTCCCAACTCATAAGATCTGAAGGATAAGATCATGGAAGCCGAACATGACTCCCGTATCACGGCATACTTTGGGACATATAAGACAGTAGGTAGGGTTAGGGCTAACTTCTTTTGGCCTAAGATGGATGAGAGCATTACGGACTATGTCCACACATGTGATACCTGTCAACGGAACAAGTCCGTTAAGCATAAGCAGTTTGGTCTGTTGGAACCTCTTGGAGTACCCTTGAGACCATGGATGGACATCTCAATGGATTTCATAGTAGCGCTACCGGAATCAGAGGGGTATACCAAAATTTGGGTAATCGTCAATAGATTCTCAAAAATGGCACACTTTATACCTTTGGCCACAGAGATTCCGATCAAGGATATGGCTCTGATATTTCTGAAGGAAGTTTGGCGACTCCATGGGCTCCCAGAATCTATTATCTCTGACCGAGATAGTCGATTTACATCTAAGTTTTGGATGAGCCTGATGCAACAATTGCAATTGAAACTAAGGTTACCGACCGCTTTCCACCCTGACACTGATGGGCAGACTGAGAGGGTGAACCAGACCTTGGAACAATATTTACGAAATTATTGTTCGTATCAACAGGATGATTGGGCATCGCTACTCCCTTTAGCGGAATATGCGTACAATACATCCACCTCCAAGTCTACTAAGTTGTCTCCGTTTGAGATCAACTATGGCTTTAACCCAAGGACCAACTGGTCAGGTGCAGTCTCGGAGCAACAAGGTGTTCATCCCAGTAGCGAGCTGTTGGTAAGGAACTGGGAAGGTGTCTGGCAAGAAGTCCGAGATATGCTTAAGTGAGCTCAAGAGAGACAGCGGAAATGGCATGACCAGAAACGGTTGCCATTACTGGAATACACTACGGTAGAAGATGTGACCAATGGCAGGGCAAAGAAGGCTGACCGCGTGATGCTCAACCGAAAGAACATCCGCACTAAGCGACCTATGGAGAAGCTAGACCACCGAATGTTTGGGCCCTTTGTGGTCAAACGTAAGGTGGGTAACCAAGCGTATGAACTCCAGTTGCGAGCCCGGTGGTCAATCCATCCAGTATTCCATGTCGGACTCCTAGAACCCTATCGCGAGGACCCAAATGGTAAAAGGGCTAAGGAAGTCCCGGTTCCCGAGATAGTAGATAATGAGCCCAGCTACATTATTGAGGCAGTTGTAGATAGTCGCTAGTACGGTAACATGAAAGCGAACTTTCCAAATCGCTTTGTACAATACTTGGTTTCATGGCAAGGCTATGGCGCAGAGGAGAACTCTTGGGAGCCATATGAGATGCTAGAGGGCACTGGCTTAAAAGCCATAAAGGATTTCCCCCATGGGTACCCCCATAAACCGAGAGACCATAGGGTTGAGGGAGAGCCAAACTGGGGAAATAAGAGACGACGTTAGCGGACCGGGACCGTCCTGAGAGAAGAGGGGAGTGATGTACCGAGCCTATGAAATAGAGCTATGGCACCCTACGTCTACACCCATACATAAGACCAAGAGGTCCAATGGTCAACTAGGAGAACATTGACATGTCCAAGGGAGATCCGATGGTCAGGGTATCCCATAGAACAGAAGGTACTTAAGGAATAGGGTACCTAGGTAGAGGGAATAAAGTGACTATGTCCGCTCCGACCTAAGGATGGGTCAGAAGGCCGGGTAAGTTTACCCTCTCTAGGAAAGTCACGTTACCCTACCATGGAGACCTGTTTCGCGTCACCATGGACATACTTACCCTACCTTTGGGACACTGTTACCCTACCTTCGGTCGGAAACGTTCTCGGAAGAATTCCGGAAACTGTTAGGATTTGTTTGTCACACAAGGACAATTGACGAGCACTTGGTTGCACGTTGATTGGAAGGCTACGGGAGGAGTGATAGTGCTCTGAACATGCTCTAATGTGGCAGAAATATTTCTAAGATGTACCTGCGGCCCCAGGGTTTGCCCTGGGCGTCATGGGCCAAAATGGGTGGAGTTGCCGTATTACTAGTTAAATGGAATCAATGAAGACATGTCCATAAAACTGTATAGGTCGCTGCCGTCCGTCCGACCGGACGCTGTTCGCGGGATATATAAGGGGGCAAGGTGAGAAGGTCAGGTACCTTCTCCAAAAGGAACGGAGTAAAACGGACCATAACCGACGGAGTTAGCGTGAGCTATCCGGAAGGGTCCCCCGAGTAGTCCCGGGTAGTGCCGGAGACATCGAGGAAGGTTTTACGCCAATCATGCCTACACATGCCCTTTTGCCGCAGGCTCTTTATGGGTTGTTAGAAGATTGTAATAGCATGATACTTATCACGGTGAGTGGTGTGCCGGGGGTAAGGGACTATGGGTAGCGCCCTTGGGTCCCGCCGCCATCACAGCTTTCCGGGGGAGGGTCGTAGACCCCGTAGGTTCGAAATCAAGATAGATAGAACTTAACCGGAAGACACATGATGTCTACGGGTGCTTGCATAGATCATTGCTCATGGGTAGAGAGTCATTTAGTTAGCTTTCCCAGGTGGCTCGACAGTTAGCCACTGACGAGGCACCGATGTGCAGAAGTTTTCACTTCGGCAGGGGTATTGGTAAACACCTCGCAGGACTGATGTGCATATGGGAGATTTCTACTAGAGTGCGCTGACACCTAGGCCCTTTGGGGATACGGTAATGGTGTCGGAGCAACCCTTACGAAGAAGGGCATACTCATGTTGGTTGGGGTAACCTGATGGGGGAGTTTTTGGTATAAGTCTGACTACTTAAAGATTACACGAGAACTCTCCTACCCCGACACAATCAACATCCTCTCGAGAGACTTTAATTAAGATAAGCCAGAGCTTAACGATATTAAGTTTTACCGTTACTTTTATTCTTTACAATTTTGCAAGAGCTTTTGTTCGAGAGATTCGAAGTTTGGTGCGGTCGCATCCTTAGGATCCCTCTTCCTGAGGGAGCCCCTGTTACACCCGGTCAGTGCGTCTGGAGCCCCAAAACCCTCTCTCTCTCTCTGATATCATCTTCTTACATGGAGATGAGGACGTCCGTGCTTGGCTCCTTGCGAACCAGCAGGACGGCAAAGAACCCCTTGACCTCATGGTCCTGGAGTCACGTCACGGGGAGGGAGAGGAGGAGGGCGACCAGACGCCTGAGCCAGCTGGTGGCCGATATCCCTTTTTTGACAGAAATGTCTGGGATCGCTATCCGCTGGCTCAAGGTACCTGGGGGCCCATGCAAGAGGAGGAGGCCGATAGTGAAGATGAGAGGCCGGAGGACCAGGGCGAGGATGAGGATATGACGCCACCGGGCATAAGAGACCCGGTCATTGTCTTTGACCGCAGTGTGGTATGATTTAAAAGTTGACGTACTTGTAGATATGAACGTTTTGGCTAATTAGAAACACAGGACGAAGAAAGCGGTGCTAGTCAATCTCCGACAGCAGCACCCTCCCGGAGCCAGTTTTCCCCCTCATCAGGTGCGCGGCCGGTCGGCCCTTCTGAAGCGAAAATTCCACCCCTAAACAAAGATGCCGCTCTTCCCCGCGAACCTGCATCCCGGCACCGTCGCCCCACCCCAACGCCAGAACAAACCCCTCCCCCTCCAGGACCTGTGTCCCGGCACCGTGACGTCTCCCCAGTACGAGAACCAGCACCTCCGCCACTGGAAGCTGTGTCCCAGGGCCGTGGCCCCCCCCCAGCTGCGAGATCAAACCCCTGCCCCCCCAGAACCTGTGTCCCGCCAGCATCGCGTCTCCCAGCGCCGACAACCAACCCCTGCCCCTCCGGAACCTGTGTCCCGGGGCCGTCGCCCCCGCCGCCCGCGAGAACAAACCCCTCCCTTCCGGGAACCTGTGTCACGCCAGCATCGGGTCTCCCAGTGTAATGACCCTACGTAATAGAGCTATGGCAACCTAAGTCTACGCCCATACATAAGACCTAGAGGTTATATGATAGACTAGGCGGGCATGCCTGAGCATGTCCGAGAGATATTCGATGGTCCGGGTATCCCAAAGAACAGAAGGTACTTTGGATATAGGTGTACCTAAGTAGTGGAAGTAACGTGACCACATCGGTTCCGTCCTATGGATAGGTCGGAAGGCCGGGTGAGTTTACCCTGTCTAGGTAAGTCACGTTACCCTACCATGGGGACCAGTTTCGTGTCACCATGGACACACTTACCCTACCTTTGGGACACTATTACCCTACCTTCCGTCGGAAAAGTTCTCGGAAAGATTCCGTGTAATGATAGGATTGTTTGTTACGCAATGACGATCGACGGGCACTTGCTTGCACATTGATCGGAAGGCTACGGGAGGAGCTAGAGTGCTCCGAACATGCTGTAACTTGACAGGATTATTCCTAACAGGTACCTGCGGCCCCAGGGTTCGCCCCGGGCGTCATGGGTCAAAATGGGTGAAGTTGCCGTCTTACTAGTTAAATGGAATCACTGAAGACAGGTCCATAACACTGTATACGTCACTGCCGTCCGTCCGACCGGAAGCTGTTCGCAGGATATATAAGGGGGCAAGGTGAGAAGGTCAGGTACCTTCTCCAAAAAGAACGGAGTAAAACGGACCATAACTGACGGAGTTAGCGTGAGCTATCCGGAAGGGTCCCTCGAGCAGTCCCGGGTAGTGCCGGAGACATCGAGGAAGGTTTTACGCCAATCAAGCCTACACGTGCCCCTTTGCCGTAGGCTCTTTATGGGTTGTTGGAAGACTCTAATAGCATGATACTTATCACGCTGAGTGGTGTGCCGGAGGTAAGGGACCATGGGTAGCGCCCACGGGTCCCGCCACCGACACAGCTCTACGTGCAAGCGTCGTAGACCCCGTAAGTTCGCAATGAAGAAAGATAGAACTTAACCGGAGAACACCTGATGTCTACGGGTGCTTGCATAGATCATAGCACATGGGAAGAGAGTCATTTAGTTAGGCTTCCTAGGAGTCTCGACAGTTAGCCACTGGCCAGACACCGATGCGCAGAGTTTTTACTCCGGCAGGTGTATTGGTAAACACCCCGCAGGAACTGATGTGCATATGGGAGATTTCTGCTAGAGTGCGCTGACACCTTAAGCCCTTCGGGGATGCGGTAATGGTGCCAGCAACCCTTACGGAGAAGGGCATGCTCATGTTGGTCGGGGCAACCTGATGGGGGAGTTTTTGGTATAAGTCTGACTACTTAAAGCTTATACGAGAACTCTCCTGCCCCGACACAATCAACATCCTCTCAAGAGACTTTAATTGAGATAAGCCTGAGCTTAACGATATTAAGTTTTACCGTTTACTTTTATTCTTTACACTTTACAAGAGTTGTGTTCGAGAGATTCGAAGTTTGGTGCGGTCGCATCCTTAGGAACCATCTACCTGAGGGAGCCCCCGTTACACCCAGCGCCGAGAACCAACCCCTGCCCCTCCGGAACCTGTGTCCCAGGGCCGTCACCCCCTCCCACCGCAAGAACTAACCCCTACCCTCCCAGAACCTGTGTCCCGCCAGCATCGCGTCACCCCGCGCCGAGAACCAACCCCTGCCCCACCGGAACCTGTGTCCCGGGGCCGTCGCCCCCCCCTACCGCAAGAACCAACCCCTACCCTCCCAGAACCTGTATCCCGTCAGCATCGCCTCTCCCAGCGCTGAGAATGAACCCTGGCGCCCCCCGAACCAACCCAGATGGAGAAGATGAAGGCGGTCGAGGACATGCTAAAAGAGAACCCATGGATGTCAGAGTTCATGCAGGGCCCAAGATCAGCTCCCGACTCTCGGAGTTCGCGCCCTAGCCAGGTCAGATCTGCGCGGCCCAGTGGTCCTGGGCATGACGGCACAATTGACACCTCATCCGCCGAGCTACCTGAGAGCGAGGTTTGCAATTTACGTCAACCCGGGTCGACACGCGCGGCGCCCGACACTTTTGTTCCGACTCCCCTAGCCCCCCGAGCTCCTGAAACCCTCTGCCTGTCTCCACTTCCCCCCCGGGCCGATCGAAACATGGCTACCCAACCCCCCCCCATGACCCCCAATGCGCCTAGGACTGCTTCATGTCCTGGCTCCCGAGCTGCCCCAAATTCTTGGAGGAAAGGCCAAGAGAGTGGCACCAGGGCAGGGAAAGCACATCGTCTGGAAAACGCCGTCCCGCCTGGCCCCGAAGGGCAGCATTGGGCCTTCTCAAGCCCGACGCGCCCTCCGCCTCGCCGCTCGGCACGTCACACGGCCGCCGAATAATCATTATCTCATGCCAGGGTTTTTTCTTTCCTTTGCTATTTTTTCGCCAGCTTTTATTTTCTTCTTGTTTTGTCCTTGTTTTCGCTCCGTTGCTTGGGTTCGTTTTCTGTCTGTGTGGTTTTCTCGCTCTCTCTCTTGGGCGTCTAGTTCTTTGGTTCTTTTTGCAAGGGTTTCTCTTGGCCCTTTGGGCGCCTTGATCCCCTCTTATCTTTTCCTGGGGTTTCTCATGCGCGCTTTAGCGTCCTGTTACCCCGTTTCCTTTTCTTAGGTTTTTCTATCTTGCTTGGGTGCTATACACTGGATTTCTTCCTTCGCCGCTACTTGGGCATCTTGTATTCTTAGACTTTCCTTCCCCAGTTGTCCGTCGTCCTCTGGTTGTCTGTCACTTGGCGTTTGGAACCCCTGTTGCTTCAACATCTTTTACTCTACCACCTTTTTGTTGCATGATTAGGCGTGCTGGACGGACTTGTATTCTTAGAAATTTCTTCTCCCAAGGTGGGCTGCCTGGGTTTTCAATCCCCTTGCTTCAATATCTCAATATCTGGTATTCTCCAAGTTAGCCCGAACCACACGCCCACTGGGTGACCCCTGAGTTCCTAATCCCACTTAGGCGTAGTCTATATCTAGCGCGAAGTTATACCGCTAAACACTACCCGTAATAGCTAGATTTGGACGCCACTCTCCTCTGCCGCGTCCTTAAGTTCCACTTTTGTTTACGCCTGAGATCACGCCCTATGACACCCGAAGGCTAAGGGGAATGATTGTGGGCATAGCACGGATCATTCAGAAGTCGCCTTTTTCGTAGTCGAACCATTGAGATCAATCCCGAGTGATGCTACATGATCCTCTGACGTGCCGAAAAGACCGCACTCAACTGCGGCCAGGATGGCGACGCACATATAGCTGTTCATCCATTTGACGTTTTATTCTTGCTCCTCCTAACCACCGGTAAAAGGACGTTCTGAACCCCCACCTCTTGGTACCAAGGGAAGACAAGCACTCGTCGCTGTAAACTCTTGTGTGGTTTCCAAGATTCCAATTCTCGCCATCTACTAGTAAGATGTACGTTGGGCTTTGTATCAGCTCACTTGTTTTGAGTTTTAGCCTTTGGAGGTGTTAAATCTAGGCTATTTCACAATTAGGTATAGCAGTGAAGCGCGGGCATTGATCAGGTTTCCTCCTGCCCAAGCTGGCAAAAACGAAAGGAAAGACAGCGCATCAGTTGAGGTTGAGAACCTAGATTTACCAAAGGCGAAAAGGGTCTCCTTGTGGTGATAGGATATAATAATGGCAACTCCAGGCGCATACTGACGCATGGCGTCGCGTAGGTTAGGGTTTGTATTCACAGTGACGTCGTGGCCCGCATCTACGAGTACGGCACTCGTGCTCGAGTAGAAGATGACTTAGTTCATGTTGTGTCTTAAAAGGTTAATTTAGTGTCATCACGATAAGGGTCGATTTGGCAGGTCTGCCATCAGTTGATTTAGAGGAATTTGCATGAATTTGCCTAAAGTGTATGTTAAGAGAAAAAACTCTCTGACGTAGGTGGACGTCTTCGTGAGGCCTGCGTATACGAGTACTCTGCACTTACGCAGTAACCCTCAATAGGAAAGACCGATTACGGGAGTGACGACGATGGGAAGAGACGGTAGGGTTATAAGAACGCCCTCTTCCACCCCAGGCTTCTTCCCTCGTTTCCTCTCGCCTCCACACCACACTCAAGCTTCCTTATTCGCCCGTCGACACACCACCCTCTGCGTCCTACCTAACCTCCCCCATCTGGAACGTATCCACGGCACATTAACGTTGTTTTTTTCGTTTTCGGCCCGTCGCGCCCAGTGTCAATTGTCCAGCTTTTTCTTCTTCTTTGCTCCAGGCATACAAACCCCCCCGGTGTCCCCTCCCCTGGCATTTGAGAATGCCACCCAAAACTGCGCAAACTGCCATTGAGCGCGGGAAGTATGTATCTCCTATCAAACTAGTTATATCCGACCAATATTGATCTCTCTATGTTTGTCAGACCTCCAGCGAGTCAACCAAAATATGCCGAGGGATCAGCCAAATGGAGAAAAGCTCTCCCCCGGGCTGCTGCCGTCGGTGCGAGTCGTGCGGGACCCCACCAAAAGCCGGAATTCAAACCGGATGTTGAAGATTCAAAGTCAGTGAAAGAACCCCGATCCACATACTGGGAGACTAGAAACTCACACGCCTTAGCCTGAAGCACCCTGGACCCTGCTGTTTGCCCCGCTGTTTGCACCGTCATGCCGCCGCTGGGTAGTCAAGATGCCTAGCCC
>LN890949.1:530294-549748 GCA_900010015.1 Tuber aestivum
TTCTTAGACCTCCGGTGGGATACCGGCCATCTGTCTAGACCTCGGAGGTGGGAACCTGTCCTGATGCTTAGACCTCTGAGGTGGGATACCTGTCTCTGGCTTAGACCTCCGGTGGGATACCGAACCTGTTTATATCTCTTGTTCCTGTTGTGGCGTGCCTGGGACTACCTGCTCGGACCTTGTCCGTTACACGTGCCCGGATGGCCGAAACGCCGGGCGGGACTTGCAGGGGCATCAGGATGGTGGGCAGGAGGTCCTGAGGTGTCTGGACAGCAGCCGGGAGTAGTAAGGATGTGAGGACGCCAGGCAGGAGTAGTAGGGGCGTCGGGACGCTAGGGGGGAAAGGGCATGGATTGCCAGGACGCCCGGAACTGAGCTAGCAAGGGTCACAATGCAGGGGGGTTGGAGTGCCGCGCGTCCGGTGAGCGTCAGGATGCAGGAGGGTGCGGATGCGAACCTCAGGACGCAAGAACGGATTTAGCCGACATCCTGATTAACGCAAGAGTAAATTTTTGCTGATGGGGGGTCCTGATACTGTTAGAAAATGTCTAGCAGAAGCTCGATTTTAATCAGGTCTGGGCTCAGCATATTGAAGGGGAATTTCTGGAATGCTTGTAGGAGTCTATGCCTAGTAGGGTGGCTGGTGTTTTGGATGCAAAGGGGTGGTATACAAAGTATTAACTTTTTTGCTCTTTAATTTCATATGAAGGCTTTCTTACATGTACTGGACATATACCTAAATTTTCAGTTTACTCTAAGCAGTTGTGGCTGTATGGGTAGTAAATTTGTTGTAGTGGTGGGATTGCCGTTGCCATGCCGGACGAAAAGATTTGTTACCTTACTTTATATATGACTTCCGTAACCCTAATACAAATTTACTATATTTTGATCTTAATAGAGTGATAGTTTATGAAGAATTGTAATAAATGCTTTTAAAAGCCTTTTTCCTTCTTTGATCATATTTGATTTATCTCACACTATTCAAAATAATAAATTCAATGCCTCCCTCTAAAAGGCGGAAAATTCTAAGTCAGATTGTAGGCCATCTTGGTGGTCGGCCGCAAGGGTCCAAGCAACAAATGACTAGTACCAGTTGTATTAGTTCTAATCTAGAGTCTCAAGAGACTATTATTCCTCAAGCCTCAAGTCACTTAGAATATGGTCAGCAATCCATGTCAGGTAATTATCCTCTACAAATGTTAAAAAATCAGAAAATATTAATCCAGCATTATGACTTTAAGTAGATTTAGTGACTAGTAATCAACCATCACGTCAGACTCTATGGAGAAGAAAGAAGCAAAGAGAAAGAGAGGAGCAGGTTGAACAAGAAAAAAGCTTGCAGGAAGGGGTTGTTTTAGATAAGTTAGCAGGTTAAAATCAAAAACAGAGAAATGGATAAAGATACTAAGAACATAATTTTATTAAATAAAAAGAACCTACAGAGAGTAATACACAGGAAAGTCAGGTTCTGAGCACTTGTGATTTAACTCAGGGGATAGAAAATTGGCCACGGGTGGTGGGTCAGCAGAAAGATGATATAGTAAAGTTACAAATTCTGACATCAGGTAAGAAATCTAGAATCAATTAGTTAGAATATTTAGAATACACTACAGAATAATGAATACTGAATAAATAAAATATTTAGCAATCAGGGATCTAAGAAAGTATCTGAAGTCAAAACGCTGTGTGCTTAAAGGTCTTATTTTTAGACAGTACCAGCAAGTTCTGGGATTTATGAAGTTTCAAAAAATAGGCTTAACAAAGCAAAGTTGGCGAATGCCACATATGCAGATTGCACATCTTGTTGCAGTAGCTGATATACAAGGTAGAAGAGCAGCATTACAAATTATCCATCATGAGAA
This sequence comes from Tuber aestivum, assembly GCA_900010015.1. Taxonomy (NCBI): domain Eukaryota; kingdom Fungi; phylum Ascomycota; class Pezizomycetes; order Pezizales; family Tuberaceae; genus Tuber; species Tuber aestivum. Next base: position 532,157 of record LN890949.1, read on the forward strand.
AAAGTGGATTCAATCTCGTATACTTCGACAGAAGGTACTCAAAAAGGCAACCATATTATCACGCCTGAATGAGGAAGAAATACAGCTTGCTATCTGAGAGTTCATTGCTGGAATGGGCGATGGAGTTACATCACATCAGCTGGCAGAAGCCATAACCAATTACTGGTCTACAGGAAATATTCTACCATTTGAGGATTCGGCCTCTCAGGACCAAAAAAATAAAATCCAAAGTACACAATCGGTTGAGCTGATTCTTCCACTCTGGTTAACTCCAAGCCCAAATTCTCTCCAGAAAGTCCTGACAAGCCGTACTGCTTCACGCCGGCTGCATAAAATGGGATACAACTATAAGGAGTGTAAAAAGGGAGTTTATAAAGATGGCCATGAGAGGAGTGATGTTATTACATATCGCCGGCAAGTATTTCTACCCACTTTAGAGGAGTTGAAGCCATTTATGGTACAATGGAACTTGAATTCCAATGGAAAACTAGATATGATTCTGCCTGAGAATCTACCTCCAGGGTAAAAGCCAATTGTAGTAATAACACATGATGAATCATCCTTCGACTCAAATGATGCACGACGGTACATTTGGATAAAGGATGGCAAGGTTCCAATTCGAAAAAGGTCCCGTGGGAAGGGTATTATGGTTTTCCACTTTGTTACACCTTCAGGTCACTGGACAGCTCCTGCATCAACACCTACTGATGCTCTACCAATCTATGGTCTCTCCACTAAAGAAGACTTATGCTATATGGCGTTCACAGCAACAATGCGAATCAAGTATGGAGGGGATCTATGGTGGGATGGTGATGCATTAATTCAACAAGTAACTAAGGTTGCGATTCCAATCTTTGAATTAGCATTCCCTGGCTGTCAGGCATTATTTTTATTTGATAATGCAACCAGTCATTCTGCCTTTGCAGCAGATGCATTACAAGCTAGGCAAATGAGCTTACACCTAGGGGGATCACAAAATAAACTACGTCCTGGAGTTAATCCACTTACTGGAGAAACTCAATTAATGGTTGACAACCATGGTGAGCCAAAAGGGCTGAAGTTGGTTTTAGAGGAAAGAGGATTATGGTGAAGGGGTCTGTGCCTTCAATGCCGAAAGCCAGGAACAAATAAGTTACTTAAAACTTGTTTAGATGGTGGTAAATGCTGTGCAAGGGCAATAATAGCCAATCAGTCAGACTTTCAAAGTCAGAAGTGTCAACTTCAGGAAGAAATTGAAGAACTAAACCACAAGGTTTTATTTTACTCCAAGTTCCATTGTGAACTTAATTTTATTGAGTATTTATGGGCTGTAGCAAAGTGTTACACTCGGAATAACTGTGGCTATAATATCAAAAGTCTCCGACATCTCATTCCTCAAGCTTTGGACTCTGTTTCCAATGAACTGATCTGGAAGTTTCATCAAAAGGTACAATGAATTATAGATATCTATCGACAAGGCATCATATATGGTATACCAGAATTTCAGGCTTTAGTGAAGCATAAATATCGAAGCCATAGACGGGTTACTGTAAACACAGTTGGAGAAGATGCTGAGTGATGGATATTTTTTGTTCTTGTACTTATAAAAATCTTGTTGTTCTTCTATTGCAATTCAATTATTGTTTAAACCCTGAACCTCAAACTCATTAACAATGTAGGGCTTGGTATTCAAATCTGCACAGCCACATGTAACACATTTTTTTTAGTCTGGTGCACGTTTTGGATGGCATGAACCATACAAGCAGCTGTAATTCAGGGAAATGAATCAGTTGTGCAGCTTCTCCTCGAGCGTGGGGCAGAGGTGAATGCGAAGGGTGGCCATTTCGGCAATGCACTAAGGGCAGCAAAATTCTTTAATCGTCAATCGGTTGTGAAACTTCTCCTCACACACGGCGCAGATCCCAATCTATGATCTCGATAGTATCATAGCGATAGCGCAACCAGCTAGGGCGCTTTCGGTTTTTCGGCCGCTCGAGTATCCTATTTCTCAAGCGGCCGCCAATTCTTGAAGCTGCGCATTTCCTCCCCTGCATCTACTCCCTCGCTCTCTTACCGTGCTTTCATATGGTTGCTGCAAAAAAAAACCCGAGCTGCTACGATATCCTTACACTCGGCATTCCCGGCAGTCTACCACCCCATGGCTTTCCTCGATTACTCACCCGGACAAACAACCAGTCATTTCCTGAGCTGTATCTACCAGTTTACCACTGAATAACCCACGTGGCTTTCACGACTTTCTCCGCAATTTCAAGTTACTGGACGACCAGTTTACTTGAATATACAAACCCGGACCTACAACTCTCTACGCATCCGGCCCCCTCCAATAACTCTATTTCATAGTCTTATCTTCCTACATCTAGTCCAACACCGCATGCACAACCCCCCCCCAATGTCCTATTACACAAGTAGTCAGTACCCATTGAATATCCCAATTCAACTCACCGTACTTATTCACTCCTATCTCACCATCCTCTTATTATCCCCATCTCCTTTTTGGGCGGGGGTTGGATACACCCTGGATTGTGTAGTGTGGGTTGGGGGATACATCCATACTTACCATCAATGCCCAAATTGGCCAGAAGACCCCAACAGACGGAGCAGCTTGAAGTGTATTGTTCTAGAGACGGTGAGAAGGGATGAAAATTGCTTGGAAGAGGAAGGAATTGTCAAGCTGGCTCACCAGTTTATTTGTTAAATAGTTGGACCTTGTCTCTGAGTATGGCGGAACAAGACTTTGGAGCTCCCCTTCATTTTTCATATATTTCTTTCCCTCTCCCTTTGGTCCCTTTTCCAACCCAAATAAGGCCATATTCTGAGGCTCATGGAGTGGTCTGTTACCCAGGAAATGGTGTCTTCTTCACTCCCGGTGGATGGATTGTTTGTGGTTTTTTTTTCTCTGCTCGTTGTTGATTTTCTTTTTTTTGGATACATCACCCTATCAATGCTTTATGAATACATTAATTGTTGGGACTAGTCCCAAGAGTATGGTGGTGCATTGGATTTTCCATCTTGGTACCAAGCTCGCTTCATGTTAAATTTGACAATGCGTATGAATTGATCCGGAGAGGGACTTGAGATTGATTAACCAGGATTGAAAATGGGTGGACCGGACCTGACCCAAGCCGGACAAAGGTTGGCCCGGCGAGACTCAGCCCAATAAACCACAACCCGGTTTGATCAGGGGGCCCATTGGACCTCTTGGTGAAATGAAATAGGCACAACATTGGAGGGTTGAGGCGAGTTTTATGGAGGATAGATAGCTGGTTATCTTGTCTCCTCGATAGTACGGGAGTGAGGAGGATTGGCACTCCATGAGAAACTCTAGCATGAGTTGAGGAGCTTTGGTCTCGTCCTCGTCCTGTGGGTTTTTCCCGTAGCACTTTCCCCTAACCTCCTTCTTTATATGTAGGCATTAATTAAAATAGACTTTTCAATTGATTATCTGCCGGATTAAAGACTCACGGGGCACCACCCACAGCCGGTATTCCGTCGGGAGGTCTCGATTGCCCCGACCCATTACGGTGGGAACGGCTTTTTTTCACCTTCGGCTTCCAGCTAGGTCCGCATTCACAGAAATAACAGATTTGAGTTCAACCCGTGCGCTCTTTTTAACCGCGATCAGGAGGCCCCCTGCTACCTGACTCGTAAATCTAAAAATCCGGAAGTGATCTTCAAGCGGATAAGAGGGCAGGCTTGAGAGAGCACTACAGCCATCAGGAAAAAAGGATTACAGCTGTAGTTGATCGACTGGACTACTCTAGGAGAAATCCCACGTGGTCTAATTTATCCCGGTATGGCTAACCAGAAGTCGAACCAACAGTGGATAAAGAGTAAAAGAAAGCGAGATTTCTGGGGTACCAGCATGGCAGATTAAAAGAGATTCATTTTGCACCCATCGTCAGCCACTGAACCTTGGAATATCGAGGAACAACCAATATGAGAGCAGTAACAAGCGGCAGCTCATACCTGATGACCCCACCTATAAGCACAACCAAGTGACTCCTCATGATTAATATCTGTGCTGCTATATTTATTTGATTGGTTCTGTAGAACAGGTAGTTTCCAACATGGTATGAACGAACTGCCTTCGAGTAAGTTGTAATTGTATGGATTAGGGCATGCTAGCTGATATCCCAGCAGAGTGACCAATTCTGGGGAAAGTTGCTCAGGCGTGTGGTGGGTAGGTCTTCCAAGGGATCGGGACTTGCTTGGGCTGACCTCTCTTCTTCCCCGGTCAGAGTGGACGATCGGTCTTGCTTGGATTGGGCTGGGTCCAAACCCAACCGGCCCGACTAGTGTTGTTCACGAGCCGGCTCGAGAGACCCCTGGACTCGAGGGCTCGAGCCCAGGTCGCACCCAGACTCGAGCCGCCAAGAGGCTTGAGTCTAAAGTGGCCACGATACCTCTGCACACTGCCATTATCACTCAAATCAACCAAAAATTGTATATAGTAACTTGAAAACAAATACAACTAGCCAAATGACCTTCCCACTATCCCCGAGTCCAATTCCTGACTCGAGTCAGCTCGTGGACCCCTGTTCGAGCCGGCTCACGCCTAGTGACCACCTAGGCTCGAGCCTAATGACCACCTAGGCTCGAGTCCACTGGGCTCGAGGCCCCCCAGGCTCGAAGGGCTCGAGCCCGGCTCGGCTCGAGTCTGGCTCGAGTCCGCTCGGCTCGTGCACAACACTAGGCCCGACAGACCCCCTAAACTCTCTGATGTGTTCCCCCGAGGTGATTTCTCTCGCAACGAGAGCGACCCGGAACACCCCAAGAGCTGATGATCATTAGGAAAAGTAATTTTTTATGGTGGCGGATAGGTGGCTTTCTAGTAACAAGGTGAGTATTCTAGCGATTTTGTGCACTTGGGCGTTGGGGTTATAAGCGCGGACATTGAGCGTGCTGCAGTGTATCCACTGGTGTATGAAAACAGATGGAAATAGTGTAAATTCAGCCGGTTTTTCAGAAGTGCCACAAAAGCTTCCACACAAACTGTGGTCTCGGAATATGACTCGGTAAAAACCTAAAACAAACCCCCTACTCTACTTCCACATAGGCAAGAACTTCACCATAGGTTCTCTCTCGAAAAAACCATTTAGCTGCAGACAAGGGATTCTTCTTCCGATACTCGGAATATTGACTGTAGACCTCCATCTGTCTTGTGCACTAAGTACGCTGTTCCTAATCACAAGGTCCGGGTGCCTAACGGACAGAGGTTCAACATCTTAAACTCCATTTACCCCCAGAGCACCAATCTACCATACAACTAAATCCCCCCACTATCGGCACCCACAAAAGGAATGCACAACCCGATATACCGCCAATTGAGTGCTCATAGGAACTAGTCAGACACAGCCGGATCCCTGATTAATGCTGTTCCCATACTACAACCTAAAAGTTAAACAATACAACCGGTTCTCAATTATTGAACCCTGGTAATATGTGTGCAGGTGTTACCTAACATAAATCTTGACGTTCAAGAGTTCATACAAACAATTTTTTTTCCCTGCCTAAAACATGGTTGCCCGACCATATTACTAGCCAACCGGTCAATACTATTTCATGCAGAGAAATCACCAGCGAACCTCGCCCTTCCAACTAACCCACTCCTCCCCGCTGCGCTATGGGTACACTACAAACTGTGTCTCAACCATTCCCAAATTATTCGCAAACTGCATCTGATACGGCTTTGCTTGCTTTCTCATCCTAAACGGACGTAACTCCTTCATCTGGTTAAACCCAGAGGATAATTTTTCATTTATAGGCCATGTTTGGTTTGGTCAAACCTCGGTGGGGCCCGAGTCGGGTTGGGTCAATTTCGCCCAGGATGGAATTACTGGAAAGCTCAACCGAGCACGCATACCATGTAGGGAAAAAAATCCGTAAGGGCGAAACTGGAAATATCACCATAAAATAGCGTTACAAATATGTTTATAGATAGGCATAAAGCGGTAGAGGACATAAGATAGCACCTATTTCCGCCGTTCTCCGTCTTCCCGTGTATACCTACGGGCTACCGGAGCACACATAAAACAAATCCCCAACTTCTCTGTCCTTAGACCCCCTCGCTGGTTTTAAGTGTAGACGGATGGTACCGGAGGTTATCCTCATAGTGGCGAGGGTACTGGGTAACCTTTGTTTTGGGTGTGGGTAAAGTTTAGCAATAATGTATTTCTACCTTAGACAGTCTCCGTTGTGGCTAGCAAACACACAATACACCTCTACGCCTATATTAAGACCTGCTTTCAACCTGTGGTCTACAGTCCTGTCTCATCTGCGGCTCTTGGCTCCCCACCCTGAGGCTCGCATTGGGGGCACTAGATCTACCTTCTTAAACAAGTAATATGGGGTCACTTACCTCCCCAACATTCATGCATGCTTTCTAAGCCTTAAGGTTCCCTTTCCCAGGCTTTCCAGAGATCTGCTCCTTCATAACATTGATTGGAAAACTACCCCTTTGTGACTCCTCGGTTCAGGAGTATGACTTCAGAATATACAATTTAGTGCAAAATGCTCAAATTAAAGAGGATTGACCCTGACAGCAAAAGTTTCCTTCTGCTGATCACCCCAATATGAGTCTGTGATAAGGAAATTCCCTAAGCTAATGAAAATCCTGAGCGTTTCCACCCTGTATCCTTTAGCACGAATGGTGGGAACATGATTCCTCTCTACCCGAAATCCTCTAACCTACATCCCATGGATTATCTGAATATTCAAATTTCGTAAGGAATTGTTAGTACTTAGAGTTTGGCTCTTGAAATTTCGCAGTGTCCTAGTCTGCTTAAAATTCAAGGTTCTGGAACAATAAATTAATTGTGAATTTAAGCGTCTATAAGGGGAAAGGCCTTAACCAAATTACACTTAGGAATAGTCCACTGTGCCGGCAGTGGGACGTCATTATGATATATGACTCGATCTTTATTTCCCTCAAGTGGTAGCAGAGCATCTTAGCACCGGTGGTAGAGAAGCTGTCATGATAATATAACGGTGATATACCGCCCCTTATCCTGAAAGGACTCTATACATCCGAGCTCCGTACTGGGTATTTTCAATTTAATGAAATTCTCTGCAGCCGTTTGAGCGCAGCTCGTTTTTATCTCACTTATACTGATTTCATGTGGAACCATCTCTCCCGATTGCCATGTTAACTGCCTCAGGGTGAGCCAGTGTTCCCAACTGGCCAGGTAGGCCAGGCTGAGCCGAAGCCGGGCCCGGCCTGCCACAACTATGGGGGATTTAGCCCGGCCGGAGCCTGCAGGCTTTGAAAAGCCTGGGCCGTATAGGCTGAGTACCTGCCACCTGATAGGCCGGCCTAGCCTATATGGCCTAGCCAAGCTGGGCCCAGCCTATGAATAAGGGCCTACGACCCCCTCAGATCCTTGATTTCCATTCGGCTCATCTCCCATTCCACTAAACTAGTCATAGTGGGCACATTCACTGATAGATTCCTGCTGAAGAAACTGAATTGGAAGGAAGGATTGTGAGATAGAACTGCATTGGAGAATCTGGAGGTAGATTTCCTGGACTTCTTTGAGCTGGTTGTGGATCAGTAATCATATAGTTATCATACTTCAACCAAAAACTGAGGATAGAGATAAAATAATAAACCACAATGAAAGTTGTAAGGAATCAAGCCACTCTTAAAACAATCAGCTCTAAAAATCCCACTTGCAGGCCTATATGCTCCTACCAAGCCTGATAGGCTTCGGCAGGCCGGTTGAGTTCGGCCTATATCCGCCTAGGCTCATCGTCAGAGCGGCCTGCCTTGGCCCAGCCTACGTCCTATAGGCCGGCCTATCACTGGCCTAGCCCGTTGGAAAACTGGGGCGAGGAGTGTTGTACTAACTCAGATTGGCGCATTCCCCACATCTTTTACTCTTACAGCAATATTCAGGCACTACGCGAGGAGAAAATGGAGGTGCTGAATTTATCCCCGATTTTGTTCTTATTGCTTGATGCTGGGTCCGCCCGGTCACCTAATACCTCTGGACATTGTTGTGCCTCCTTGCTTATGTCCATTAACTCCGCTAAAGTACCCAGCACCCACCCACAGTCGATCACAGCATGTCTAAACGTACAGGAGCTTTGTTTATAATACGCAACGTCGCAAGCCTTACGCTGACAACCGGGGGTCTTTGTGGACTGGGCTTGATTGGGGGGAACCACTCTAAAATTACATTTCTTGGACCAGGATCAGAAAGTGTGGGGCCCTGAAATATTTTAGGTTAATCTGCAAGCCAAGCCCCGTATCCTAAGTACCACGCATGGGTTACGGTACTTGTGGCCACGGGAGCGGGACCGGTGGTCTGTGTCTATTCACGCAGGGCTATTTGCTAATCACAAGGATAAAGGGGGAATGCAGTGCTTCCGGGCCCCAAAACTCTTTGCTAAACCAGTCATCAATCTAAAACTAGAGTTGTGTGGCAAGCGAGGTGAGCTTGTTGATTTTGATGGCTGGGATCGATATTTAGTCAGAATGGACCAAGTGTAAGGAAAGAAAGAGAAGAACAGGAAAACCCTACATCCATCCTGATTCCTCAACTCACCTTCCTGATTGATGAAACATCTTTCCAATTGGCTATCTATCCCTCCTACTTCATAGGTATCGATCCACTAAAGATGATCAACAATAAGTCAATTCCTCGATTTGACCTCAGATACTGTAAACGCAAGGACAATATCATCTCATGCCGGCTCTCTGAATTTGTTTCACATCCCAAATTTTATTTCTAGTCATATGGTATCGCTTAGACTGTAATATGGATTGTGGAACCATCTAATAACTTTGCACTTTAACAAAACACAATATTGTAGGAATGGCCTTTAGTGGAAGGAATGACTTGATGAACTTTGTAGGAATGGCCTTTAGTGGAAGGAATGACTTGATGAACTTCCTAGGGCCGGGGTTACGCATTTAGGGAGATACATGAATACCAAAGCTCGCCGATAGAGTGCCCGAAATTATATGCAAGCCGAACGACCACGAGCGCAGTCCCAGTACGAACTACTAGCAGGGATAACCGTGCGTGTTCCAGAGTTCAGAGCTGAATGTCTAATTTTTTCACTGCAGCTATTGATCCCCGCATTCCAATAGTGAAGATGAACTGATTGTTAGGTCGGCCGGGTCAGACCCCCAGTAGGCTTAGATGGAGGTGGTCCACTGATTTTCAAGCCGGGTAAGCCCAATAGGAGGCTTCAGGTTGCCGGGTCGGACAACTATGTGGTGAACACCGGGATTGGGTGGTGTTTTTGCTATGTATTGTGGGAACCCAGATAGGCTATATTAGCTTGGGAACGCCCTTCACATGGGAGTAGGGTTTAGCTGCTTATGAATAAGGGAGGGTAGTCCTCCCTGATTCTCCCTCCTGGATTGTTGGAACTTCCGGTATTTGCTAGGAGATACACTACCCCAGCGCCAACAACAACCTGGGATTGGCCCCCAATATTGGAGGTTCCCAGACGATCCTACAGAACTGTTGCCCTGCTATTAACACACCATACAGAATTCACTAGTTGTGGTAGGCTTGGAGAAGAAACGGGTGTGAAGTAGGGTAATAGCGTTTAAACTTATTATAAGTTGTTGGGTGTGAGAAGGCCTACATCTGAACAACCATTCAACTACTCTGTAACTTAGGTACTTCTGCTTATCGTATCTCCTTACTCACGCCCCCCGCCCTACCCTCGGTGGTAAGAACAGCCACCCTAAGCGTGTCATTGAAAGCCCTGCTGGCAGCCTGAGTAGAAAACATAGAGACACAGGGGTAGGGTCAAGTTTCGCTGCAGCTTGCCCATCGCTGTTCCATACGGTAGGAATTGAAAGAATCTGTCTGGTAAAGTCAGTAAACAATGATAGCATATTGGGCCCTGGTGTGGAAGGGGTTCGCAGGTCGTGGGGTTCACTGGGGACAGTAAAGGGCTTGGTTATGTGAGGCCCAAAGGCCAGACGCCCGTGATGGCGGGACTCGGCGCAGTGGAGGAAAGACAACGGGATCACGGTGTGGATGAAGACCGAAGGTGAGGAGAGAGGAGTTGTTCTTGTCGTCAATCGGAAGGTCCGAAAGAAGACTAAATACAAACAAGAGAGGAAGCCACCACTAACAGGGCTGGTTCCCCTAACAACACACAATATAGTCACACTGACTAACTAGGGGTCCACAGCCCTAACACATACATCCATGCTCCCCCATACATCTCATCAACACTATACAGTCTCCCCTATATCCGACTATTGGGATCATGCCATCAGCCCGGTGGACTAGGAAAGTAGGGGAGTATGATGCCGTGATGCTCGGGTGGAACGTCTCCCCTGGCTAGTCCTTCCAGATAATCACTCATAATTAGAGCCCTAAAGAAAAGAGCATGAAAGTAGTAGACTGACTAATAGACAACCTCTGATGGGGGCGACTATCTCAAGAGAGCCGAAAAAGGGGAAAACAAAAACGAAGAGAGTTAGGAGATGAGCTAAACAGGACAAAATAGTCAGCTCCATAGCAGTTGAACCTCCTACTTTGAATAGACAAGTGAATTGCCGGGGGGTCGAGGTGCTTTCACGAGCACGGCAAGGAACCTAAAAGGATATCTGCGGACATGTCGGAGAAATAGAGACAGCCTAACATCCAAATGACTGATGAGGAGGCACCGTACGTGGCCTGCGAGATTGAGGGAAGAGGAGGGAAGGAAAGGGAGGAAAATAATTTAGTTCTATCCAGAGTCCCGAATGGCCCATCCCCCACCCATAGGTTCGGGCCAGGTGGGCGGTGGGCTCTAGTCGGTCTCCGCTGAATACTACAACGCCCGAGAGCATCCATAAGAAAGAGTACACACCTTGTAGGCATTGTAGCGAGAAATGCAGGCGGCGTGTCAGCACTCATGAAGTTCGTCGCGGCCCCTTGACGGACGGCGATGCAAGGTCAGGGAAGCTGTCGGGAAGTAGTAGCATTCGTGGCAGGGAGAAATGTGAGATGTGGGACTGGACCAGAGGGTAACTGCGGGGTGGGAGCTGGTACGGGCCACATGTTTGATACGGCGCCTGGATAGAGTAGAGCCCCCCCCAGATCCCCGGCATCCTAGACCTGGACCAAGTACATTTCCATTCCGATAAAGCGCGCAGTACCGGTACTCGGGTAGAGAGGATTCGGATGTTAACCAATATCTCCATACGGCAAGCTTGCCGAGGAGGCTAGAAAACCGGGTATGAATATCACTTAGCAGACAGCGGAATGCGATCGGAGGGGGTCGGGGCCGAACGCGAATGAGCGAAAGTAAAGAGCGGTGGGCGAGCCCGGGGACCAGGTATGAACAGGGGCGGCGGAGGTTAAGTGCGATATTGAAGCCGAATGCGATAAGCGAGGTCGTGTTGGAAATAGCGAGATGCTGCTCGGCATGCTCGCCCCTTCCCTTACTCCCACTACCCCCCCTTCCCCTTTCCCTTTGTCCTCTATTCCCCAATCCCCCTATTCCCCCTATTCCCCCTATTCCCCCCTATTCCCCCCTATTCCCCCTATTCCCCCTATTCCCCCCATTCCCCCATTCCCCTGCCCTCTATCCCTTTGCTTGATTGTTTGTCTTTTCGGTAGGAGCACTCGGCGTGAGTGCTCGGCGACAGTGTGGGAGTGCTTGGCGGTAGCGTACGGCGGGGGAAGGGGGAGCACGAAGGAGAGGTGCACAGCGGGGGAGCGCGGCGGAAAGGCGTGCAGTGGGAAGGGCACGGGAAAGCGCACGGCGGAGCGCGGAAGAGCGCGATGGAAAAGCGCCGCAGGGAGAGTGCAGTGGAACGGCGCACGGCGGGAGCACAAGTTTGTTTTTCCTTTGTTACAGTGAAACCTCCGATAACTCCACCCTCCGATGTTTCCAGGTCTCCGGTATTTCTATCATTTGTCGGGGACAGGTTTCGTTCTATGGGCTTTCCTCCTCTAAGTTCTAGGGTTCTATTGGTTTCTCTTTCCAGGCGGTAAATGGCTCCTAAATTCCAGGTTTCATGTGCATAAAATTCTTTTTCATGTCACCTCCTGGGCAAAGCTGTAGACAAATTGCCAGATAACTAGATAGTGAGTTGAATGGATATGCGTGTTTTTAGAATAAAGGGTCATCAGATGGAAGGGGTGTATTATTTTTCCGGAATGTAAACATATGCAGTTAAAACCTGTACGCTTTCATGAACTATCACTCATTTTTCTCTCAACTCCCCCCTTTATTCTGCCAAGCCTTTCCTCTATTTTCCATCCCCCCTCTACTTCCAAGGCATCCAGTCTCCCCACGTCCTGGAGATAACGGAGGTTTCACTGTAGCTCTTGTTTGTGCAAATACGGGGGGGGGGCTTACCTGGTGGGGGGGGGGCATGGGTTTGTCTTTCCTTTGTCAGTTTGTGTTTGCGCGAATATGTGAAAGAGGAGAACGTACCTGATGGGGGGGGGGTTAGGACTTTGCCGGTTTGTTGGTTTGTCGCTTGGTGATGATATATGCTGGTGTCTTTTCTGTTGATGTTAGTTAGTTAAGACATGCGAGCACGATAGTTAGTGAGTGAGTGTGTGAGAGGGGAGAACGAGAAGGGGGGGGTTTTCACCGGCTTTTTCCGATTGGCCCGTTGCCACAGACCCCTATTCGTTCGCCATTGCCATTTTCGCTGCTCGTTCAAAAGGTCGGGACTGGAAACCGTAGCCGTCTCCCCGGTACGCTCGACTGTATCGAAGTGACTCCCAAGCTGGAAGTAGGAGCCCTCTTCAATGTTATCAGCAAGAGGGAATCCGGGCGGGTGCGTGCAGCAAGAAAAATAGACCGCGGTCTTATAGCCTGTCGTCCATTTCGCAGAGTTCGACAGTGTTGAAGGCTGTCAAAAGCTTTTGCTCCCCCAAAACCCCTCGGGAAAGAAAAAAGTTGAATAAGCCGAGGACAATGCCCAAGAAAGCGGTTCCTTATGGTTGCTGCCGCGTGTCGTTCGTCACCCCGAATATCTGGTGACGTACTTGATGTTTTCATATTTTCGATGGGGCCTTGAGATACCGTAGGGATAGAAGGAAAATTCTCCAGGGGCCGCGATTGGGCGCAGAATAATCGAGTTCTGGAGTACCGATACAGGGAGAGAGAGGATTGAAAGGGGAGTGTGAAAATCTTGCACTTTTTCAGCACCTTAACTAATCCAACCCTCTTAGGTCCTATTAGAAAGTATGCGAGCTTTGCCACTCGTACGGTACCTCGTTGGCTGAGGAGCACAGCCTGGAGCTAGAACGTTAGTTTTAAGCATACATTTTCGCAATTCAAGACGAATTCGCAAGAGAGCGCCCACGCTGTACTCTTTGTGGGACAGGCAGTTCCGCTTTAGGGACTATCATTGACTCATTCGTTGGCGCGGGTCAGCCCAGGCGGCGCTCCCCACCTAATACAATATCGGCGGAAGCTACAGAATGCAGCATTGGCAGCACAACCTTACGTACCGTACTTGGAAATTGAACCTGTGTTCAGACATCTTGGCGCTTTTTGCCCGGCCCCCGTCAAGAATCCTGGAGAACCTACGGTAGTCGTTGGATTGCCAGGTAGTGCTCCAGCAACATTGTCCTATCAGATCCTATTAGGGCGGTGGGGGTCCGAGTGCTGTAGGCTGCTAGTAGACTGGAGTATCCTGCAACCAGTCCTAAGGAAATCCCTATACAGGTACTGGTATTAATATCGATACAATACAGCTTCGCCGAAGCGTGCGGGGGGTTTTATTAGACATTCCCTTGATCCGCTACAATTAGACCACCGGTAGGGTACAGTACATATCGTTGATCCTTCCGATAGTACTAACGGCTCGAGTACCGGTAGCGAGTCGGCACTGGAAAAAAAACATCCCTCCAGCACAGTGCTGGATCGCATTGAATTATCCTCCCTAGAAACGTGACTGGGGCTCGACTGCCACGAGAATAAATTGGCTCATAGAAGTTTCATTCAGCGAGTGGGATTTCGCAAGGCGGAGCGGGGGAAGGCTCTCTATGGGAAGACTTATGGTGGCAAGCAAATCAGCTGCAACAAGCGGCCCAAACGAGGGAAATAATCCTCCTGCTGAGAATATTACAAGCCCCTACCCGAGTACCGGTAAATTAGCGCACTACTACAAAAGCTATGTACTCGTAGTGAAAGAGATTCGACCGTTGCCAAAAATACTAGCATGGGGCTAACCGACTCGAGTAGTGGTACGATACTCATACAGTACTCGAGTACAGTTCTCGCCAAGTGCTCAGCCCGCCCAGGGATTCTAGGCAAATATGCATGAGTACTCGAGGAATGGTTGGCTAGCAGTTGTGCCGGCAGTGACCGGGCATGCAGCTGCCTTGCCTGTGTTTAAGCACTGGCATTCCGGTACCCCCGCTCACCGAGAACTTAAATACCATTCCTCTCCAAAGCAACCCTCTACGACTGGTTTCTGTTTTCCACCACATCTTTGAATCCAGAGTCGAAAAGCTTATCTCAAAAGAATCTAAAGCTTGGAGACCTACCCACCACCAGAGCAAACACCAGCTTTTTTTTGTCCTTCACATCTAATAAAGAGCGAGTTATCATAGCCACACTTTTGCACTCCCCCTCTTTTTAAGCCCACAACATTCCTTAAAAGAGAAATGGCAGAGGCTTTCTCCGTGGCTGCCAGCGGCTTGGCTCTCATTCACCTCAGCGCGAAGGTTTTCGAACTTTGCTATGGCTACTACAACACAGTCAAGGGGAGCAAGGAAGATATCAAGAAACTGGGGGACGAGATTAAAAGTATCCATCAACAGCTCGAGGAAATCCGAATCCTTGCCACCGGAGATGACGAGAACAACCCACAATACTCTAGCCTTCTTGAATGGGCAAAAAACGAAAGCATGGATGATTATAAGACAGCCCTGGAGGAGCTGCAGGGAAAACTGGATGTTCAGGGATGGAGGAAATCTGTGAGGAAATATGTTTGGCCTATTCGTAAGCCCAAAATGGATCATTACCTAGGCTTGGTCGAAGAGCAGAGATCGAAACTTCAACTCTTGTTATCCACAGCCACGACGTAGGTTATCCATTATTTTGTATCCCAAGAATGCACTCCCTTTTTTTTTTTTTTACCTAGCGAGGCTAACTAGTTGTTCAGGAAGACAGTGGCAAAGATGTCACGAAAACTAGATGGTACTTGGTTCCATGATCCCGAACCCTGCCTATGATTTTCTTCGCTAAGACCAGATATGTCTAAAACCACAGATAAAGAATTGCAGAAAGTGCTGAAATGGCTTAATGTGGTTGACCCTAGCGCCAATTTCTCACACGCACTTGATCTTCGTGAACCTGGTACGGGGAATTGGCTGCTCAAGGGACACCAGTACATTGATTGGAAGGAAGGCAGGGGAGGGGTTCTCTGGCTTCACGGTATACGTAAGTCTATAGACGAGTAAAATCTTATGTTCCAAAGAATGTCATTAACATTTGTACTTGATAGCCGGATGTGGCAAGAGTGTCCTGAGGTGCGAATTTCACAGGGTGCCGGGGAGCGCAATATGATTTCCTGATTGCTAACTCTCTCTTTAGCGCTACCGCTATTGAAGATGTTAAGCATCTATGCAGCACGAACGATAATCAAGCATTAGCCTACTTCTACTTTACCTTCACCGACTCGGAGAAGCAGAATATGCTCAATATGCTTCTGTCTATCGTAGGCCAACTACTAGAAGGGCTTTCAGGCCGGGATTTCCCTGATGAGGTCCTGGACTTGTATCGCAATTCTAAGGAAATTGGGAAGTCAACAGATATTAAGGCTCTGAAATTGGTATTTTCGCAGATGATAAAGCCTTTCAAAAAGACCTTTATCATTCTTGACGCCTTAGATGAATTTCCCAAGGAAACGCGGGAGAGTCTCCTATCCTGGATCCGCGAACTTACAGTTGGTCACGACGCAGGATCGCTTTCCATTCTCATCACCAGCCGTCCCGAGGGTGATATAGTAAAATTCCTCGAACCAATTACCACTTTTTCAATATCGTTACAATCTAATACCATCGATCCGGATATCCGGTGATATATACGGAACTCCCTGGACCGTAGGAATGGCCTCAAGGAATTTACCAAAGAAATTAAGAGCGAGATAGAGGACACACTCGTCTCTCGTTCACAAGGAATGTATGTTATACTCAACTTCTCGAATTTTAACTTACGCTGACACAAGACTGGATATGTGAAGGTTCCGATGGGTGGATTGTCTTTTGCGGATCCTCCAGGAATGCATAACACCACAAGACGTGAGGGAGTCATTAAAGGAACTCCCGGAAGATTTAGACGCTGTCTACTTGAGGATCCTGGATACCATCCCGAAGAAGCAGAAGGCATATATTCAGCGAGCAATGAATTGGCTTTCATTTTCGGCAGTACCACTGACCTTAAGCCAACTTGCGGAGGCCATTGTGATCGAATACGATGTCAACAAATACGGGGAGGATTCGGAATCTCTTTTTAATATGAAGTCGCTCATGGGCATTTGCCCAAGTCTTATTTCATTCGCAGACGCCAGGGACGATGAGTCATCTAGCCAGGAAAACCGCCGATTACGACTAGCTCATTTCTCAGTAAAAGAATATTTGATCTCCGAACGGGCTGCGCAAGGCCCCAGTGCCTACTATCATATTTCGGAGGAGAAAGCCAATCTACTGATGGGGCACGCGTGTCTCAGTCGAATACTGCGACATAGTGCACACGGTACTACAAGTGGGAGTAAGGTCGAAAACGAGTCGTTTCTCTACCACAGTGCTCGCCATTGGTTCGTCTATATCAGATCTATTGAGGATACGGCACCCACACCACTCTCCGACGCGGCGGTGAAGGTCCTCGAGCTTGGAAAGGAGTGCCTAGATATCTATAACCCTGATGACCCTGGCAGGTTTCGTACCTACCACTCCGGAATTTACCCACCAGCAATCTACTATTGCTCCTTGTTAAATTTAGTAACGGCCTGTAAATTCCTAGTCAATAGAAAAGCCGATACAGTAAATGCGAACACTCAGGGTAGCGAGTACGGGAACCCACTACAAGCGGCTGCAATTCAAGGAAACAAACCGGTTGTGCAACTTCTCCTCGAGCATGGGGCAAAGATTAATGCGAAGGGTGGCGATTACTCCAATGCACTACAAGCAGCTGCATATCAGGGAAACGAATCGGTTGTGCAGCTTCTCCTTGAGCGTGGTGCAGATGTGAATGATCAGGGTGGCCATTACGGCAATGCACTACAAGCAGCTGCATATCAGGGAAACGAATCGGTTGTACAGCTTCTCCTCGAACGTGGTGCAGACGTGAATGATCGGGGTGGCTATTATGGCAATGCGCTACAAGCAGCTGCATATCAGGGAAACGAATCGGTTGTGCAGCTTCTCCTCGAACGTGGGGCAGAGGTGAATGCCCAGGGTGGCTATTATGGCAATGCACTACAAACGGCAGCATATAAGGGAAATGTATCTGTTGTGCAGCTTCTCCTTGAGCGTGGGGCAGAGGTGAATGCCCAGGATGGCGAGTATGGCAATGCACTACAAGCAGCTGCATTTCAGGGAAACGAATCGGTTGTGCAGCTTCTCCTCAAGCGTGGGGCAGTGGTGAATGCCCAGGGTGGCAGGT